>JAYMDG010000023.1:600000-910429 GCA_036872995.1 Hymenopellis raphanipes
AGAAGCGAGCTGGTAGCCCTGACTCTTTCGAGTCGACGGATACCACAGTCGAACGCCCTCACTTGACTTATCCTCAACCTGCCAAGTTCTGAACTGAACTACGGTATTTCTCTATCTGTCGTACTATAACATAGATGAGGTCGACAGCCTCTTCCTCTTTTAGTATACTTGCCTTAGTGCTTCATCACACCTTTAGATTACACATTGTCATTATCGTTCTTTCCAATCGGAACCTTGGTCGCATTATCATTTGTAACAGTCTCTTGGCGCAATATCATTTTTTTCATTCCGCGACGACCGTACGAAAGTAGATGTGGCTGTGAGCTAGTCCAGGGAACGTCGCGACAGCAGTACGGATTCGGCGACCTCCCAAATGTCGTCTTTCAGCCACGATACAGAGCGATCGTCATGATAAACAGTGGTAGGAACGTGCTGGCTGTCCGGTTCGAGTGGGTTATACAACTCGAACGCCTTGTTTTTTGAAAACAAGATCGCGACATTCGGTAGATCGCGCAGGTCGTAGGCTGTATGATATGCCCAGCCTGGAATAGCAGCGGGTGACAGCGCCAAGCCCTCTGGAAAGATAAGCCTCACCACGATGAGTTCCAAGGAAGAAGGCAGGTCCATGACCCATACGCGCAACACCGTCAGATCCGTGTCGCCCAAGTAGAACGGCAGTTTCATTCCAACCATAAGGTGCGTAAGAGGCGGAAAATGGTTGCGCACAGGACCCCACAAGGACTCCTCATCCAGGAGGTTAAACTCGATGTTCAAGGACAGGTGTGTCAGTGTGTACGGGAAAGTGATTTCAGCTCTGGGAGCCACAGGGATATGAAGAACGAGGTGTGTAAGACGAGTACAAGGCTCAGAGAGGTCGGATATGCCATGTATGAAGGCGCTTCGCGAGATCTCGACAGCAGCTTCATGGGCGAGCCCAATAATGCCCGTGCACGCACGGAGAATGTAAAATATGTCTTGAATATCATCGACGCGATAGTGAAGGACGATGTAGCGGACATTCATAGCCAGAAAGGAGGGATCAGATGGAATTAGATGATCAGTGGTACGTTGGAATAGTTGAGCATGACGTGCTGTTTGTAGGTGGACAGTATGGTAGAGCATCGGGGCTGTCCTAGAAGGTGCCTAAGTACGCGTATTTAAAGAAAAACTTGACAATAGAACGAACCATTTCTTCACAGCTGAAGAGACTTGGAATAAGTTGAGAGCAGTCTCGTAGCTTTCAGATGCTGCAATTTGGAAAATGATTTCCAAAAGCTCGACTGGAAGGGTAGACAGTCCTGCCTGGAGGCGATTACGGACCACACGGACTTGTCGAGACCATGGTGAAAACGAAGAATGAGGCAACCGCATGAGGCGCTTGCGAAAACTTGTCAGTGGTTTCAACCATCGTCGAACGCTGCAGAGCGCTGCGCTGTGACTGTGGCCGCTCATACTTAATGCTTGGTAGGTGAAATGGATGGTACGACTAGCGCGAGGGTAGCTGGTGATGGTCAAGAGCAGAGCTGTTAATGACGTTTACTGGCACGCAGCTTCATTTAATTTGATTGATTCTCACGGTTGGATCTCACTACTGCTCTATGTAACTCGGTCGGCTGTCCTAGAAAGTCTGAGGCATGGAATACTGCGTACTGCTGTCCTTTGCTGTCTGGATACCTTTTGGGACGACTTTCTTTCAGAGAATGAATCTCCGTTTTGGACGACGTGCTAAACCGCTGGACACACATTCAACGTGCTATCGTAGAGAACTCAGGTACTTCCAGTAGGGATTCGACCCTCGTCCGCGTGATATTATTATTCTGAGTTTGGGAAGCGCTGTCATCCGAAATGACAGCTGTTGACTCACGATCGACGTGGTTTGTTCCTGCTTCTTACCATCATGTCTGTTATCACGCATATCAGAGCAGACCTCTTCACGACTCCAGCCACTGGCTCCATCCTCATCCATGCATGTAACACTGTGGGCTCCTGGGGAGCAGGCATCGCCGTCGCATTTCGCGAGAACTTTCCCGACGCGTTTGTCGTTTACAAGCAACACTGCAAATCCCGTAGCCAGGAAGAGCTGATAGGCACCTGCTTGTTGATACCGGGAGTGCGGTATGATGTTGCATGTCTATTTACTTCGAAGGCGTACGGGAAGCGCAAAGATAAACCGGAGCAAATCTTGGCCTCTACGCGTTTGGCGGTACAAGACCTTTTGAGGCAAAACACAGCTAGAAAAGAGTTGCATTCTTGGTTGGTCTTCCATATGCTTTGATTCTATAACTACTAAAATGTCTGTTGTTGTTAGTAGGATCAACTCTGGTAAATTTGGGGTACCATGGGAAGATACTGAGGCAACATTGCAAGAAATTGGGGCAAAAATGACAGTCTATGAACCTGTAGTTCCACCAACTTGATTACCCAAGGTCATAGAGAATGTACACTTGTTAGATTATCAGTTGAAGACACTGTAAAATGGCTGGACCTGGGTCCGATAGCACAGCCACCATCATCTTTCCTCCTTACCACCACCACCACCCCAATGGATAACGCGTCGTCCAGCACTACGCCGCAAAGCTCATCGTCTACTACACCGCCATCTCGCGGTAGAGGCCGTGGTCGCGGTCGCGGTCGTGGACGTGGCGCAACTACAATATCTCTGGCCGACGGCTCAGCGCCACCATCGGAGCCAGCCCGCGGTCGCGGTCGCGGCAAATCTCGCGGCGGCCTTGGAAAATATCTGCGCGCGCGCGGCCGTGGGCGAGGGTCTGGTCGACCCGCGGAATTCCATGAGCGACTCTTGCTAGATGGCGACAAACAGACCGAAGAGGACGATGAGGAAGAACATCGAGAACGCGCTCAGAAATACTCTCGGAGAAAGCTGGGAACAAATACAGACAGATATAAAGAGGAAGAGCCGGAGGTGGACTCGGACGGTGCGTATTTCTCTCGTATCGGTTCGCGTTGCTAATCTGTTTCATAGGGGAACCAATCTTGCCTCCAGAAATCGACCTCTCGTCTTTCCTAGAACGCCAACTCAATATTAATGTCGACGCACAGATACTCAAAACTGTTGATATCGATGAGGACGACGTCGACCACACTTTGGCGCATATATCGTCACAGGGTATCGCCGATCCCAACCGTGGCAAAGGTAAAATCGAGGAGATTGAATGGGATGATGACATGGACGAGATGACTCACGAAAAGGCGGTGGCGGATGCTAATCGAGGTTAGCTTCCTACTTTCTACATTTTGTGACTCACCAGAGGTCAGAACTCACCATGCGCTTCCGAGCCAAGTCTGAGAAACTCAAGAAGAAACCAGTTGCGCCGACTGCGAGAGAGCGCAAGCAAGGTTTGTGGCCGTCCTCATGAAGAGCACAGACCTAAACATTATCTAGAGGCATCGTATGTTGCTGCTCCCGCTTTGCCGACAGAGCAGGCTCGAAATCCGAAAGACGAGATGCAAGACTTTCTTGACGACTTGTTAACGTGAACAGCAGGTTGGCGAAATTAATATAGTTACTATGTATGCGCTTTTTTCATTTTCATAGTTGCTCACCAAGAACGTAACAGATATTGTATTACCATTCCTAATGTGACGGATTCTTACAGGATGAACGAGTGGTTGTCTCTCGTATCGACTCTTCAGGTGCCGCGTGGAACGTTCAAGACCTGCATCTGACGCGATCCGACGCGGCGAGCACGCAGCCATGATGCTAGAAGTTTAACTTTTTGATAAGTAAGCTGAGCTATAGGTATTTATCACCACCGTTCCAGGGTGTCGAAGATCGACCTAATCTTATCGTTTCGCAGCCCGCATTGCAGCCTTCGGTGCCCGGCAGTGTCCATCACGACCTCCGCCTACTATTGGAAGGCAAGTACAATTAAAGAGGTTCGGCCGAAGGTCGTATTATTGTATTTCGATGATCAATCTTCGTTGGCAACTTCACTCGTGGCTTCTTATTGTACTTCGAGACTCCTTAACACCTGTCTGATAAAAGGCAGGCCGGAACCCAGAACCTGCATTACATTCCCGACCTTCTTATGTCGACTCCCTCAGAAATTTCTGCCTCCCGAGTCGAACCCGTGTATGAACAACCCAGTTTCTGCTCCAGTATTCTCAACGGAGATTTTCCGCCGAATAATCTATCATGTATGTTCGGATGCCGTAGCATTTCTCTGGCTAACTGCATGTCCTTCCGGATAGGTGGCTCTCTCGAGACGGCCTCGGTCTCGTAGCCCTAACTCTCCGCCCGCGTCCGACGAGCGATGGCGTGCGCGGCATCCGTTCTATAGGCTCCAGAATTTGCGCCTCGTCTTCAGCGAATTCAACAAGCTGGCGGCAGATTACCTCTTTTACTTCTTGATCGTCGAGTCGGCGACTCGCCATAGTCATCAACATGATCTTTGGAGGGCACTTGCCTGGGAAGGTAGGTAGGTAGGTAGATCTGGCACAAGGTCCCAAAAAAGTAGTGTGCGGAGGATTCACGTCACTATTTTAGGTTTTCATGATGCGCGCTCCCAAAGGACGCTCAGAGATTTAATGCAACCTATCCTGACTTGGGCAAAGTGTGTATCTCTCTAATAATACAAAGACATCCCACAGCACTGACGGTCCTTCTCGCAGTGTTTGGCACGCCCTACCTGGACACGGATCTACCTTCCAACAATCTATAGTCACTCAGCGACATCTTGCCTGTATCCACAGTATTCTTGTAGGACTGGCTGCTCTACCTCGAATACCGCTAAAAGCCTTGGATATAAGCAGTAGCAACAACTGCTGCGTATTCCCGTCGGTCGGCAGCTTCACCGACCTGAGGAGGTTGATTATTCGGAATCCTCTTGATATGGATATAGTTTCAGCGTTGATCGCTGATAACCCGCACCTCAGCGTTCTCGCGATATGCGGTCACTTCATTTGGTCTATCAGTGATGTGCTCCCATCCTTGCCACTCGATGCTGATGGCCGTTTGAAAGTGCCGAGCCTGTTGGAGAGGCGGGCGCATGGGGGCCAGGATGTTTGGCATACTACCGTCATGGATCAAGGTGATGGAGACCAAAGCGACGGTGTGGAAGAGAGTGACGAGGATGGTTCCCTCTCCTGGTATTTTGAAGCAGCTTCCAAGGACAATGATTATGAGAGTCAAGATATGTGTTAGTAGTAGTCTGTTTTATCTAGTCTTCTACTCGATACGCAATCCACTGTGGTGCTTCCTGTTCAAGCGAGTCGATGGCGGCGGAAATCAGGGTGCACTCAGACAGCAGTCGATGTCATTGGCGGGCTTTAAGTACATGAGGCAATAAGGTACATTGTGGCACATACAGACAGTACAGTCCTTAGATACAAATTAGTAATCTACACTTCAATGCAGAGAGCTCACGCTCAGTCGCCTGATCTTCAATTTCTGCAAACGGTGGTTAGTGAACAAGGAGACTAAGAGGATGCTCGGGCTCGCCGCGCACGCACATTAAGACAACCAGCCGTGCTGCTAACTAGGGCCTGCATCGTTGTGGGCTGGACATCTTTAGAAGAAGTGGTGGTATTCTTCGGCGAGTGTAAAGGGAAGGTGTATGAGACGTTGATTGGTTGAGAATGTCGTTGAGTCGATTCTGGATCCGCGTTCTCCGCCTCGAGATGAGATACCTGCTGGTAGAAGGGACAGGTCACTTGTATTTCGACTTGATAAGTAGGAACACACTCACGGTTAACATCGGAATGTACGAAGGCTGCTAATGAGATTAGCGAAACACTTAGGAGATCGAAGGCTAGTGTAACTTACGTCTTCTCTGTGTCTTTTACAGAGTGCATTAACGAACCGCGCCAACCAGACAGGGTCTTTGGCTTTGGCGCGAAAGATATTTATCAAGTCGATACTTTTATCCCTGAGACGTTCTACTTCCTTTGGTTCGACGTAGTACTGCTTTCCGTTCCTTTCCCAGCGCTGCACTGGAAGAAAGCCATCGATTGTGGTCACTGGAATCAGGACCACCCACGCACTCGTGCCATGCGCGTCCCATTCGGGCGTAGTATGAACGCTATCGCCAGTCTCTGTAGTACGAAGGTCTTTCGTGTGGACCCGCACCGCGAATTCTTTGAGGACGCTTGGTATGGCGCTGGCGTCACGACCGTCGAAGGTACCCATAAGGAAGAGCCAGACTCTCGTCTGGTCAAATCCAGGGGGTGTCGGACAGACAATGGCGGGGCGATCAGGAATGCCATCCTGTCCACCTATGGCGGGCCGTGGAGGAGACCAGCTCTGGGCATTCCGCTTAGCCTTCGAGCGCGCTTTGAGGATCGAAGTCGTGATGTCCGCTCCATATCTGGACATTTCTTTTCGACTAAGACGGTCGAAAGCCATGTTGCAAAGATTGAAATAAGGTTGAACGAGAGACGCATTAAGGAGGTGAATTTGGCCGAAGTACTTTGGGTGAGGTGGTAGCGATGGTTGGGTAGAGTACTGTCCAGCAGAAGAGGGATATGGGGACATCGTAAAAACGGGAAGAAGATACCATTCCGTGAGTGACCCGTTCAGTTTTATATCAAAGGACCAAAAGACCAGTGGAAGCTAACTCGGAATGTGATGACATGAGACGCTGAATATGTCGAACAATGGATAACCACCAGATAACAGGTAACCGGTTTAAGGGTCCGGGGCTTTGACGAATCGTGACGAGCCAAGTAGAACAATCATTGTTCCAAAAGCACCCGAAGACAATGAAAGTAGCCTGGTAACGTAGTCAGCCCGGTCCATATTTGAAGGTGGTGGTCGAAAGCCAAGGGTGCACACATCTGTTTTAGGAACGCCACGATATCGATCAGGTGCACCGTGACACATTAGTCAGCAAGTCTTTGTTCTTTCAAACCATTGTCCTTGCAAAGGCCGCTATAAAAGACAAAAATGCTGCCTGAAGCTCATACGAACCATCATGTCTTTCCCACTTTGGCGTGAATACATCATTCTCGAACTTGATCCCGTTGCCTCTGTTGCCTGGATTGACGATCCAGAAGTAACAAAGGCATGCCAGTCCATCAAAACGAAGAAGTACGTAGGGTGCATCAGCGATGTAAGCCGTCTCATATTAGCATCGCAGATGCTAGAGCTAACATTCTTCTAGTTGTTAGATATCGTCCCGGTCCCGCGCCCGGACGCCCTTCTCCCAGTCTATGTTGCCTTGCTTTCTCGTGGCATGGTTGCGGGCCCAGAGCCCTTCATGCTCCCCGAGATGTCTATGCCTGTAGGAGACGAAACCCCTCACCCTCTTGACCGGAAACCTATAACGCCTGATCCTCCTTTGCCTTGGTCGAATTGCTACCATCCCACCTTCGCCACTGCGTGTCTCTGCATTCGCTACGAAGTAGAGGATAAGCGGGAACGAGGAAAGTACATTGTTCCTTCCTCGTCTCAGACTTGTCGCTTCAGCCGTCAAAACGAAATCGACTTTTGGTGGAAGGCGGATCTGGAAAAGGAACAAAACCCGCCCACAGAGGCTGAACCTGGCCCAACTGCATCGCCACTCGCCGTGCAGCCTGAGATTGCCAGTCCTGAAGGGCCTGTCATCAACCACGTCATGCCGGATGACGATCTCTGTTTTGACTGGGCAAGTACCGAGGACGATGTAGACGACAACCTGGACAATTGGTCGACGTACACCATGTCCGTCTATAGCAACGGCAACAACTTTTTGAAGTCACCTGTGATCAACTTCAGTGTCGACCTTGAAACTCTCCCAGCGGAGGAGATTTCGAATCCATTCGACTTTCTTGCAGAAATAGCCCAGGTGAAAAGGTGGGTTTCTTTCATCTTCGCTTGTGAGCAGCCTTTGACTCTTTTCTTAGAATCGTAGAAGATCATCAAGCGCGAGTGAAAGCGAAAATCGAAGAAGCAGAACTTTTGAACGCCACTCTCGATGCGAAAGCGGAAGCTCTTAGACTTGACAGTATGTGGCGCTGCTGATCATTTGATGACTCGTCCTGACACCTTCATTCTAGTATCCAATTCCAAGACGAAGCAGACAGGTGTAGTATCACGGGTGTGCAGGCTGGTTCGGCGCATAGTTTGGGGTCGTTAGCCGACTCTAGTATCTGCCATCAGCTAAGGCCAACTCTTGCAGTCGTGTATTTCTGGGAATCGCAAGGCAATTAAATGATTGAACATTCGAAAGCCCACGAATAAGACAAAACAACCAAAGTAGACAGATTGAAATGCTCGGGAGGAGAGAGAACCGCGTCTGAGCGATCGTAGTGAACAATCGAATAGATTGCACCTTCCTCAGGAAGAGTGCCATTCAATGTAGACTAAGGCCTGGATGCGGGCATACGCCCAGTTAGACGAGGCCGCTCGCCAATTGCAAGCAAGTTTACGCGTTGTTGGTGTTTGTTGATTCTTGTACGCGTTACCTTTAACCACTTCCATCACCATAGTGTACGCCAGTATCTCTGGTCCGCTAATGCCGTCGACCAAGGTGCGCTGCTGGAGAGTCAACTGAACGACGGTACTGACCAGCCACGAATTACAGGTGTCTCGAGCATGCAGACGAGCAAAATTTCGAAGCAACGTCTTGGACCTCACACGCGATAACGCGGACGACCGTATTGCTGTCATGAAGCTACTGCAAAGGACCATGAATAACACTGTCACAAACCAGACTTCTTCGCCAGTTAGCAGTAACAGTGTCGTACTATTATTGGGCCACCATCTTGCGAATACACCCAGACTACACCAGTAACTTCACCCCAGTGATTACTGCGAGAACTGGATCTATAGCGCGAGTTGCTTGCGGGCGTGGGATGTCGTTGCCCAATCTGAATGGAACTTGCAGTACTTAAGCTTGCTCAAACGCTGGCTGCTCCTGTGAAGTAGTCTCCTCTGGATAACGCTCAGGCAAATCCCCGGAAAACGCTCTCTTTGTAAATTGTAAGCCTCATTTTTTCTGCTGGCTGACCTGACTTAACTAGTTATAAGACTCTCGTTGCCGCGGCGATGAACGCACTGGGACGCCAAAGGGCTTGGTTCCGACGAAGTGATGTTCTCCCTAGAGTCATACATTTACCTGGACTTGCCCGGTTACTTGAAGGGTATATATGTCTGTCCGTGTGACTGAATTCCGCTGAAGTTCAACGAGGTGTAACCTGAGGCCTTTGGATAAGAATAGTAGGTATCTCTCAGACTTCCTATCACTCGCGTGTTATTCAATCGTCAGCAGAAAACGTTGCTGCGAATACAACCTTTTCTCGCCTTACTTTCTCAGAGGTCGCATGATCTGTCGAGCAGTCATCATATGCTAGCCCTTCCTCCAATTTCGAGTTAGCACCATTTTCGTGGATTCTCATCTTCGAATGGATGTCATGGTCGCATTATCTGCCTTCGGGCGTGCGCTCATATAATTTATCAACGACCACTCCCACTTGTTTCTCCTCCCCGACGCCACCATGAGAACCGTATCGCTCTTCACAATGTGAACATTAGTAACTGCAGTGTCTTCCGTGTGGCCTTGTCTGCAGAGCATTACTACTGGCGATACACCTCCAAAGTCGACGCCTCCAATCTTTGTCGGGAGAGCCATATCAGTTGCTGTTCACAAGCAACAGCGGTACAGAATTGGAATGATCCTCGTGAGATACGGGGTTCAACAGCACAGGAGCACATCCAAACGACTCGTGGAGGAGCAATGCCACTTCCAACGTACTCTACCGAATCGAATAATGCAGCGCCACAGGCCATACGTCATAGGCGATCTGCGAGCTAGCAAAGGGGTCACGAGGGAGTCCAGCAATCCGAGTCGGAGGGCTAGAGCGATCTTTACAGAATTGAAGCTGTATACAAAGTCGACTCCGCTATTCCATTTATTTTTGACGCCATCCCGAACCGCCTTGAACCCGGCGTGCGTTAATTCTTCTGGGAGCAGAAGACTAGACTCGACATAGAGCATGTCTTGCTGCGTGCTGATTGTCCGTCAGGAGCTGGCATCTGCCAGCAAATCTTTCAAAAGTTCTCTCATGCTGCCGAGAAGGATTTGCATTGTAACATGTGAACCGGATTTTCCAAGTCGAAGGAGATCCTTGATGGTTCATATCCTAACCGGGATCGTCTCTGTCGGACCGCGGCTAATAAAGACAATATAGATCGAAGGCCTTCGTTCTTTCTCGGTCCTTTGCCTACTGTATATGGTCTCCTCGTTCCAGCTATGGAGATCATCCGCTAGACAATGGATCTATGGTCCGTCACGGACTGGAATGACCTAGCTTTTTCGTTCTCTGGCAGTATATAAAAAATGGCGGACGCGGTCTCTTCATCCAAGACCCACACCCACCCATATTCGCAATGGCGTCTATTGTTGTGTCTCCTCCGCCTACCACGAACTGTGAGCGTGCTCAGTTGCGCCGAAAGGTCAAAAAGCTCGCCCAAGTTTTGGGATCCGTACCCCATGTTATCGACGGCAGTGATACTATGTCGCATGGTACGTTTACAAACAAATCATGTCTTTCGATGCTCATTATGTATGAGTAGGCTCTATCCTCCCCTCGAGTTCAAGTTCGTCCTTGAGTTCGACTTCCTCTGGGTCATCACGCCCAGACTCTACATTTTCGAGTGTATCACGGACGACTTCACGGTCGTCCTATGAGTCACGATCCTCCAGTCGTGCGTGTCGCGATGTCTCCGGAGACTCGTGGCTCCCCCTACTTCGACTTTCCAAAGCATCTCAGAGTCTCCGATCCACCCCAGGCTCCCCCGCATATCCAGCGGACACCCACTTTCTATCATTCTACTCTTCTTTGTCCTCCTCCGATTCGGATGAAGAGGATTCACCGACACCGTCCCCTCACACATCGCGTCGTCGTAAGATGGACAAGCTGCGACGGACGCTCGGAGATGGAGTACCACTCGATCTTGTCTTCCCAGCGGGCAAGGAAACAGTCTCAACCACGAGGTCTTTAACAGAGGAGCAGTCCGTAGTGGCGCCTTTCTCGGTTACAGAGGATCTTCCAGCCACCAAGCACTCTTCTTCACGCGATTCTCTGTCGTTCTCCTCACCCCATAAAGCGCGTCGGACGGTCAGGCGCAAGCCTGTTCCGGAGCTGATACCAATGTGTGCAGTACCGCCAGAGTTGGAATGTGTAATTGACGAGGATATGCGGCGGGTTTTACTGCAGTGACGGCGGGGTTTTGTTGTTGGACTGTTTTCTCAAAGTCTTCAAGAAGAGGACAATTGTATATGCAGTTAGCGCAGTGTGTATTCGCGATACGTTTGTACTATTGAAAGAACGTTTATTTTGCAGCGACGCTTTAAGATACATCTTTCGGTTTATCGCTCTTCGCGCAACGACGTCAATAAAGGGCCATTTAACTATTAATCATGTCTCGGGATTGGAACTGCTTGATGAACATCTCCGCGTGCGTGACTGGAGGAAGGATTCCGGCCGTCTAACAACGAGGAGTTGTAACCTCCATGAAGAACATATTCCCTATTCAATTATGAGGTAGTAGTACTACAATACTGAATGTATCGTTCCAAACTGAAGTATGATTATTATTACTGTATTCTGGCATAAAGAGTGTGGATACAAGTCAGACCATCACCGCTTTGTCGTCGTTCTGTTGGATGGAAGTCAGTAGTTGAGTACACTGCGCAGGGAATCAAATATACCTGTGACTTGAAGGAGCTTGGTGTCAAAGCATGATCGTCAACAGAAGTGTCTATGTGCACAACAGCGGTACGTTGGACATCTGTCAAAGTTAGACGAGAACACATGCCAGACGCTTCAGACTTACGAATCCCTTCCATCGCCATCGCTGCGCCTCTACCACGAGATCGGGAGTTGTCGTGATCCGAAACTGTTGCGGAAGATCCTTCTTTCTTCGACGTCTTCCTGATGTTCAAGTTGTAGAGCAGCGTCAATATGTAGGTACGACTCAAGACGAAACAAAATGCAGTCGGAACTAGCCCCACGAACAGTGAGATTCAGGGCACGAGAAAGCTCAGGATAGACGTACCGTTACTTGCATTGTTGACAAAATATGTAACGAGAATGCAAACCGCGATAACGGACGTGGTGGAACCGGTCTGCATGGCAGCACGCATAAGTCGCTTGATCAGGTTCTCTGTGGTCTTGAAGGATGTCTTCATGGTATACAGCTGCCAGATAAGAACGAGCGCAATGAGAACGTCTACCTGTCGGTTCAGATCCAAGGTGCGAAGGGAGGGGTTGAGGTATACGTACCTGTGACTGCAGTCATGGTCAACCAGATAGTAGCGGGAGTCCTGAGCATGAAACGCTGGGCGTACCCGCTGAAGCGAGTGATTATGATAGTTGTTGCAATTGCGCCCCCGAACTATGTACGGGCGTCAGGGGAAAATTAACCATTAAAAGAATGGGGAGACAAACAGAAACGAGGATACAGAGCGAAAGGAATCCGGCTACGAGCCAGTTCTTGCTCCTGCCCAACAGTCAGTTGCATGGACAACAGAGAAGGATACTTGACAAACTAACAAAGCATAGTACCGGTTGACAAGAAAAGACTGTACGAGAAGAGCCGTAACAGCGGTTGTAACCAGGTATACACCCACAGGCCAGTACTGCTTCACGAGGAATTCTGTGTCGCCCCAGTGGGAAATAGTGTACTGTGTCGCTGTCAGAAGACTCCCTTCCTGATAACCATATCTTCGCAAGCACGCACCAAATAAATATCTGCGCAATCGCCAGCAAGAGACACCGCATCTACTACGACGGCAACAGCGACGAAGATCTTCGTCGAGAGCGCATCGCTCTTGAACGACGTATAGTACCGGATCGTCTCTATGATGATGAGCATAAACAGCATGCACGAGATCCAACTCGCGACGAGGATGGAGCTGTCAAAAGGCCGAGTTCAGCATTGTACTGGATGGATTGGAAATACGCACCCAAGTGGATCATCGTAAGCACCCATTGCGAACTGTCGGCCTTGAACGAGAGCAAGAGTGAAATTCAAAAAGAAAGAGGAACTCTTGCACTTTCTGTGCACCAAAAAAAAAACTGTTATACCCTTTCAAGTCGCCCCTCTACGTCGCGGGCGCCACTAGTAACCACGACTCCTCAGACTGTATTCTCTGGCTCTTAACAGGGGGAGCGGGGCAGAATTTCGATCTCGAGCCATGTGGCGCAAAAAAACGTCCGAACAGGAGAACAAGACGGCTTGAGGTATAAGGAGCTGTAGAGCGCGATTGTTGATGGACACGGTCGTTTTGAAGGTCCGTCGGCAAGAGTTAAAGCAGCAGTGTCTTCTGCGAAAAGACGCCGGCTAGTAGTTCATGTCGCTGACCCCAGAGGGAGTAGGCCTCAGTCGATCGCCCTGAGCTGTCAGATCGCTGATATTGATTTAGAAGCAAAGCCCCAGCATTTTTTCGCTGTTTACACTGGTAAGAAAGGAGATAGCCCATACGCGGTATGTGGGATCAAGGTTAGGAGGCGCGTTGTTGATGTTTGTTGACCGATCTACGCTCAGTCCTGGGCCGCCACGTGGTGCATTTGTGCATGAACGTTAATCATTCGAGAATGCAGTCGTGAAGCGAGAATGGACCGAAAGGTGGGCAGTTAGATAAGATGCTGACCTTACTCTATTTAGAGCATCCTTGCGTTCTGCGGTAAGTATCACCGGAGTCTAGGATAGACGACATGATGTCGAGGTTACAGACGTGCTCATGCTTTCCTGCACTCCCATACTTGTTGTAAACGCTATAACCACTCCTTGACTTTCACGGCCGCACCACGACCGCATACCCTACGCCTTCTACACGCGACGCATTCGATGATCTGACTTTACTAGTACCCAGTGCATCTTAGATGTATAATGGCGGTCAGTGGGAAAACGGCTAACGGGGAATGCTGGGGAGTACATCCTATAGTACGATTGCTGGGATCCGTGGATGATAACCAACGCGCTTCTTCTCCGGTTGACATGGTTGTCCCCCATCCTGTGTCCTGAAGCCTTGGATCCTTTGTTCGTGAGATTATCTCGCGGAATGAAGCTTCGGAGCCCTCCTAGTTCTGGCCCGGCCGCGTACACTCAGAGTCGAAGTTGACTTGACTTTTCCCTGGTCGGTGATACCATGATCGCATATGTCCCTGTTCTGAATCTTGGTCATGCAGATCAGCAGCTATGACATCTTGACCTTTCTGCCGATTTTGTTCTTCCGAGGCCATAGACATGATGTGGCCCTCTAGCGGAATACAAAGTCACGGTTATATGTCCCTGTTCTGAATCTTGGTCATGCAGATCAGCAGCTATGACATCTTGACCTTTCTGCCGATTTTGTTCTTACGAGGCCATAGACATGATGTACATGGCCCTCTGGCGGAATACAAAGTCACGGTTATATTACTAAAAGTTTTAGATGTAAACGACAAAGAGGAAGGTATAAATACACTGGAGCACAGTCTTGACGTCCCCAGTCCTATTCTGCAGAGCGTCCAAGTCATGTCCCAACAACAGAAATCCCTTTTCGTCGAGGAGAAGCAAGGCCCGTTTGTCGTACGTTCTAACGATGTTGCCACTCCGGCAAAAGGCGAGGTACTAGTCAAAATCGTCGCAGCGGGTCTTAATTCTCTGGACTGGAAGATCCAAAAGTTCGGCGTAATGGTTGAGAAATACCCAGTCGTGTTGGGTTTAGAAGTCGCCGGGGAAGTTGAGGCAGTTGGCGAAGACGTCGAAGGATGGGTTAAGGGCGACAAAGTGTAAGCTCCTACTTTGACGGTCAATCTGAAACTCACTTGTCTGCATTTAGCGTTTGTCAGATGTTCGGAGGCGCGTACCAGCAATACGTTACTATCCCTGCCAAGTTTGTCATGAGGGTTCGCATTTCACGCGCTTTGAATACCTCTTTATTACTCACGCTGAACTTCAGCTCCCTAAAAATCTTTCGTTCGATCAAGCGGTTACCGTTCCCATTTGCTTCGTCACAGCTTGCATTGGTCTCCTGGGAAAAGCGCCCATTGGGCTAGGGCTTGACCCCACTCTCTCCCTTGAGCGTAAATACACAGGCCACACAGCGTTGATCATTGGAGGAAGCACTTGTATCGGTCAATATGGTTCGTGTGTTTCCCGTTTTACAATATATGCCTTACACTGGTATTATTTCCAGCGATACAACTCCTCAAAACCATCGGCTTCACGCGCATCATTGTCTACGCCTCCGCACGCCACTTTGCATTCCTCCAAACCCTCGGCGCGACGGACCTCATCGACCGCGCCCAGACGCCTATCACGTCCGTCCCATCTGTCGTCAAATCCCTAACCTCCGACTCCCTCTCCGCCGTCTACGACACAATCGGAGCTGGAGAATGCCAACAGGCGGCCTCGGACTCTCTTTCTCCTAACGGAACATTCATCACTGTCGTACCCGTGAATGTTAAGCTGGAAGAGGGAAAGAACGTGATTCATGTAGGGGGGAGTCTGTCGTGGCCAGCACAGATGGAGTTTGGACAGATCATTGTGGGTAAGATTACGGGTCTGTTTGAGGAGGGTGTTATTGTGGTATGTGATATTCGACTACTAATGATGTAGCAGAGGCTGATATGTTGACATTGTAGCCCAACCGATTCGAGGTCCTTCCTGGAGGCTTGAATGGTGTTGCAGATGGATTGGAGAGGTCGTTCAAGGGCGGAGTGAGTGGTGTGAAGCTGGTTGTACACCCGCATGAGACGGCTTAGAGGTAATTGCCACATGTACTCTAGATATCAATCACAGGCAACGCGCTAGGTGTATCTTATCTCTGTCTAGTAATAGTATTGTCATCAAGTCTCGTCAGTTCACGGTGGAGGGCGTGCGAGGCAGGATTTTCACACTGTCATGGTACGAAAATAAATGTCTAGGACGTGATGAACTCCCATGGTGCAAGTAGACTTGAAGAGCCCCCTGGGAGCTTGGCCTTGACCCGGGACCGGCAGTGGAAAAGGACGCGTTGTTGACGTTTGTTGACACTTCTGGTTACCTTCAACCACAACCATCACCCAAGAGCAATATTTCGAAGCGACGGCTTGGACTTCAAACTATTCACCAGACGATAACTTGGACGACAATGCCGTCGTGCTAAGTTGCTGCACAGGAACGTTGTGAAAACAGCGCGCGTCTCCCGCAGATTGTTGCTCTGCGTGGTGGCGGTCAATTGAAGATGCCAATTGTAAGCATTCTTATCATCATCCGGATTCGTCATATGAACCATTTTCAAGATTCTTTTCTCGGGTTAGACAATGACTTAAACAACTTGGGCGCCTCCTGGACCTTCGAAATGTTCAACTTCACTAGGAGCGCGCAAAATGGTATATCTCCTCCATTGTCATCGACATACTGTTCAATTCTCGGCTGTTACGAAATAGAACCTTATTTCTCCCAGGTCGCATGATGCGTCAAGCTGAGGCTACAAAGACCACATGTCAGCTTTTCCATCAGGATGATAGTCTGCTTCGTGGCTTCGTGGATTCTCGTCTTCGAATGGATGTCATGGTTGCGTTATCTGCCTTCGGACTGCACGCGCTCATATAAAGGATCGCTCCCACTTGCTTCCCTTCCCCCCTCAACACCACCATGAGAATCGTACCGCTTTTCACAGTGTTAGCGGCAGCAATCGCAGTATCTGCTGTGTGGCCTCGTCCGCAGAGCATTACTACTGGCGATACACCTCTCAAAGTTGACGCCTCCAATCTTGAGGTCATCTACAAGCAGTTTGTCCCTCCCGACGATTTACGCGAAGCCGTGGAATTTGCGAAGGCGTTTCTGTTGGGAGATAAGCTGGGGAGACTCGTTCCCGGTCGGGGTGTTGGAGATACGAGCAAGATCGAGGATGCCGCTCTTGTGACGGAACTTCAATTGTCTTTATCGGATCCTGCGAGCGTAACGAGCATCGCGGAAGAGGCGACAAAGGAGCTCGAGTCTCGAAGTGACGAGTATCAACTCGAGGTCTTGGTGAACGGCACTACTACTCTCTCAGCCACTTCAGCATTGGGTCTCTTTCGAGGCCTAACAACGTTTACACAATTGTGGTTTACAGTCAACGACGAGGTATATACCCTCGAAGCGCCTATTGATATCAAGGACTTTCCTGTATATGTACGTCGCTTCTTATTACTCTCAAGATTGCTGACTTAAACGTCTGGTATAGCCTTATCGCGGACTCATGCTTGACACTTCGAGGAACTAGTATGTCATTTACCTTGTCTGCGGCCTAAACGTGTCTGATGTATTCTCTCGATGCTATCAAACGCACGCTCACGACCATGAGTTACGCCAAAATGAACATGTTCCATTGGCATATTGTGGATAGCCAATCCTTTCCCTTGGTCGTCCCTCAATTTCCGGAGCTCGCAGTCGAAGCTGCTTACGCTCCTGAGCTTGTATACAACTCGAGTGACGTCCAGGAGATTACCGACTTTGCCGCGAGGCTTGGAATTGATGTTCTAGTCGAGATCGATACTCCTGGGCATACAGGCGCCATTGGGGCATCCCATCCAGAGCTCCTCGCATGTTACGCGAAGCAGCCGTGGTACACGTACACCTTCGAGCCTCCGGCGGGCCAGCTCCGTTTCGTCAACTCGACAACTGTTGATTTTACTGAACGCCTAATCAAAAGTGTCGCCGAGATTTTTCCGAGTTCATATTTCCACTTGGGAGGGGATGAAGTCAATGAGGCCTGCTACCAGGATGACGCCGAGACCCACGATACTGTCACCAATCACGGCACCCTGGACTTCGAGACAGCGTTCCCCGGGGCGCTGAGCACGTTCCTGCAGACGATGCGGGGAGCGGTTCGCGCGGCTGGGAAAACACCCGTTGTTTGGGACGATTCTGTCTCCGGAAACTTGACGCTGGGGCCAGATGATGACACGCCTATCGTCATGGTATGGCATATGAATGCGACAGAGAGTGGGTTCGTGGCGTCAATCGCTGACCAGGGCTTGAGGATCATCCGCGCGGATGCGGACTATCTTTACTTGGATTGTGGGGGCGGGGATTGGATGATCAACGGGGAGGCCACGAGCTGGTGCGATCCGTTCAAGACGTGGCAGAGGACGTACTCTTTCGACCCGAGAGCGGGGTTGAGTGGGGAGCAAGCGGAGCTTATTGTGGGAGGTACGAATTCATGTCTTTTGTTGGGATCCTTTGCTGATGCTGTCCATAGGTCAGCAACTGTTATGGTCCGAACAGTCGTCTCCGGCGAACCTTGATACTATCGTGTGGCCGCGTGCGGCAGCGTCGGCGGAGGTGTTTTGGAGTGGCGCTGGTGGGAGTGGGAGCGACGCGCTGCCGCGTCTGCAGGAGTGGGCTTATAGGATTGGGATGCGTGGTATCAATCCGATCCCATTGCAGCCGATGTGGTGCGCTTTGCGTCCTGGGGAATGCGATTTACCTCCGAACTAGTAGGCTTCTTCTATTTGCTAGGAATTCAGGGGATATATGAGGAACGTCGGGTTGCCATGCAGAGCCATAGCAGTTGATGTTCATACGCAACAGTGGTACGGAATTGGATCGATTCTCGTGACATGTGTATGGGGTTCAACATCACGAGCACGTCCAAACGACTCATGGAGGAACGATGCCACTTTCAACGTACTTTCAACTCATGCTAGCAAATCTGTCTCGTGCCCAGCCTGAACCGGCAGTCTATAGGATTGTCAGGTGGCGTGGATGTTAATGCAGCGCCACAGACCATACGTCATTCGCGATCTTCCAGTTAATAAAGGGGCCAGCGAGAAATCCGAGTCGGAGGGCTAGAGCGGAGCTCATGGACGCGCAGAATTCTGAATTGAAGACGACTCCGCTATCCCATTTATTTTTTACACCGTCCCGAACCGCCTTGGACTCGGCCTCCGTTAATTCTTCTGGGAGCAGAAGACTAGATTTGCCATAGAGCATGCCTTGCTACGTTCTAATTGTCCGTCGGGCCCTGCCAGTTGCAAGCAAATCATTCAAAAGTTCTCTGATGGCGCTGAGAAGGGTTTGACCATTAACAAGTAAATTGCATTTTCCAAGTCGAAGGAGGGCGTTGATGGTGAATGCCCTAAACGGGATCGCCTCTGTCGGACCGTAACGGAGGCGGCTACTAAATGCAATATAGATCGAAGGCCTTCGTTCTTTCTCGGCTGTAACTGATCCTTGCTTATATGGTCTCCTCGTTCCAGCTATGGAGATCATCCCCGCTAGACAATGGGTCTATGGTCCGCCACGGACTGGAATGACCTAGCTTTTTCGTTCTCTGGCGGTATATAATAAATGGTGAACGCGCTCTCTCCATTCAAGACCCACACCCACCCCTCACACCACCCATATTCATTCGGCAGGTACTATCACAATGGCGTCTATTGTTATGTCTCCTCCGCCTACCACGAATTGGCTCACAATGCCTGAGCGTGCCCAGTTGCGCCGAAAGGCCAAAAAGCTTGGCCAAGTTTTGGGATCCGTTCCCCGTGTCATCGACGGCAGCGATATGCCGCGTGGTACGTTCACAAACAAATCATGTCTTTCGATGCTCATTATGTATGAGTAGGCTCTATCCTCTTCGATCTACCCTCGAGCTCAAGTTCGTCTTTGAGTTCGACTTCATCTGGATCATCACGTCCCGAATCGCCAGACTCTACCGTATCAGGAACGACTTCACTGTCGTCCTGTGATCGTCCACTGTTGCGATCCTCCAGCCGTGCGCGTCACGTTGTCTCCGGAGACTCATCACCTAAGGCTTTCCCCCTTCTTCGACTTCCAAAAGCATCTCAGAGTCTCCGATCCACCCCAGGCTCCCCCTCATATCCGGCGGACACCCACTATCTATCATTCTCATCTTCTTTATCGTCCTACGACTCGGATGAAGAGGATTCGCCGACACCGTCCCCTCACATGTCCCGTCGCCATAAGATGGACAAGCTGCGGCGGACGCTCGGGGATGGAGTACCATTCGATCTTGTCTTCCCAGCGGGCAAGGAGAAGGTCACAACTCCGAGGTCTTACGAGGAGCAGCCCATAGTGGCACCTTCCCCAGTTACAACGGTGACCAAGGATCTTCCTGCCACCAAGCGCGCTTCTCCACGCGATTCTCTGTCATTCCCCTCACCCCATAAAGCGCCTCGGACGGTCAAGCGCAAGCCTGTTCCGGAGCTAATACCAATGAGCGCAGTACCGCCGCCACCACTGCCAGAGTTGGAATGTGTAATTGACGAGGATATGCGACGGTTGTTAGTGCAGTGAATTCATTGTGAAGGCGGGATTTTCTTGTTGGACTTTTTCTAAAAGTCTCCTTCAAGAAGACACCTATATACGTAGTACTAGCTCAGTGTGTATTCGCGATACGTTTGTATATTAACAAGAATGAATGGCAAAAAGGTACATGGTTTTGTACATGTAAATGTAAAGGAAGATTAGGGCCGCGTTGTTGACACTTGTTGACGCGTTTACGGTTTACTTATAACCACCGCCATGGACTACCCCGCGGAACTTGCGCCTACCGCAACTTGACGATGGACAGAGGAGCTTCATAGGAACGACATCTTTAGGCCCGTAGCATTTGCTGCCCGGCAGGACGTACCCTGGTGACTGCACCGATTTTACTGCACTGCCTGGTTGGATGATATCTTTTTAACTTGGTCAATGGAAAATGTAAGCTTGCTTTTCGTTATGAATGTGACTTATTCAAATCGCTCCATAGAACTGTTCGCTATGCCTATAATGCTAGCAGTAAACGGATCCCGGTCTCCGCTATTAAAGTATTGAAGCGACTTTAACACTTGACCGTCTTCTCGATTTCATAGTGTTCCAGGCCCCGTCCTTAATCGGCGGTCTGCATCCTCTCCCATGAGATCAAAGTTCTTCGTCGTTCCATGGACTGGAGCCATTGGACGGATTCTCCCATCGTACTCGCGTACATCCTCTACTGCACCGTTTCGACCTGCCACGATTTGAACCACCGTTAAGGTTCCCAAACTCTCCCGTCTTCCCCCCGTACAAGCTACGCGTGGTTCTACCTGATTTAGTTGCCACCCGCGGTATTCCCTTCGGGACGTTACCCACGTCGAGTCTCTCAAGCATACGACCAGTCTCTCGGAGATCATGCCTGTCTGATCCAAAGCTCAGGATAGAAACACAGTTTGAATGTCATCCAACCAATACCACCCTCACAATCTGTATTTTCTCCCTCAGCCTTCCGGGATATATATCCTTGGAAATCAATACCTTGAACACTGGTCCCACTCCGAGGTCTTAGTCTCGCTGCCGCTCTACACATTTACCGGACGCGCTCGTCAGTAAATGCGTGCAATTGCAGCCTTGGATGTCTTCGCCCGTTAGCCTCATCATTGGTAGTCTTCGTTCACCGACGTACTCGCGATGACATGTACTGTCAGTGCGGAGACCTGGAGTGTCATCACTTGGTCTCCCCTTCTCGGAAAAGGTTTCGGGGACCGAGGTACTTTGACACTCTCCCATGAAGTTTTGTGGCTGGCCGGCTATTGTTGTTGTTCTCCTTATTCCATCATCGGACAAGGGACTGGAGGGATATATAGGGCGAACCCTCTGCCAAATTTCCATTCTTACCCTCCCTCAGTCATGTCCACCCACTTCCAAGACCACTATACCCGCATATTCTACCCAACGGCTCGTGGTTACACGACGCTTAACCCCGACGCGTTCCAAGCTCATTCATCTAAAGCCCACTCTCTTGAGGGTCTCCAGCTCGGAGACCTAGTCCTTCGTAGACACTCGGGAATCGTCCACTACGTTGGGATCAATATCACGAGAAGCGCCGACGACCCGCGGAATTGGCAGAAACTGCCGAAGGGGTATAACACTTGCTCCTAGAACCGGGCATCGACTATGTTGTCGACGAGGCACGCTTTCCGAGTCCGAGTGTTTTCACTGCCACGACGAGTGTATCGGACGTGTTTGATGTCCGTTCCATTCCTCGAGATGAGTGTGTAAATTTGCCTGATGATTTCTCGAAAGTTTCTCATGAAGCAGTGACAGTGCGCATGACTTTGAGAAGCTCGAATTCTCCACTAGTGCCACAGAAGGAGCGTATTGCGGTCTGCCGTTTGGAGGGTCGTCTCATGAATGTACGCCTTCGGGCTTGCAGAAAATCCAACGTTTCGCACTCGAGCACGGACGCTTTTGGTACTACCAAGTCATGCATGTTGATTCTTTGGATTTGCAAAACGGTGATCTCGCCGTGGTCACAGGATGTGAAAAGGCGTCCTATTGGACGTGTGGGGTCTTCTTTTCTCGTTCGAGTCCTTTCAAGAAGAGGCTTGTTGTGCCCAAAGTCGAACAAGGCATTGTACAGAATGTGCGTATGATTGAGGACTGCGATGAAGAGACTTCTTCACCGACTTTGCCATTTAACCACTACTACGTCCAAAGTGCGCGGGAGGACACTGCGAACCGGTTTGAGAAACAAACATGCTGCTTTGCCTTTCGTGGATTTCGAATCTCGCTGAAATCGGCTATTTACAACGATATGCGCGTGCCATAGACTACCCGCCAGCAGCTATGGCACGCTCTTCCCCGCTTTCTGCGCCCAACCGTGAAGACGTGGCCTGTTTATCAATATAAAGTTCCTGTAAGTCGCTTCGATTACGATCATAGTCGTCTTCGTCCTCAACTAAACGAAACGCCCACCCAGCCTTACCATCCATGTACGGGTATCTCGGAGCTAGTGCTAGCATCTGTGGGTTTCCGTATGTACTAATCTGCTGCGATCGTCTCTGAGTTGTACTGGCTTAGGATAAGCGAATAACTACAGCCGTTGTTCATGACGCTGATGTTCTTGCTGTGCTGGAGCCGGTGAGTCACAACGTTCACGCGTCGATTGTACTTATGAACGAGTCAAATCCTTCCAGGACGAGAAAGTCATGCCAAGTGATGATGAATTGGCGCGCAGGATGATTGATAGGTATTTTGTTATTGTTGATTCTGGTTCGTGGGCGAGTGTCTCCTCCTCCTTTGTTCAGTGGTGGCTCATTGACCGGGCGCTCCTTAAAGACAAATCCGAGGTGAAGGTGGGTGATTTTGAGGAACGCTGGAAGTGCAAGAGACTCCTCAGGCGTAGAGTTGATACGATACGGTTTGTATCTTTACGCCGCAAGGGTGTGGGCAGTATGGTGTAGTATTACATTTGGGCTACTCCAAATTGAAATGGAGGCCTCTGTTCCGGTTCCCCCTGCAGAACACAAATCCCGGCTGAAATGGATTACAAGGCTCCTCTTCCATCAGGGTGCTCAGTGCTGCCTGAAATCACTGTGCTTGGATACGAAACGAGTTCAGCGTCAGGATGGGTTCTAGTTCGGACTTCTGACTGTACAGTGTAAGAGCTATTGTTCTTCTTTGACCGCGCGCGACCCAACGACATGGATTTGTGGGGGATACAAAGTCTGTCCCTATTCAATTTCCAGCTTGTGTATCCACCAAGGCATCTAGATTGAGATGATGAAGGACACGCCACTGTCCAAGCTTTGATTGTTATTGTTGGGATCCGTCGTAGGCGCTTTCATTTTGCTCAACACAATCAGCATCGTGGCGTTACCAAACTATTCGATTGGGTTGTCGTCAACACTGGCGTCCGACGTGTCGGAGAAGGGGGAATAAAGAAGGTGGCGGAGGCGGTGATCATGTCGAGGTGTTAATTAACAATGCGGGGATCTACGCAACGGATAGAGATACTTGGGGCGTAGGTCGTTTAAACGCAACGCCATCTTAGGCCACCAGGCTAGCGAGACGACCCCAGAGAATGCCACAAGCATTTCATTCAAATACGTGGGGTTAAGTTCCCAGTCGCACCACACGCAAACTCGTTTGACGTGCAGCAGTGGTGTTGAGAAGGTTGACTAGATCGCTCAGGGGCGTCATGATGGACTGCGGAAGCAGACGAAGGAGGAGGAGGAGTGGTTGCCGACGAATGTTATTGGGTGCGTACATCTACATATCTTGTTTCTCATCCCAGCTTTTCACTTTATCGAGGCATTTCTTCACTGCGACCGAGTTTACCTCTTCTCACAGCCGCCTTGAACTTGGCACATTCCAATAACACAGGGACAATCGTTCTATGAGGAGTACAACGTCCATTACGCAACTCCACCCTCAGTCGAAGGTAGCACTGACCCGGCTGACGCGTCATCTAGCGCAGGAGTTCATGCATTTGCGCATCGGAGTGGGAGCGTTCTCAGCAAGGCCATCTCCGTACCCAGCGACGTGCATCTAGAACAGACTTGGAACAGACGAGTAAGGCAACAGTCGATACAGGTGGTTATCTCGGACGAACCTCCATGAGAATCACGTCCAACTTTCTATCCATCATCCTTTGAATGCAGTAGATGTCGTCGACGCGGGTCATGAGACGTGTCTGCATCAAGTTTAGGTTAGTGAGTAATCGCGTCGTTGATATATCGCTTCGAATCTTAAGCTCATTAGTAGGTCTACCTGTCGGCGATGTAACAAGTATACCTTGAACGCGATCCGTGCATTGTCTACTCGAGTGCGTAGTTCTGAAACCTCGGCGTTGATTCTTCCCCACGATGTAAAGTACTTGAGCCGCCCGAGCTTCGAGAGCTTATGGATTCTGGACTGCACGAAATTGATGGTCCTGAAATTGGCGTCAATTAGCATTTAATGACGGATAAGATGTATCCGCAACACACTCGCGAAGATCACAGATTTTGTTTAGGTCTGCACCGCTAAGAGTGGATTCGGCTCCGATCTCATTGAAGATAGCAAGCGCGATTGAAGCTGTGTGCTCTGCGAGAGCCTTGCATTCGCTGTGAGCCGACCGGGCCTTCTAGGAAGGGATTACTGGTAGTGGGACAGCACTCTCAATGCTATAGGGTGGTACTCACCTCAACAGATTGGACAATCTTTCGAAGAACTCCACATATACCCTCGAGGACATTCCCGAACACAGGCACCAGTTTCGCAACACTCTCTGCTACGTCGAGGCACATAATAAGGTTCACCATATTCGTTGGTCCAAAGATTGATGCCGAGTCAGAAGATCTAGAGCCGCAGGAGCAATGAAGCTTGGATAGTGCTTCGATGCGTACAGTCATCTCCCGGAAGTGCGGTAGGGCAATTCACATGACCTCTGCAAGATCCTTCCATGGTCTGTCTGGGGAATGATTTGAGGTGAATGAGCGGTTGTATGTCTTTTGACTGGGAATGTCATGGTAGAAGAAGTGGAAGTTCCACCAGTCGGTGTCGGTCCAAGGTCTTGTGCTGGTCATGATGATTATGAGCAGGATCTGTAGAGCTGAGGGATAGTTGAACCTCTAGATCCACAAATCAGACTGAGACTTCAGGAGTAGATCATTGCAGTGGATACTCACATCACCAAACTTTTCCTGATTCGAGAGTTGACAATGCCAAGCTTCTTTTGCGGGTCCACCGACAGTCTCAGCTAGGACAGCCATGGCATCCATGGTCCTCTCTCGAACATTCAACAGTGCAGCAAACCATTGTCCGTACTCAGTTTCTGGAGTCCATCTGTTATCCATTGTTGGAGGAGCCTCGTTAGCGAAAAGATCTTGGACGTCGCTAGTGGGAGGTGGGTTTCGTGACACGGCATTGAGTTTAACATACCTCTCCTGGATGGACACCCATCCATTATTAATACCTCTCCATTCCCAAATTGCATCTTCATGCGAGAATACAGCACTTGCATCCGGAGATTTCTTCACTGTATCTTCACCGGAAACAGAGCACCCACAACAACTCTGATAGTTGGATTCAACATCAACATCAACATCGACGTCCAGAGTCTGAGAGGAGACGTCGGTGACGGGCATGGTGAGGGCAAGAGGTAAGTAAGGAGGGATTACACGGCAAGGAAAGGTTATTGAGGGGATCACTGTCCGTGTACGTCAGAGAAAGCTTTATATGAGGGCGTTTCGTGTAAGTTTAAAGATGATACCGGAATGTGCATTCCTCCAGACCCAGCTTTCCCAGCACCTTGGATGTGTGGCGTGATCTAGAGAAGCGACGCCTACTAACCTCGCTACTCTGCGAGCTGTGTCGAAGAATTGGAAAATCGATGATATTTGAAGTCTCGCAGCAAAACGACGAGGAGATATTTCGCTGAACGCGGGAGATAAAATCTTTTGGCTGCAGATGATTACAGAGTTAGCCGTTGAGCAATGGCTCCACTTCGGGAGGCCGCCTGTTCGAGTACGCGCTTGACAAATGATAGTTCGGCCGAAATATATCTGCTTATGTGAGATGGCTCTCATTCATCACCACCATCATGAATCCACGACCGCCGCCTCCGCCTGGATACAAGTACACTCGGAAAGGACGACTCGCAAAGGCAGGATGGGGTGGCTCGCGTCCGGGATCTGGCCGTAGCCGGCGTACACAAGCACCGCAATCAGCGTCGCGGCGCAGCAGACGCAACCAGCCTTCAGGCATACCCCAGCCTCGCGACACAAATCGACCTGTTGCGTCGAATTCACGCATAACTGCGTTGTCACCGTCGGAAGAACATGTTGTACGAGAAGAGAGTGGTTTGATTACTGGCAATGACAGCTCTGGTAAGTTGGTTCTATCTTCTTTCTGACGTGATCTCAGACGCTTTTCTTGCAGGGATTCCATTGGCGGTGCACCAGACTCGACGCGTTGATGAACAGACTCAACGTCTCGACCCAAACCTCCTTACATCCCGCCAGTTGTCTGTTGTTGAAGAGAATGATGAACATGGCGATATTGCATCTGGGCTTTGGCAGATTGATGAGAGTTTGGTTGACCAGCTTTTGTCCACCATTGACGACGCGGCGACTCCTCAGACAGAGACCGCCGATTCATCACAGCAGTTTCTCGAAATGTTTAAGCGTCGCATCCTGATAGAGATTGAGACGTTTGGCATGCCTTTATGCTACCAGAGAGGTCAATTTCTCGACCAACCAATGCATCCGGTCTTTGCTTTAGCACGAAACGCTGCTCACTCGTTCACCCCGAATTGCTCATATCCTCGTGACGTTTTTATCTGGCTGCCGCATTTGCTTCCTGGCCATCCTGAAAAGTTCAAGTGCACGTGCGGCCTGAATCTTGAACGATGCGGTATGTATTAGTACCTGTATTCTGCTTTTATGCTTATTGTTCCTAGGTTATAATGATGATCCTATTGCACGACGCGTTCGACGTCTCCCTATTGATTACTTTCTGTTTACAAGCCGGTTCTGGTGCGACGGCAATCGTACGGAGGCACCCGGCTGCAACACATACTTTCAAGGAACAGATCAGCATATTATCGGACAGCTTCCGCGCTTTGTTCAAGAGGGGTTTCCAGGCGAGTATTTTGCATTCCTCATCCTTATAAGAGTAAAAGCTCAAGCTATACACTTTTTAGCTTATATCTCTGCTCGTGGCGCTATCGATAAGCAGATGGCATGGCAGATGTGTTCACGGCCACCACCATCACTAGCATGTATGTTTCTCTGTTGCTAAAATTCTTACCTCTTATCAATATTTTCCTAGCCCAAGATCTGGCATCACCCAATGTTGACCGAGTGACGACTCATCCAGAGGATCAACCTTCCCGCATAGCAGCCAATGAACTTACCGACGCCAACAATATCAGCATGAGCGATCCGCGCGCCACACCTGAACTCGACCTGTCCACCCAGGATGCCGATGCCGATACAGACAACTCGACAGGCCATACGGATGTCCATTATTCACCTTACATCGATGTGCCGGCACCCGTCGCTGCCCAGTTCCAAACAACCCTCCAGCTCAACGGAACTCTCATCACTATTGCGCAAGCATCACCGACGAAAGGTGACAGGTGCGCTGTTTGCGTCAAGGCGTATTGCAGACGGCGCTGGATCTGTGCTGGGAAGGGCAACCGAACGAAATGCACGTGCGGGCACCCTCCGCTTCGCGCTGGCGAGAGAGTGCGCGGTGTGACGGAGGAGATGATCGAAGCGTTCCTAGCAGCTCAGGCGGCGGAACAGCGATAACGCCTAGGGAAGGAGATTACCTCTCCCTTCATCCGCCGGCGCTCGTTCGATGAGTTCTACACAGTATATGAATCTCTTTCCCTATTCCACCTAATCGATAAGTACAATCTCGCACCAGCGCCCAGCGGTTACTTTCGCCATCTCCCCGCGGTTCTATCCCTCTCCCATCCTATGTGGCCAGGAATCGCCGGAAAGGATCCATACCACACATCTCAATATGTCTACTGCCTCGTTCTCGGTTTCCAGGGCGGCCTCGACCCAGGCAGGTACCTCGTCGCGATGAACTGCAAGCATTTCGCTTGATATGGGGTCACCCGGCGCTCTGGTCCTTGAAGGCTTACATCATACATCATCAACCCCGACGTTCCCTTGGCCCGTTCGGTTGTAGTCGACTATGGCTTCATTAATGGGACGTCACAGACTGCTTTGGTGGATGTCTATCAAGTGGTGTTGAGTTGGATCAAGCTTGTATTCGGGGGAAAATGTTCTCATATGTGAAGCGGTTCGTTCTTTTGAGGGCGAGGCTGACGAAGAGCTATTATCCCTGGGCTCTCAGCTTTTCGGGAGTCCCAGTGTGGCGCTATGTAATTGTTTTCCTGGTGTTCGTCCTCCTTTCTTTGTGTCTTCACTCATTTAGAGACACGCATGTATATCACCCGATCTAAATACTCTTCCGTGATGTCAGATTCTGCGACCGTTTATAGCTTCAAGTTTTCGCCGTGGGTTCTATTAGGTGGCTATATTTACTCTGCAGGTCGGCTTGCGAGTTCTGTTGACCCCATCCAGATACAGACTCTCGACGTCGATGGGCCGACTTGACCAGATAACCTTGTTTCTACGACATATATCGATGTGGCTATGACATGAACCGCGTAAGCACTGCTCGTTCGGAGTGGGATGCGAGTTGACGAAACGTTCACAGCACAGCCTACTTTTTTGAATTTGACGATACAGCTTCATCACTCCTCCGCGATTACTCTGATATTCGTCAACCCCAGTCACGCTCATTCGGGCCTCTAGGGACATCTCCTCCCGTGCAGCCTATCAAAATCAATCGGATTCAGCCGCGCTCAAGGGCACGCGTGCGGTCACCGATACACTGTCGGTTTTCTGTTTACAAGCCGCTTCTGGTGTGACGGTAGTCGTAAGGAGTCGCCAGGCTGCAACGCATACTTTCAAGGAACAGATCCGCATATAATCGGCCATCTTCCGCGCTTTGTTCAAGACGGGTTTCCAGGCGAGTATTTCCATCCTCATAAGAGTAAATGCTCAAGCTATACACTTTCTAGCTTATATCTCTGCTCGTGGCGCTATCGATAAGCAGATGGTGTGGCAGATGTGTTCGTCTGTCGTTAAACGGCCAGTCCCATAGCATGTATGGTTCTTTTCGTCGCTGAAATTCTTACCTCTTATCGATATCTCCCCAGCCCAAGATCTGGCATCACCCAATGTTGACCGAATGACGACTCATCCAGAGGATCGACCATCCCCCATAGGAGCCGTTGAACTTACCGATGTCAACAATATCAACACCCGACCCAACCCGCCCAACCCGGATGCCCACTCCACAGACCATATGTATGGATGTCGATTATTCAACCTAGATGGATGTTCCGGCACCCGTTGCTGCCCAGTACCAAACAACCCTCCAGCTCAGAAAGCAAAGTGCGGTGACCGGTGCGCTGTTTGCGTCAAGGCGTATTGCAGACAGCCCGGGCGCTGGGCTGGGAAAGGCAATTGAACAAAATGCACTTGCGAGCACCCTTGTGCGTGGTGTAACGGACGAGAAAATCAAAGCGTTTCTAGCAGCGCAGGCGGCGGAACAGCCATAACGCCCACGGAAGGAGATTGCCGTGTCTCCCTATACGGTCCTATTCCACCTAATCGATAAGTACAATCTCGCGCCAGCGCTGATGGCTGTCTTCGCCATCGTCCTGCGGTTCTCTGACACTTCTCATCTCACTCGGCGTCTGGTCCTCGAAGGCCTACATTGTCAACCCCGACGTTCCTTTGGCCCGTTCGGTTGTATTCGACTACGGCTTCATTAATGGGACGGCCCAGGCTGCGTTGGTGGATGGCGTTGCATCCGGGTTGAGTTGGATCAGGCTTGTATTCGGGGGAAAACGTTCTCATACGTGAAGCGGTTCGTCCTTTCGACGGCTGATGAAGAACTATTATCCGTGGGCTCTCTTTGGGAATCCCGCTATGTAACTGTTTTCCTAGTGTTCGTCCGCCTTTGTTTGTCTTTACTCATTCGGGGTATCTTAGAGACACGTCACCCAATCATCCAATCCAAGTATTCTTCCATAATAGCTTCAAGTTTCCGCTGTGGGTTCTGTTAGGTGACTATATTTACTTTACAGGTCGGCTCGTAAGTTGTCTTACGAATGTTGACCTCATCCAGATACAGACTCGCAATGTCGGTGGGCCAACTTGACCATGCACTGTTTCTACGACATATCACCTTGCTTGTCAAGGTCCTTCGTCCGTTGAAATTAGCCGCCGGGACTCTTACAGCAAACAAGTACAAACCGGCGGCATCTGTTACCCCGGTCCTTTTTGTCGCTGCGTCTACTCGTATAGACTATGCTATCTTTCTCTCTTACCCACCAATTCATTGTGTCTGTGTCCATCCTCTTCAAATGCTCATCTTCCTGCGGCAATTCTGGTGAATGGTCCTGAAAAAACACCGACTCATCACAACAACCGAGCTCTACTCCTCATGACGAGCCCGCCGCCCCGGGAAGTAATGAACACCCTCGTCGACCGCGTCGCCGACGATAATGACACGGCAAACCTTCACACCTGCTTGCATGTCAGCCATTCCTTCTGGTCGCGCAGCCGTATGTGCAGTCCTCATTGCGCCTCCGACACTTTATTTCACATGTAGTCCTGGTTCTCATAATGATACCCTTTACTGGACAAATTCAGTGCATCCTCGCAAGCTACTGTACCATGTCCTGGTGCGAACTGTCTCGCCCGATCCATATCTTTGACACACTGCACATATCTCGGGATCGTCTAGTTTATGCATGAGCACTACCGCGAGGCGATCCATAACGAACAGGATGTGGAATCCCGCTACTTATTCAATGATCACCACTTACTGTTCGCCGCCCCTCTATAACCTGGTAGCACTACGCAGCACTGCATTGGCTGTTCTCGCGCATAAGCTACTCCCCACCTCGACCTCCTATGCCCCATACGCCCTGAACAGGCTCTGGATATTCTTCGAGGCATGATCTTTCAATATATGCCTGTCACTCTAGACTCTACGAGGTGATGGAGTTGTTCAAAGGCTTCGAGCGCTAACGTCCACGATACGACAAGCCACTACTGGTGCTACTGACGTGACGCAGGAGGTTTCCAGGCTGTACTCCCGCTCGTATCCAACCAGCCAACCAAAAGATGAAGAGCCTCCTGGTGCAACTTCATCGCATGAAGGTGCATCCCGGTGTCCCGAGACTGGCAATGGCCGTGCTCTGTCAAGCATGCAGTGTACTGCGCACTATTGTCGTCAACGGACTATTGTCCTGTTCTTGTTGGGTGAGGAATACTCTTCCGTAAATCGTGTAGCAGGGACGACTATCAGGACCATGACGTTCAACTTCGCTTGACGCTACTTATAACTGGGTGCACTGAGTGATGGACAGATTATCCTGACGGGTGCTCTCGACTTAGCGAGAGGATTGGAATTCGGTCTTGCCTTGCTCGTGGGTTGTGGCGCCACTGAGGCCGCTGTGTGTTGGTGTACATCGCCATCACGATGTGCTTCGGAGCCGCCATATGTGCTCCTCGCGAACTCGTATCCTAACTAAGGAAGGGACATTAAGAACCCTCCTCCTGGCTACTTCACAGCTCATTTCATTTTTACTCAGGCTTACAGTAAATATAGAGCCATGTACGTTATTCACTTACTTCGAATACAAGACTGGGAATATGATATGTTTGCACCAAATGTATCACGCAGCAAGCAAGGTTTCTTGCCGCCTGAGGCGGCACTTTCCGAGTGTCGATGTGGCTATGAAATGAACCGCGTAAGCACTGCTCTTGTGAACGACTCCGAGTGGGACGAGAATTGACGAAACATTCACAACACAGCCTTACTACTTTTTTTTTGAATTTGACGATACAGCTTCATCACTTCTCCACGGCCAATCTTATATTCGTCAACCTCTCCAGGAAGTCCTCCTCCTTCTGTGCTGGAACCTTAGTATCAAAGTAATCGGATTCAGCCGCGCTCAAGGGCACGCGGGCGCGGTCTTGCTGAGGGTTTGACTCCCGGTCCATTTTGTTGCAGAGGTTGATCATACAAAGGCGCCAGTCGACATCGATAACATAAACAAACCTGAATACCGATGTCCGTGAAACCCCTTCCGAGTGGCGCAGACAGCTACTGATGCCTAGATGAGGCTTGATCTTGGCTCACGAACGACAAGCCCAAGACCACTCTTACGACCTAGAGTGTTTCCAGCGTCCCTGGCGCTGCCATTCCATTGAACCTCGCGCTGGTGCCTACGCCAGACGCGTTTCACTGCCCCTTTGAAATGCGGGGGTTTCGGTATCTAACTCCGAGACGACCGCAGGGCTTAAACGTCGCAGTTTATAAGCTGTCCTCCCTTCATCGATGACCTGTTTTTCCCTTCCTTTCTTCTTCGCTTGATTGTGTCGCTTTTCTCATTTTTTTCCTTCTGGCGCTCATTTCACGATTTCAATTTCCAACTCATGCCCATCATCCTTTCGAAACGTAATATCAGCTTGACGCAGAAGGATGGGTCGTTGAATTGGGTAGCGTGGATTCTAATTGGTGTAGGGAGTTTCCTGGGGCTCATCTTCCTTGTTCTTGCCATCCGAGGTGTGTACAAGTGCAGTCGGCGCAGACGGTCTTCTGGGCGCCCATACTCGGTGCAACATGCGAAGCGGAATTCAGATACCGGTCATCTCCTGGCGTGGCTCCGCGAGGAGGGAAGCAAGCCCGAACTCCCTACATTCACCACCTCTATACACCGCGCCGATGCGCCATCCATGGAGTGGCTCCGCGAGGAGGGAAGCAAGCCCGAACTCTCTACATTTACCACCACCATACACCGCGCCGATGCGCCATCCACGTTCCACTTTGCACCGGAGACGTTCAGGTCTGCCGCACCGCCTCTCACGTCCACCGCGCGTTATTCCTCGCTCATACAAACAGCGCCAGAGGAGGAGGAGAAGTATCGCCGCCCATCGTTCTCCAACACGCCCACGCCTACTCCACGCCCGCCCTCCTCGTCGGTAATCATGATGGACACATTACCCGTCCCTTTCATGCGCGAGACCTCCAACCCGCATCGACGGTCACATTCGTACTCTCCTCCTCCGCGTAGTCCCAAGATCCTCCCTCCTCTCGTTATCCCCGGTGAATCCACCGCCCAACAGGCCGTGTCAACATCCAATTATACTTCCACGGGCCCAGTGGCAGTAGCGGTCATGGACACTCCCATTTCAGGTATTACCTCGGGCACGTCGGATAGTGCGAGTGTATATAGCCAGGCCAGCGCAAGCACCGCACGCCACCGCCATACTCTTAACGTTTCAGCGCCCTCACCCATTCCTCCCGTTCCCCCCATCCCGAGACTCCCGCCCATTCTTGACCGTCAATCCGAGTTGTCCGTTTCGGAAGAGTCCGAGCTTAATCGTGCGCCAACCAAGTTCATCGCCACGCTCGTGAAGAAGAGAGCCCAGGGGGGCGTTGATCTGGGCCGGAATGGGACTACGGTTTCGAGGATTGAGCGGTCGGATTCTATAAAGTCTTTTGTTGACAGCCCGTCCGATGAGGAGGAAGAGGAGATGAGAGAGCGGGATCCGGTTGGGTACAGACACTTGAAGACGACGAGGCGGAAATGGGAGGAGGTCAGGGCGAGGCGCATGGACACTATCGCGTCAGAGGCGGAACTTGTGGATGTTCCTATTTCGACTACGACGACTGTTTTTCCTTCTTATACGGCACCGTTACGCATTCAGAAGAATTTATGATATACAATATTGGACAATTCATTCGATTTTCATGATGTTTTGATGATTTTACGGTCTACTAGAGATATTTATCTGTAATTTATGGGATATGTGGTATACATCCTTGTAGAGCCGTCACTGATAATCTAGAAAGCACCTTGGCGTAAAAGTGCTCCACCGGTTCTTGTGGCGTCGAGTAATCATGGCAGGTCCCTCCCTACTTTGTTAGCATCCCTTGTACTCAAGCCTTCCATCTCTCTTACAGACATACTAGCTTCTGATTTCTATGAGCTCATGCCTCTCCTGTTCTGCCACACTGTGTAGAAGATACAGTTGATCTGTTGATCAGCACATGGTTGAAGGACACTGCTGGTCATAACGCCATCATGCACGTTTTCCACTCGAGTGTGATCAGCAATTTCTACCCCAGTCCTGTTTCTCCGTGGCGGACGAACGCAATGCTATGCGGAATAGATGTAATTTGAACAATGGAGACTAGCGATACACAGGTTGCGCTAGCCAGTGGATAGCATTTAAACAAACACGAAAGCTCAAGGAAAACAATATAACAGCGATGCGATGATGGACGAATAGATGAAGGAATAAGGAAATGGGAAAGCGTGTACGGCGATTAATCGTCCGTACCGGTGACTGTGCCCTGAGCGACAGGAGCAGGAGGCCTTAGGCCGCCTGTGCTAGGATGCCTCGCACTGGAACCGGGAGGCACGTTCGGGGGAAACGTTTGGAGTGGGTATTGCGCCCCTGCCAGCCCAGGAGCGCTATGCGTGCCCAAGGTGCGGTAGGCTGCCTTTACGATAGAGGCGATATGCTCCCTCGCCACATCGCGATTGATGCCCCAGTATTTGGCGACCCGCGCCATAGCGTACATCACTAGGGAGAGGGCGACTACTAAACGAGAGTCAAAGCTGGTTTACGGGGCATAAGGTGGGAGTGACTTACGAAGGAAGATGATCAGAATAGCGTACAGCGCCTCTTTCGGTACTGCCTCGCTTGCGGGCACGGAGGGAGAGGGACTGTCGCGAAGGATGATTGTCATTATGGTTTAATTATGTGGGTTGTGCACCTGGTTTCCTGGTTTATAAGTACGCTAAACAGCCCTCCCTCCGACATTGGACCTCCGAACGGGTATTTTAAGCTTTGTTCGACGCATCTGTGCATGCTAGCTGTTGCTTCTATGATCAGATAACAGACATAAGTAAGTTCCTAAGGCAGTGATGTCGAAAGGGAGGACAGCCTGAGTAATACGTACTGCAACGCCAAAAGGCTTCGAAACCGACCTGGACCTAAAGCATCAGCAGAGAGATTCCGGTCACTGACTCGGCAAGAGACAAACCTGGTTTCGTTTACAAACAGAAAATATACATTCGCAGACGTAAGTAGTAATGTGTTATTGCAGGGTATAAGTGATCTTGTAATGCTACGTGACGAACGAAAAACAAATGCATGAAAGCATGGACACAACAGATACAACAAAGAGAGCAGAACGAGAAAGCAAAGGGGTAGCGACAACAGTTAAATGAACAGATAAACAGGATCGATAGCATCATATAAGAAGAATAAGGAATCATGATAGTATGATGTGAGAAGTCGTAGAGTAATCGAACGAAGAGAATAAAGTCTCGTGAAGACCGCATCAACACACAAACGTCCTGTGAACAGTAAGCTCCGAAAACCAGGTAACGAAGCGATAAACTTACCAATAAACAAGGCGTGTATGAAGGCGGAATATGTAGTCAGTTCAGACGAAGGATCTGTCTACGCTTCTCCCTTGTCGGATATAGTAGTATGTTCGCGGCGAGTGGTGAGCAGGGGGAGGAGACGCAATGTCGGATACCGAAGGAGACGAGTCGCGACTCGAGGCGCTCAGGGGGTCGACTATGGCACCAGGCGCATTGGTGTGCCCCGCAACAAACACCAAGAGGTCGACCACCCGCCTGAGCGTGGCGCCCATCTCGTCCCGTTCAGGCTGCGTCGTAGACCACAGTGCGCGAACCTGTCCCATAAAACCGACGAGGACGAAGATGAACAGGGCTAAGTAAGATGCGCGGTGAGCCTGGACGGCGCTGCCAGTAGTGGGAGATACTACATACCCCCCAAGAGGAGTGCAGCTACCATCAGATAATTCTTCACCTCGTGGTTCCCCGGGTGGGCAGGGGTGACAAAAATGGGGGACATTCGTGAAAGGATGTATCGCAGTGTGAGGAGTGTGGCACGCCGCGTGTGAGGTCCAAGCGAAAAAGTCCTGGCGCCTCTGGAATGTGGTGGTTTAGGAGAAAGAGGCGGACTGCTCTCTGGGATGACTTTGCACAGGTCGGGGCTGTGGCACACAGCTAGGTTAACAGCTAAGACTGTATAACCCCCGAATCCGTTGGTCGATTCTCCGATGTAGCTGTCATTTTCCCTGCGCTTGGGGGACGAAGAGACTGCGCCGTAGATGGTGGGGGAGACGAAAAGATGGAGAAGATTCAGATCAGACCAGTGTACAAGCGCCTAAAGATGCAGTTAGTATTGATTGGCGCGCGTCTTTTGCAGCGGTAGATGCATGGATGCAAACGGCAAGATCGGCATGGATTCTTCTCTGGAAGCACGTGGTGGCCACGTGCCGCAATCCTCTTCTGAGTTCTCCCAAGTCAGATTGAAGTCATGTCTCAACTTCGCTTACTCCTACGGCCATGTCCACTGTTATCGAAAGCGACACTAGTTCTCATGGGCCTTTCTCCCGGGCGGAAACGATTTCCATGGACCCTACCGTCGCTACGCCACAGCCGCGTCCCTCTCCTCGACTGTTCTACACCACAGACGATATCAAACAGGCCATTTTGACCAAGTGGGATGAACAGTATGTCTATCCACTGCTACTGTACACGAGACCTTCTTTACCGTTGACCAATACCACAGACAGCCCTTCCTTCTCCAATTTCCCGTCAAGTCAGACACGGACACTCTCACGGAGCTAGAGGAAATGATCGAGACTTTACCCTCAAAAACCATACGGTACATCAATTTCTTGGTTCTCCGTGTTAACTGGTCACCTCATAATCATCATAATGCTATAGCGTCAGTTACACCGTCGCCGACGGATTCATGGTGAGATGGATGCCGAGCGGCGTACAATACTCCGCGAGCCGCACATTCCTCCGGTTCGTCGACGAAGCCTTCTCCGACGTCCTCCAACGGCCCCAGAGTCCCAGCGATCTTTTTCATCTCTTTGGGAGCACCAGTATGTTCAGCTTGTGCTGATTCTCATCCATTTCGATTGATTTCTAGTTCATCACATTTACACTCCCAATGGCAAGGAGTGGAAACAGCCCGATGAATGTTTCTACCCAACCGGGGCCAAACTTAAATCACCGAGCGTTGTTCTTGAAGTGGGCGCGAGTGACCATTTGACCGTGTTGCACACAGACGCAGCGTGGTGGTTGACAAGTGTGAGTTCGCTACAAAAAAAGTGGACCACTACTTATTATCTGATGTACACCTTGGTAGGCTGAGCTCCAGGTGAAGCTGGTCATCATCATCGTGATCGCGCCCCCACCCCCGAATTCAGCAAGGAACGAACCCAGGATCACAGTCGAGCACTGGGAAATGGATCACGCCCGCATCCCTACTCAAGTCCATACTAGCAATTGGACTGATACAGTGCCAAATGTAGGCGATTATCAACTCCCGACAGAGGCATTTGTCCCCAATGGTGATACTCGCGCTCAATTCAACCTTCCTACCTTTCTTTCACCCACGACGGCAAATATGCAGTCACTCCGGAGGAGCATTCTTAACGGGTGGAGGCGTGATCAGATGGGCTAATGCAGGCATGCACTGACTACGACCCAAAGTATATGTTCAGCTTTGTACTCATCGACTCAGTGAACTTTCCGTTGGGAGAAAATTGTAAAGGTTGAGTCTGTTGATAGATGTAGGGACTCACCTATTTTTGTACTTTGGTCGATAGCACTGCCTAGACTCGTATTGGAACTATTCAAGTCATGCTCGCGCTTCGTACAAGTGGCTTACCGGCCATGTTGCTGGGTTCCCACGCCACTGCTAAGTTCGTTGCCCCAAGCGCGCTGTAAGTTAAGATCGATGACGTATGCTCTGCCTCTTGTCTCTGCTCCATCACCGTCATGTTGTGGTCGCGCCTTCTCCCATTGCCGACGCCTTGCCACAAGCAGGTCATGCCACCCTATTACGATGGTTCCCGGTATGCCATAGACATACTGGGGGTCCACGAGGACACTCCGCTGGATGATATCGGATACCCACGCGACTAGGCCAATCCATGGCAGGACGAGGACGAGCTCACCAAGGACGGACGCCGGACGTGACGACATTAGGCCAATCCGCTGGACGAGGAACGCACTACGTGGACGATGTAAACTAGGCCGGTCTACAATCGAATGAAAGCGACTACACGCAGGACGAGTACGACCCATAGGACGACGACTACCTATCGGATGAGATACATAGATCGCCTGGGGTCCCAGGAACAGCCATGGTAGCAAGCGATACCCACTACTCGTCTTTCAAGATTGCAAAGAGCTTGCATAGGGCCTGTGTACGGTGTGTAGTCTCTATTTTCTTGCACTGAGACTGCTATTACTCACGCATATATCCAGCTTTTCTGCTCTTGAGAAACCTTGCGCCGCTTAGTGGTCGCGTTGCGCATGATATAATGTCTCCCGATGTTCTTATCCCGAAACTGGCCTCGATAGGCGCCAGACACTGGGGTCCCCTTCGGACAACACAACGGTAATGATGACGACTTGAACGGAATTTGAACTGGGGACTTTCGCGGGTTTGTCACATGCACTTGCAGGTTTTGTAGACTTACTCTCAACATCATTTATTGATATTGCAGCAAGAAGAGCAAGGAGAAGCATCCCCTACTTACAACTAATGTGAGTCAATCTCCCCCAACATCTGTCAATCTCATTGGGAGGGAAGTGCCACAAAAATGGAGAGGTTGAGTCCCACTGACATTGTCAATCCTGTCAACCACCATCAACCACTCCCACTGAAAAGTTTACTGAGAGCTCTTCTACATGTTGGATGATCAAGATTGCAGAGAATATGCAAAAAGGTATGTATAATAAATTAAGTATGTAGGATGTGACCAAGATAGAGACATTACGCCGTCAGATCACAAGCACCAGGACGCATCGCACACCAGAGAGGCTGGAGAGCGATGGCAGCCACACCACGCTGGTTGAAGCGGAACGCCACGTCATGCAGACGTGGGAGGGCCGTGCTGACATTACCACCCGGTCCCGACCAGAAGACCTCAGCAGACGAAGCTGCACGGGGCCATACAATAGAGTCGAGGTTAGCAGGGGAAGACTGCTCCGTCCAGAGCAAATGCTGGCCTATAAACATAATCAATCAAACAATATCTCGTCGCGGAAAGCGAGACGCACCACCAAGAACGAGATCAGCCTGCTCGGTGGTCATGTTAACGACCGGGTCGAAAGAGTAGGATTTCTGCCACGACTTGAACGGATCGCACCAGCTGTTTCCGTTCACAAAGTCGCCAACCCACGCCCCATGTCCACAGTCAAGGTAGAAGAAATCAGATGCAGAGTGCACGATGTGGTAGCCCTGTTCAACGACAGAGATGGCGTTCGCAGACGAAATCCACACCATGATGATCGCATCCTTCTCAACAGTCGTCACGTTGTAGTCCAAAACCATCTCCTCCCACACCACCGGGGTCTTCCACGCCTCGCGGACTGCACCGTGTGTCGCACTCGTGAACTTGTTCAGCGCATCCGTGAAGGTCTCCCCGCTCGAGCTGAGTGCACTTTGAGTTTCCACGTCGTCGGTGTAGCACTTGGCATTGATCTCATCACCACCAAGGGAGAAATACGGCGATGTGAACATGGAAGTGATGGCAGTGACGAGGGAAGTCGTAAAGTTGGTCGTCTCGGGCGACGTGATACGCAGCTGGCCTGATGGGGGCTCTGCGGCATAGCTCGCCCATGGGGTCGCCTCTGGGCACGCGATGTGCTCTGGGAACGCCTTGGAGATGACAGACGTGTGACCGGGGGTGTCGAATTCGGCGAGGACATCAATTCCGCGCTGGATGGGCACATGAGTTGGGTATTATAGGCTTTTGAGGGGGGCTGCACTCACGGCAGAAGCATACGCCACGATGCCTGCGACGTCTTCGGGGGTGTACACGGACGCGGCGGCGTAGGCACCTGCCTCAGATAGCTCCAGGAACCCCGGAACTTGAAGGGGGAAGCTCTGGCTATCTACGACGTGCCAATGGAAGGTGCTCATTTTAACCCAGCTCATCGCGTCAAGTGTACGTTTGATATCATCAACGGGGAAACTGGACACTGCATTAGGAATGGTCGTCCACATCACGAGGGACAACTCACAAGTTGCGAGCGGTATCGAGCATGAAACCGCGATAAGGCTGGAAATAGATCTTTATTAGTAGATGCTATGGATGGCAGCATATGGATAGCGTACGTAGGCGGGCGAATCCTCGATGTCAAAGGGTGCTTCGACGGTGTAAATGGATCCGCCGGTCGTGTACCATACTTGGGAGAACGTAGTCAAACCCCTGAGGAGACCGAGGGTCGTCTGGGCACTGAGGGTAGCAGCAGATCCATCGGAGGGAATGGTGAGCGTGTAGTTCTCGACGCGACTCTCGAGGGGTGCAGTAGCCTCCTCCGAGATGCTCTTAACCTCGCCTGTAATGGACAACACGAGGTCCTCCAAAGCCGGAGCACCGCTTATAACGTCGGCATTGGATGCGCCGCGGTCTGGGGTGAGAATTTCGAGCTGGTCTTGGACCAAATAGCCTTTTGTACGCGAAATCGCGTCGGCCAGGTCCTGGGGCGGACTGTCGATCCCGTCAAGCGTGATGTCAAACGAGGACGACAGCGTGAGCGGTGATGAACCCGATGATAAGGTCCGTGGAAGAGGCCATAGCGCAGAAACACGAGACGCGGCCAAAAGAATGAAGGAGAGACTGGAGAAAAAAATGATCATTCTCGTAAACAAAAGACATCTGGCGGTATGTAAGGGGGTTGTCCGTTAACCCATCGCGTCTGTTGATCAGCCACCAGTGGAATCCCTGCATGAAAGCATCTGAGACCACGTCAGACCGAAGATAAAACCAACGTACCAGATCTGCCCTTGCCAGTAATCAACCCACTCTCTTCTCCTACAACGAACCCATCCTGTTCTTGCGAGTCGTCCTTTAAAGGCTTATCGTCCGGTAATCAGATCCGTGCTCTTGCGTGGCTATCGTCGCGTATCCCGACGGTGAACGATTAAGCAGGATCTTGCCATGGTGGTTGGATGCAAAGTGTTACGGGCCGATCGATCCGGTAATCAGTACTGGTCAAATCAATGTATTTTCTAGCTACAACACGGCAAGAACGGCTACAATTTACTACTGAAGTCTAAGCGAGAGACAAGTCTACTGATTGCACAGGCACCTCTCGCTAAAGTGGCTTTTTTAGGTCATAACTCATACTGTCAAAGTGCTCCGCTAAGGTGTTTGGGCTTCTCGGCCGAGATTCAAACCGAAAGGGGTCCGTTACCTCTACGACCTGCTGGCGAGTACAGCGTTAGATCTCTCGCAGCTAGAATTAAAAAAAAACATGTCTCGGGTGCTGATTTCGCTACTCCAAGGAGGGCGGGCAGGATACCAAGCTAAACACCAACTGTGTGCAAGGTCGGTTTGGGTAGGGTCAACCCCATCAAGCCACACGGGCCCCAACGTCCCATACCTGGATCGCACAGTCCCCATCGTGGGCCGCCGAAGCGGTGGTGTTTGCCCCAGCACACACGGACAGCTAAAAGGTTGAATAAGTGAATTCGACGCGAGTCACTGCGACGTACCGTGCTGCCGTCAAATTCGCAGCACTTAAGCACGCGAATCGAGGCAGAATCCGAGTAGCAACCTAGAGTTAGTACCTACCGGGATAATCACCGCGAAGCGAACAATACGGCTAGATGATCGACAAGTCAGATAATGATGACGGAGCAAGAAAATACACTGACATGAAGTTTCAAGAGGGAACCAAAAAACGAGCATGACCAGTGCGTAAACGGAGACAGTCAAGAGGACAGCAGTCGACCTACACAAACAAATCAGTTGACGACGGGGATGAAAGGATACAGTCACTTACTGGGATAGATCATTCAATGCCAACGGTGACAGGCCCGACGAACGAGAAGCACGGCAACAGCAAGACAAGGTAAGTGAAGAGAATAATGGCCAAGAATCATGACAGCATAACGGCGAGAAGGAAAGATGGGTAATGGGTTTCACGACAATTCCAGTGGTCTTTATACCTCTGGTGATTAGAGTTTGATATAGTACGCGGACGTCTGGGCCCGACATCACTAAGCGACTGACTCATGCGCAGTTCGAGCGCTCCGTCGCATCAGAACTTGGTAGTGTGGCCAAATGTAGGTTCTCAGCAGATTCACACTCCCGTGGTCTAGTTCGAAGCGGCTTGTCATTAGAATTCGAAAGATACAGATATCATTATTGTCAGACACTTCTGGAGTAGTAGTAGTAGTAGTAGTATAGCTTGAAAATAACAATGGGGTATTAGCCGCACTTCGGGATTCTGCAGGGCAAATTTCAGTAACTGATGCAACGAATATTCCGGAATGACAACACGTACCTCAACTCCGTCAATACACATCGCGAAAGCTTGAATTCACCACTACCTGACGTGCTACGAGTCAGCAGTAACTTGAATACTAGAATAAATATACCTTCACAAGCTATCCCATCGAGTACGCCACAGAACATTTCCAAGACGGGGACCTGACCAAAGTGCGTGTCAAGGCAACGATCAGGCGCCCAGAATACATCTTACACACGGCAATATTCGTCCGGCGGGGACCTGAATTCGATCTGTGAACGAATGTCAGTTTGAACTCCCCATTCTGCCTTTCCTTGTTACCGTCACTGTCATCGTCACCACTGCTGCTAGAACAGCGCAATTTCGCGGTAAGTCCGTCCTCACCTTCTGCCCGCTCGCCCGCTGAAGTTCTATCGTCTCGGTGCACTCCAGGGATCCTAGTGGCGTCAGTATTGTTCCGGCAAGATGAACAAGTTGACGTGGCCGTTGTAAGTGCGTCGTCCACTTCACTTAGCTCGTTTTTGACACTTACATGCAGTCGTCCCATCTTACGGACAAGATAATAGTGTGGTCATCATTGAAGGCCAGTACAAGTCGTCTTCATGCAGTATCCATGCTGAACCATGGCTTCCAGATGGCCCCAGCGTCGAGATCCAGCATTTACGAGTTGAACAGGGGGTAACATAGAGGCGAGTCCGTTTCCTAGTCCGCGTGAAGTGCTAACCCTTCTTGAAAGACGTTGTCGCAAAGTCAATTCGAAGACAACTCTCATATCGTCGCCAGACGCAGAGCCGTAGTCGCTCAATTGGTCCAGAACCGAGCTCAGAATTTGCAAGAGTAAAACGCGCAGAAAGCAGCAACAAGGAGTCCGGGTATCCGCCGTCGAAAGTTGGAGAAAGTCAGAGGGGCGGGCAGACACGGCGAAAAGGTACGTCCAGTTGAGCCAAGGCCTACTAGCAATTGTTGACACATTCCACAGAGGGAAGACCCGCTCGATTCATCGAGAACCGAGGTCGGATTGCGCGGAGAGAACAAAGCCAAGACGAAGATTGCACGAGGACGGTGCGTGGTCCCGTCACGCGTTGTTGAAAAAGAACTGACAACAAGAAGGACCCATACACACCCATCAGTGTCAAAAGGAGCTAAACGTAAAGGGTCGGTTAGCGACGAAGAAGAAAGGGACATGACGGTCAGAGGCAGAACACGTCGATCGTGTTTGGTATCCCAATCCGGCAACGTGATGGTTAGCTTCTTACCATCATCTACTTCGAGCTCTAATCTCACTCCCCGCAGACACGACGCATCGGCGCCTACGGCGCCGTCTATAGCAGCAAATTTTTCGATAAACGACTTTGAAATGCGAGCAACGGAGCCATGGGCTTAAAGCTGCGTGGATGGCCTCGCCGGCCAGGCTTGAATCCCAGGAAAAAAGTAGGTTTTGGGGTTCTGTTTTCACGTCATTTTGAGCTGATTTTGCGGTTAGGATACCCACGAAAGAATGCCACCAACGCGTGAGTTCTCCACGCTCGGGCGCGCTTTATTTCACGCTGACGCGAATACAGAAAGGCGGCGGTGGCTTCGCCACCACCTCTAGACGCTAGCCACATCATGGGAACCGACCTCGTTGCCTAGGAAACGGACCGTTGAATCTGGGACAGGCGTGGTTGTCCTCGCCGGACCGGCTTTTGGTCCTGGCGAAAGGTACGTGTTTTGTGCGATATCTCGATCTTGTATTTCTGACCCGTTTTGTTTTAGATTTGAGGTCACTATGCGATCAAAGATGGTACGTTTACTACTCCTCAAATTGATTAATTCTGACCACTTTTCATTAGATGACCGGAGGCGGCTTCGCCGCCTCTTCGCAAACTGAACTGCTCCGACGAACAACGCCACGCCCTAGGAACCCGCTGTCTTGTGCGACTACAGCGTGTATTCGCCTCGCCGGCCCGGCTTTTTTTCTGGGAAAATGGTCGGAATATTTGCCTTAGATTTCTTCTTTAATTCTGACTTGTTTGCATTAGGTCGTGCATCTTGTTTACCGTCCGTATTGGGCAGGATTTACGCCATAGGGACACCAATTTCCCCTGATGGAGATCTGGATCTTGCTCGTTTCGGATTTACGCGCGGATTAGGACGTTGGGCGGCGAACGTTTTGAGGTACGTTACCTTGAACTTCTTTCAGAATTGCCTCGCTAATTCATTCTCCCAGGGCCGGAGAACTGCGTACAACGCAGTGAACAGCGGCGCTTCCGCCGCTGCGCTCGCGTTCCGAGCTTTTCACTGCTCGCACACCGACACTTTCTGAACCTGGACGCCACATTTCGACTTTGGTCTCCCCTGACCTCAACGTCGCTACCTACACGTCGTCGTTGTGGATAGCCTGAAGAAGTTTCTCTGTCCAGGACCGTCTCCTTCACGTCCCAGGAGACCGCGACGTACACACCAGACTCGCTCCGCCGAGAAACTTCTAATTACAACACGGACCTACGCTCATGCGCACAGCTCTCGGGGAATTATAGCCGTTGATGGCGATCTGGATCTCACGGCGTTCGGATTTATGGACGCTTTAGGACAAGTTGGCGAGCAATTCGTCTTGGGTACGTTATTTTGGTTTCCTTCTTTTCCTGGACTAACGACACGACTCAGGGCCTAGGATTTATGTTGCACAGCAGTGAGCAGCGGCGCTTCCGCCGCTGCGCTCGCGTTCCTCGCTGCTCACTGCTTGGATAACGACTGTTTTGGACGCTTGTACGCCACACTTCGGATTGCTTCGACGTTGGACTTCTGTCTGTCTATAGGACGAGTGCGGCCTCGCAGACGTTGTGTCTCTGCTCCGCTTTTGGGCGCTGCGTCGTTGACGCCGGGCTATCTTCTTTTCGGTTGGTGCCTTGTTTGTTTATCATTTGTCCGGAGCTAACTCTTGCGTAGCGCGTAACCATGGCGCAGTATTCTGCCGTGCTCCACCCTGCTTTAACGTTGATTCCTCTCCATTGGAAAGAGGTTCAGAAGGCTGCATCTCTGGCGCCAGTGCGATCTGGACTGCCGCGCGCGGACTAAACTATGACCACGGTACCAGTAGAATACGATATATCTCGTGTAGACGTACATACATGTGTCGTAGCCACCACCTGAATCGAAATTCTCTTGTCTAAATCTGTTCTGCGTGAAATTGAAGAAAGTTCATCAGACCATGATTAGAATAGTGGTACTTGGCGGACTCAACAAATCTATATATCACAAATTACACACCGTTGGAGGTCTCTACAGTCGTCTAAATACTTCGTAGAGTACCTTACAATGTCCTACTAAAACATGGTTATTGCCCAAAGTCGGACTAGAACACGGAGACAAAGATATCCCACCTGTTGACACTTACGGAGAAGTAAGTATCGCCGAAACATCCAACGAAAACTTCTCTTGACGATGCGATCTCACGGCCTAAAAAACTTGCGGAACCAATATTGGGTACCTTGAACATGATGTCCGTCGGGTCGCCAAGATGATTTTAAGAATTCTCCAAAAGCTATTCACTCCGCTTCTGGCGCGGGTAACCCAAGTCTTGTCAACCATCCAGGCGTCCAATCGACTCGGAATAAGCGGTAAAACTTCGTGTTTGAATGGTGCCATACGGGCATAGTATCCGCAAGTGATCGAGATCACTTGAACTCGAACCACCACATGTCCGAGTTCGAGACGCTTACACTTGCGTACCCTCGTGTTATCCCGCTCTCTACGACGTTTGGCGGCCTTAAATTTACCTGGATGTTGGTCTAGGACATACGTAAGGCCAATTCCGATGGTCCGTGGGCAAGATAACGCGTGCTGGAGACGACTTTTCGCGTGCGAGGCTCTGGGACGCCTTTGGGACCCTGCACATCGATAACATGAGGATCTCCCGGCCCCTATGACGCGTCTGGGGCATCGGCAATCTTATCTGGTCGACCTCGGATGTGGGGAAATGACGCGGGTGGTCGTCTTCCTCCTCCGTCCCTCTGAGACTTTTGGTTCAAACGTGTTTCCCGTGAGGTGCCTTTCAATTTGATGACTCTAGTAGGTGTACATATCTTGTATGGACTCTCTGCGACTTAATTTCCGCCTCTGGACGAATCCAGTTCCGCGTTAACGTTCGATTCGTCAAATGTCACCGGTTTGCAGAAAAGGTTCGTACCTTTTCCGTGTTTCAACGGGCTTCGATTTGGGCTGACTGATATTACATGTATTAGGACGTAACCGGGCGTCTTTCTCCGTTCCCAAAAGGATGTAATTGGCAACGCGTAGCGTTGCGCTGAAAATGACATTCAGTAAGTTTTCTTTTATCGCCGAGTCTGGGCTGCTCGGTCTTACTCCCATCAGATTTTCAGGGTAATCTCTGATACAATTCCAGCGTTTTCGCTCTTGGAAGATTGGATCGAGAACGGGAAAGTCGCCACAATGCATTCTGGAGTAGGAGGTAAGTTGGATTTGGTTTGTGTTCACTACGTGTATTCTGGTCTGACCATCTCAAAGGTAACTTTTCATATTTAATGTTTTCGCATCCATCTTGCGATCCTTTGCACAGGGCGGCGAATTGAGAAGAAGCGAGATTGTGTGGCGGGGCAATTTGCGCCCGAATATTGGAAAGATTTCATTTGTTCCGACGGTCGCGCGCAGTGGCGGATGACTACCCGGATGTATTTACGTCTCTGATGGATGCTTTGGTGATGGAAACTCGTATAAAAGGCGATGGGATTTGGTTGGATTCCAGCATTCCTCCTCTCCCACTCTTCCCTTCATCCACTGGTCCTACTCGGCTCTCCATGGCCTTACTTTACCTTACACTTTATTCTTTTCATTCACCCTCTTTGTGTCTTGCTTTCTCCGCCGCTGTTCCCGCCAACACGCTCCCGCCGCGTTCATAACGTGACGGACATCGTGATCGTGACAGGTCCGTTTCCTTCTTCCCACCATCATCGTTGATTGGTCTGCTCACTGGTACTCCCTCCCAAGCGCCTTTTCTCTCGCCCTATGGATGCTCTGGTATGTCTATTTCTTTGTCGTCATCGTCGAGTAGCTCGCTGACGACTTTTGTCAGATTTTTTGTCCTCGCTGTCTATCACGACGTCCACAACATTAGGCTTCCTCGATTAAGTGCAGCATGCTACTGTCCACTCGGTACGTCATCTTTCCTGCTCGTTCACCCCTTCTCATTCCCCAACCTCTTACTAGACATCGAGCTCGCGGTCGGAACTCGCGTTGCACTTGGATGGTACGTTTTCCTGTCCCGCCTTCTCCTATCACCATTAATGATCCCCGGTCTAGATTTATACCCCGTCTCTACTGTGCCCTGGACAGCGACCACGACTTCGCTAGCCCGCTGATTTTGACAGTGACCCCGGCGACTATATTTGGTCTTCAATTGTAATTAACCTCGTTCATTTGTTTCTTGCGCTCTCTGTTGATGGGTCCTACAGACAGGGACTAACTTCACTACAGACTCGAGCTCGGGACTACGTCCTGCCCGTCGGTCGCTGCGCATTATCCCTGGACGAGCGCCGACAAGTACTTCCCCATGTGGTAAGTAACCTTTGTTTTGTGGTGCTTCAAGCTCTCACTGACTCTTACCACAGACTCCAGGATAGTACACGACTCGTCTAAGGCGTTCTGGGCGTCGTCTTCATGACGCGTCCTTCCCACTCGGCTTCATGCTGGTGGAACGAGGACTGTACGGACAACGACTTTACCTAACGACGTTGTTTTCGTGACGCGTCCGTGTCCCACTTGGTTTCCTGCCGTTGGGAGCGAGGCGGTTCTATGGAGATGGGACGACAAGAGACTACCACCGCGTTCTTCGACATGACACTCAGCATTGAACGGCCGTCTTAAACTAGCCCACCGCCGTGTCCGCCATGTCCCGAAGGACTGTTCATGGTATGTCCTCTACTTCTTGTACTTATCGTTACTAAGGTATTCGCCGACTAGGTGCTACCTTCACGCGTGGCACTATTGGACTCACGCAGTAAGCCACCTGTTTTCTCTTCGAGCTTTCAACTAACCCCGTACTATAGCCAGGCTTCGAGTGTTGGGATGGCTTTTTGGTCGTACGGATACGCTACTTAGTTGCGCTTCATGTATTTGATGCATGGTCTTCGGTAAGTTTCCCAACATTGACGCTGAATTTGCGTGTACTGACGATATTCTCAGGACACCCTTGGACCCGTTATGCAGTCTACAACAACGTTACTGTGCCTAATGCGCCTCGTCTCCAATGTAGTCTCTGTCTAGAGTTGCTATACTCGACTACGGATTGGCCGATGTCGTTGCGCCATGATGTTGGGCGCGACGTCGGGATTGTGACCCCGACATGGAAGACACCCCTTTGCATCGGAGGATGACGACGCCAGGACCAACTGTACCCAATGAGGACTTTGCTGGTAGCCTCATCATACAAGGGTGAGATTGTTACATTTGACCAATTCTTTCAGAAACTGATGTTTTGCTTTACACCAGACTGTGACGGCGTAGGACGGTTGGATTTGCAGGAACGAAGCTGTATTATGGAGGACACGTCGTCGCTAGGGTCTTACGACGTGCGCCGGACCCGCCAGATGTGGCGCGAGTCGTGAGCGGGAGGTCGGGATGGGTCTTGAATTCCAGGCAAGCGATGGGATTAATGGAAGGGAGATATAATTGCGAATTATCTCACACGACGTGGAGCACTGCCGCGCTTTCTGAACATCTTGGTAAGGTTTTCAAGTTCCAGTCCATTTTTACCAAACTGACCTTTTAGTCGTTAGACTTGTGTCGAGCGCCGATGTCGGAATAGATGTGTTCTATTGGTTGACGCGACAATGTTTTCCACCTGGGTAAGTTGCAATGCTTGTTGACGATGAGTAGTTACTATCCTCGTCCGCTTACTAGAGTTACGCGAGAGGTTATTGGCCCCCACGCCAAGCTGATGTATGTCTTACTGTAGCTATGTATTTCCTGCATTCTACATAGACTCGCCTGGGTAGTATTTCCCGATCCTTTCGTGTAGTCTCCATAGTCGTAGTACCGTTACTTTACATTTGTATCTCTGACGGACTGTTCAGGTACTTCACAGTGAGTCGTCTCTCATTCTCTGAAACTCCCTTGATACTGATAGCTATTCGTAGTATACAAGGTTCTACCTCTACTCGCTCTTAGTGTGATTGTGACCCAACCGACCAACCAAGCCACCGTCAACGTCGCGAAACGCCTCAAGCACGACCCACTGCCTCAACACGACTCATCCCAGCATTGCCCTCCTCATGCAGTCGCGAGGGAACGATGTTGGAGCGGACACACTATAATTCGCGCTTGCCAATTCAACGACCCGTCCTTGTGCGCCACGCTGATATCGCGTTTCGGACAGAGGATGGGCATGAGTCTGAAATCGAAATAATAGTGAAATGAGCACCAGAAGAAAAAGAGAGAAATCGTGCGAAGGAGGTGAAGAAAGAAAGGGAAAACTGGGTCATCGATGAAGAGAGGACAGCTCGGAGCTGTGAATCATTTCTCAATTCACTTGCTCTTACGCCTATGTCTACTGCTATTGAAAACAACCCAACTGGTTCTCATGGGCTTTTCTCGGGGATGGAAGTGAATTCGATGGACACTACCGTCGCCACGCCACGGCCGCGTCCCCACTCCTCGACTGTTCTGCACCACAGACTATATCAAACCCTCATGGGCGTGGGTAGCTTAGGTCAACCCAATCGCGACTCGCGAGCATTTCAAGACCGCAGTATGGAAAAAAGGTATGTATAATAAATTAAGTATGTAGGATGTAAAGAACATGCACAAGACATTACGCCGTCAGATCGCAAGCACCGGGACGCATCGCGCACCAGAGAGGCTGGAGAGCGATAGCAGCCACACCACGCTGGTTGAAGCGGAAGGCGACATCATGCAGACGTGGGAGAGCCGTGCTAACATTACCACCCGGTCCTGACCAGAAGACCTCCGCAGATGAAGCTGCGCGGGGCCATACAATAGAGTCGAGGTTGGCAGGGGAAGACTGCTCCGTCCAGAGCAAGTGCTGGCCTATAAACATAATCAATCAAACAATATCTCGTCGTGGAAAGCGAAACGCACCTCCGAGAACGAGATCAGCCTGCTCGGCGGTCATATTCACGACCGGGTCGAAAGAGTACGACTTCTGCCACGACTTGAACGGATCGCACCAGCTGTTTCCGTTCACAAAATCGCCAACCCATGCACCATGTCCACAATCAAGGTAGAAGAAATCAGATGCAGAGTGCACGATGTGGTAGCCCTGCTCAACGACAGAGATGGCGTTTGCAGACGAAATCCACACCATAATGATCGCATCCTTCTCAACAGTCGTCACATTGTAGTCCAGCACCATCTCCTCCCACACCACCGGTGTCTTCCCCGCCTCGCGGACTGCACCGTGGGTCGCAGTCGTGAACTTGTTCAGCGCATCCGTAAAGGTCTCCCCACTCGAGCTGAGTGCACTTTGAGTTTCTGCGTCGTCGGTGTAACACTTGGCATTGATCTCATCACCACCCAGGGAAAAGTACGGCGATGTGAACATGGAAGTGATGGCAGTGACGAGGGAGGTCGTAAAGTTGGTCGTCTCGGGCGACGTGATACGCAGCTGGCCTGATGGGGGCTCGTTGGCGTAGCTCGCCCATGGGCTCGCCTCTGGGCATGCGATGTGCTCTGGGAACGCCTTGGAGATGACAGACGTGTGACCGGGGGTGTCGAATTCGGCGAGGACATCAATTCCGCGCTGGATGTGCACATGAGTTGGGTATTATAGGCTTTTGAGGGGGGCTGCACTCACGGCAGAAGCATACGCCACGATGCCTGCGACGTCTTCGGGGGTGTACACGGACGCGGCGGCGTAGGCACCTGCCTCAGATAGCTCCAGGAACCCCGGAACTTGAAGAGGGAAGCTCTGGCTATCTACGACGTGCCAATGGAAGGTGCTCATTTTAACCCAGCTCATCGCGTCAAGTGTACGTTTGATATCATCAACGGGAAAACTGGACGCTACATTAGGATTGCCGTCCACATCACGAGGGACAACTCACAAGTTTCGAGCGGTATCGAGCATGAAACCGCGATAAGGCTGGAAATAGATGTTGATTAGTAGATGTTATGGATGGCAGCATATGGATAGCGTACGTAGGCGGGCGAATCCTCGATGTCAAAGGGTGCTTCGACGGTGTAAATGGATCCGCCGGTCGTGTACCACACTTGGGAGAACGTAGTCAAACCCCTGAGGAGACCGAGGGTCGTCTGGGCAGTGAGGGTAGCAGCAGATCCATCGGAGGGAATGGTGAGCGTGTAGTTCTCGACGCGACTCTCGAGGGGTGCAGTAGCCTCCTCCGAGATGCTCTTGACCTTGCCTGTGACGGACAAGACGAGAGACTCCAAAGCCGGAGCACCGCTTATAACGTCGGCATTGGATGCGCCGCGGTCTGGGGTGAGGATTTCGAGCTGGTCTTGGACCAAATAGCCTTTTGTACGCGAAATCGCGTCGGCCAGGTCCTGGGGCGGGCTGTCGATCCCGTCAAGCGTGATGTCAAACGAGGACGACAGCGTAAGCGGTGATGAACCCGATGATAACGTCTGTGGAAGAGGCCATAGCGCAGAAGCACGAGACGCGGCCAAAAGAATGAAGGAGAGACTGGAGAAAAAAATCATGGTGGTGGTAAGAAGAAAAGATGATGTTGGGGCAGGTTTCGAGGCGAGGAATTTGATGACGGTGCAGGGAAGGTGATACACTCGGAGCGAAGGGTGAACGAACCGTGAAGCACTTTTATAGCATCGGTCGCCCACATGATGGCCATCGAAGCACAAGAGACGGAGCCGGTAGCACGCGGGGTTTTGTCATGGTCGAGGCGAACAGAGTTTGTCACAGCGACGATCATAACCGTGTGATATCAACCTAAACCATGAGGCCCCAAGCCATACGTCGCTCGAAGACAGGAGCAAAAGAGCTCCAGTATTTGCAGACAAAGATGGATGCAATTGCGGCTCTGACGGCGTCACTCGTACCTGACCTTGCTGGTGCTGATATGGTTTATGATGATGTGTTAGCTGGAAGTGAGTTCTGGGATCTTGTCGAGCGGTGTGAAGTCCGAGGTGCCCCCATTACCGGCGATGACACTCTTGTCGGCATGTCTATTGATGGATTGCAGCTCTACAAGAATAAGAAGTCTGATACATGGCTTTTCATCTGGATTCTGTACGGTATCCGCCCCGACACGCGCTACAAGAGGAAGTACGTCTTTCCTGGCGGCGTAATCAAGGGGCCTAACAAACCCAAAAACCTCGACTCCTTCCTTTTCCGCAGCCTCCATCATCTTTCTGCGATCCAACGCGAGAATAACGGAGCAGGATTGAAGGTCTGGGATGGTGCTCAGAATCGAACCTACCTTTCAAGAACCTTCTTTGCATTCGCTACTGCTGACGCTGTCGGGTTACCGGATATTGATGGTCGCGTTGGCCATCACGGTGCGCGCGCTTGTCGACTGGGGTGTCCAATGAAAGGTCGTCATAAACCGGGTGTCGGACATTACTACGCTCCTCATCTTCGTCCTCATAATTTCAACGTTCCCGATTGTGACCATGCCGATATCGATATTCGAAACCTGTCGATCCTTACACCCGGGCAGTACAAGGCGGACCTCGCAGCTGTCTGTCAAGCACCAACCGAGACAGCATATAAAGCGGAGCGCAAGAGAACTGGAATTAGTAAACCCAGCATTCTAAGCGGTCTGTTGGATGAGCAGATGTTCCCAATTCCCTCATGCTTCTGTCCTGATGCAATGCACCTCGCAGAGCTCAATCTTCAGGACCTTCTTATTTCGCTCTGGCGCGGTACTATGGACTGTGAGCCAACAGACAGCAAAGATCTTTGGGATTGGATGGTGTTGAAGGGCCAGACGTGGAAGGATCATGGTCAAGAAATTGCCGAGGCAGCTAAATATTTTCCATCGTCATTTCATCGACCACCACGCAACCCAGCAGAGAAAATCTCGAGTGGATATAAGGCTACGGAGTTCTACCTCTATGTGTTTGCCCTCGGTCCCGCTCATTTTCGCAAACTTCTTCCTGAAAAGTATTGGAAGAACTTCTGCAAATTAGCCCGAGCTATTCATCTTGCTCTGAAGAGACGTCTCACCGGTGGAGATGTTCAGGAGGCCTATGGTTTGATGATACAGTTTGTGGAAGAGTTTGAGATGCTGTATTATCAGCGCCGCTCTGACCGCATTCACTTCTGCCGCCCATGCATTCATACCCTTCTTCATATGATTCCAGAGATTCTACGTGTTGGACCTGGTGCATATACCTCTCAGTTCACACTGGAACGCACCATTGGTGATCTTGGACGCCAGGTCCATCAGCCTTCTGATCCGTTCGCCAACCTTACCCAACGCACAGTTCGATGTGCGATGATAAATGCTTTGACAATTCTCTGCGAAGAGCTAGATCCACCCAAACCTAATCCACGAGGGTCTTATGTACTCTCTCATGAGTATCTTCTCCTTCGTGCCAAGGACCGGCATCCGCGCATTCTTTCAGGTCACGTCGCCGATGCTCTTGTGAGCGTCATCGGAACAGCAAAGGTTCGCCGCTGGGCCCGACTGCGTCTGCCAAATGGCCAGATTCTGCGCTCTCTCTGGAAGGAGCAGGCAAGAAAAACGACAAGTACAGCTAAGATTGGACGTAATGCAAAGGTGAACTCTAGTTCTATCATTTTTCATCCAGATTTAACTGATTTGTATTAGCTTCTCCTTAATGGAAAACTTGAATTCGGCGAAGTTCAGTTCTTTTTCCTGCACAAGACAGTCCAAGACGAGATGCAGTGCTTTGCTGCGGTATCTGTATACTCACAACACGACCGCCAGCTCTGGAAGGATTCGAGCAAGACTATTTGGGCATGTCATTACAGGGGAGATGCAGACATTCGTATTGTGCCATACAACACTATTCTTGAAGTGGTATCTATGCAACCTCTTCCGCCACTTGCAGGAGAACCAGAGAACCGATGGTTTGTAGTCGAAAAGTCGGGATTAGGTGGTGGTCTTACCGATCCGGCTGATATTGATGATGAAGATGAGGCAGAGTAGAATTTTTCCAACCTCTACTGTTATATATAAACTTGAATATATGTTCAACAATCATGTTGAAGGGGTTTTTGAGACAATCCCCGTTGAAAGCGAACGCGACGAGAAAGGCGCTATGTGACTGTCGCGATCGGTCATGTCACGTGTACGGCTCTCTTTCGACCACCACAAGCAGCGACGATATGAACGACAATTTTTTCCCTTCTCTGCCACCAAATACCCAGAACTCGTCTAATTTTCACCCTTCCAGCTTCCAGGGCTACCATGGAACGCATATACCTAGAGCCGGTGGCTTTGAGATGCATGTAGGTACCTCTGTTTAGCTTTCGAGGCACCTCATAATATATGAACTAGAATGCACCATCTCTTGCTACCGCGACTCACGATCAACTAGTCGCAGCTGGGAACCCAGCTTACTTAGATTTGTGGGGCAAATATACCGTATTGTTAGAACGACAATTCCGGTGCGTATTATTACAATCAGTTTGCGTGCTATTGAAGTCTCTTCAGTAATCTGGAAGCCCTGTCAGCCCTGCCAGCTGCTGCTACTGCCGTCTCTACTGCAATCAAGTCCGAACAACCATCAGCCGGTGTCGCCATATCCAGTCAAGCCGACACCTCCTCGACTAAAACGTTGCCCGTCCTGGATCGCGATGACTACCCTGATCCAAGGGGGTCCGAGAATCCTTATATAACACATGGGGTTGAATCCTTGATTAAGGGCTTGGCAGCGGACCCTACCTACCTCCACGTGACCTCACCTGCCATATATAGTAATTATCTGGGTCCGCCTTGCCGATGACCTGAACCCACGTTGGGACCAATACACCTGTGTTGTCACAAATCAGTATGAATCCATACAGTACATAGTTCCATTATATTCAGTACCTATTCTGGCAGCTATTACCTGTGGTGAGCTGCTGAAAAGCAGTGAAAGCAGTTAAGTAGGTTATCCTTGAGGTTACCATAGCTTAACTAAGCTAAAGAAAGCTGTATCTCTCCTCTAGAATGTAGGTACTTGCTTCTCAAGATCATATTTAGGCTCAGATTACTGCCTGAAAGGGGGGTCCAAAAAATTTTTAACGCCTCTGGCGGGGACCCTACCTACCTGCCCGGGGTGCCGGTCCGGATTTCCGGTACCCCCTTGCCCTGATCTTGCCTACTGGGAACGAGGAGACTGGGATAGATTTGTAGAACAGAACTCCGGCTCTGGCAGCAACCCTCCGCGTCTCGGATTTCTTGAAACAGCGACTGGAGAGGATTGGGATATGATGCAACGACGACGAGCCACCGAGACTCTCAATACAGTGCTCACTGGACTTTATCATAAAGGTCGAACTCCCTCAACATGGTCAAAACGCAGCCAATCCACCGCCGATTATCTCATATATGCGCTTACTAGCAAATACAATGACTTCCGACTCTGTGACGATGGACGGTGGAAAGCTGAACAATTCATCAAAATCAAATATCCTGACTGGACCAAGAATTATCGGGATAGCGGAAAGCTTGGAGGTACGAGTTGCATTTCACTTTTGACATCGATTCTCGATGTCTCTATAGAGCCCAGCGATGCAGCTCCCACAAAGTCGAAGAAGCGTACTATCAAGACTGATCCTGACAACGACAACACTCCCCCTCGAGCATCCAAGAAACAGAAGACTTCTCGTTCTACAAAGCCAGCCACTGGAACACTTTCCACTCCTATTACGATAGATTCCGACTCTGATCTCGACGACAAATCTCCTCCTCGTTCTCTGATGCTCAAAGTAGAGGAGCCACGCTTTTCTTTTGACCCGAAGACTGTAATTGACATTGACGCTGCGCCTGGTTCTTGCCCGCAATCTCTTCCAACCCTTGATTTGGATTTGCCTTCTCAGCTACTTGATACCATGGATATTGATAACGAGCTGGATTCCCATGTTACGCCATCTGTGACCTTGTCGAACACGTCCATTACTCCTCCGCCTCCATCGAACAAGTCGTCCGTTACTTCTCCACCTCCGCCGAACACGTTGTCCATTACTCCTCCGCCGCCAGCGAACACGTCGTTCATTACTCCTCCGCCGCCGGCGAATACGTCCATTACTCCTCCGCCTCCAGCGAACACATCGTCCATTACTCCTCCGCCGCCAGCGAACACATCGTCCATTACTCCTCCGCCGCCAGCGAACACATCGTCCATTACTCCCCCGCCGCTGGCGAATACGTCCATTACTCCTCCGCCTCCGCCGAATACGTCCATTATTCCTCCGCCTCCGCCGAATACGTCCAATACTTCTCCGCCTCCGCCTAACATGTCCGCTACTCCTCCGCCTCCGCCTACCAACTCGTCTGCTACTCCTCTGCCTCCGCCAAACACATCCACAACCCCACTACCAGATACAAACAACACTCCGTTGCCGCCTGTGCAACGACGTAAACGCATCAATCCACTGTATGTGTTGTTCACCTCTGCAACCGTGTACTGACTCGTCGTGCCAGTTCTACAATTCAGGTGGCAAAGACGCCAATTGTTACTGACGATGTACCGCCGGTCACGATTGCACCAAAGGAGAAGCCACCGGGAAAGAAGAAAGCAGCCGCTTCGGCGCCCACATCGGCCGGATCAGACGAGAACTCGAAGAAGAAGAAAGGAAAGGTCACATATCTCAAGATTAATCCAACCGTATTCTCAGCACGGTACAGTCCATTTCTTATCGACATGTATGATATACTCAATATGGGCTTCTAGAAGTATGTATCTTCGAGAACTTGAATCCAAGCAAGGACCGGTGATGAAGACAGCTTTCGACACGGCATGGAATGCGCTCTCTCCTGAGATGCAGAAGGTACGTGAGATTCCTTTCTATTTTTTATCTATCCCTCATATATCATCTAGACCTATAAACTTCGTGGGGCGAAGGCCAAACTCGATTCGGAATTGGCTAGAACGGATGTGCAGCCAGCGGAACCGGAGCAGGCTGTGGTAGCTGGGCCATCGGGCAGCAAGTAGCGGTTTTTATCATGTCTGCCATACTCGGTAGCATTCGGTTCCTCGATTGTATTTCCAGTACGAGATGGTTCAGCTAGTTTCATAATTCTACAGAAATTTGTCTGCCATTCTCAGATATAACATGAGCCATGAAGATTTTCCGAGTCGCGGTAGTATTCCGTTACATTCGGTCATGTTCGGCTCTACTCGGAGCGTGTTTTCACTGGGCATGAGGGCCTGTTCGGGTGCCGGTTGTCTTCGACTCGACTGGTCTGATCGCGACCACCGGCAATTCGGAACGAGGAAGTCACATCATGTCACTCGGACCGATTCTGTCCGAGGACCCGCCTTCCCGCCCCCTGCCCGTACTTGCCGTCTATTTTGAGGCATATCACTACCAAAAACAAGAAAAAGTACATTCAAAATATTTGTATATACAATTTCAATACAGAGATATAATATGAGCATAAAATCTAGTGGGAGAAAAACAGTTGGAAAATGGGACGGACGATGAGCGGGTACTCGGGGCATGGCTCGGGTTGGCGGAAGCATTGATTAAACTGCGCGACTAATGATGACCGAAATCGGACTTGCATCGGATTTGTCGGCGTGACAGTCCAAATTTTCTCACTCGGTGCCGTTTGGTCGTTCGACCAGTTTTTTGGCTGAGTCGAACCCGCGACCACCTGCACCCGAACAGGCCCTGATGTGTGCCGGACGTGCCTGTTATATTGTCTGTTCACCGGCCTGACTACTTGACAGTATTGCGGCCTAAGCCCTTAGTACTACCTCTTTAGCTATTTCAGGAGCGTATGCCTCATCAACCAAGCTTATCGGATCCAGTCGGTCCACGCTTTAATGATGGCCAGTCCACTTAGCACCGAGGCTACCGCATGATGCGTCGGCCTCCAACCTGATTCAAGTTTTTCCCTTGCATGGGCCAGGATCCGAATATGAAAAGGATAACCTCTTGATTCAATAATTGATAAACCCCAAAAATCTCCGCATCCGTCTTTTCAAACGCCACAAATCATGTCCTCTGCGACTCGTCACTTGTGGCCAATTCCTACTTTTTAGTCAGACAGACCCGGGCACAGATCGGAGGCGGACATGCCCAGCGACGGCCATTCGTTAGAAGAGGCGTTCGGGATGTTCTTCCCCCTTGCGAACAATCGCCACTTTCACGAATATTTGTGACGCCACAATCGCAAAACGAATGACAAGGATTCTTATTCGGAAGAATATAGAGACTTGAATATCCACAAGCCAACGAACACGTACTAGAAATTCATCAACAGGATTCAATCAAAAGAACGCCTCAACGGAAACAATCGCTCACACCAGCAGGAATTTTGCGTCAGAGTGACAACGAGTCCTTCGTCGCTCTGTGGAACGTTACCGCGGTGCGAACGACAAAACGTACGCAGAGAGGAGCATCACTGGATCAGCCAAAGAAGAGGAGTATCCAACTCCCATAAACAGATCTCTATAAACCATCCATCTCCTGCAAAGTTGAATATACAAGTAGTAACATCATGCTCAAGTCCAAAACATGAAAGCGAAACGTAATCGGCGAAAGAGAACATATCCCAATCCCATTAAACAGTTGGCAGATCACCAGCAGCCTGGAGCCACATTCTCCTTGACATCCCTTCCCAAACATTCCGATAATAGCCTAGCTCGGGACGTCGATTCATCGCAGTTGTTCCATCCCCAGCCTATACAACGCACCCATTCTTGCGAAGAACCGTCATACCAAGAACAAAACCACGGAGAGAGCTCGAATCCTGTATCGGAGTAGAATGGACAACGAATAGGACGCTACACATTCATCGACAAAGGTTTGCGCTGTCCGCGATTTGGTGGAGTAGTATTTGTCGAGTTTGAGTAGAAGAAGCCAATCGAAAAATACCATACAACTCCACGTTCCTATCACCGTAATGCGATCCTACCAAGGAGGTCCCAAATCATTGCGCAGAGCGCGCGTGTAGGGGCACAGAAACAAAGGTATCCATATCAAACCTCCTGCGGCAGAATTCATACACTGCGCCGTAGTTTAAACACAGCTAGTACACACGTCTTGTTTACTCCCATGTACAACAAGTACCGTATGTAACCTAGACGTATCGCAATTAAATAAGCCCTCTCTATTAAAAGTAAAAGTGAGTGATATCACATAGCGCGAATCCCACGAGCTCGTTTTAGTCCCATACCAACAGCTTATAACAACAAATCATCCCCACCTCCACTCGAAGACGGCGGCGGCGCTGTCCCGAAAGACCCAAAGGCATTGTTTCCGCTCGCACCCATAGGCGGCTTAGCACCACCACCAGCACCCCACAACCCAGCCTGGGCCTTCTCCTTCTCCAGATCCTTTATCGACTTGCCCCCCACAGGTGTCGCTGGCTTGCTCGTCGAGCCCAGCGACATCGACCACAGATCTTCAAAGTTTCCACCCTTGGCCGCTGGTTTCGCGCCGCCAGGAGAAGAGACTGAAGTGCTCGCAGGACGCATCGGTGAAGAGAAGGAGGAAGCCGTGGGAGACGCAACGGTCGGCTGCATAGGTCCTCCAAAGAGGTTTTGCGGCGGAGGAGAGGTGGCACTCATGGACGGTGTACCGCGGTGCATGCTGCCCATGGAGCCCATGCGCGTGGGTTGCATACCCATGCCCATGCCCATGCTAGACCCGGTTCCCATAGGCTGCTGCATCGCAGCAACGCCGAAACTACCATTTCGTTGTTGAGCGGGCATAGGAGGTGTGCTCGAGTTGAGCATAGCCATAAGATTCTGAGGTTTGGTCGCCGCAACAGGGGCAGGTGCAGGTGCTGGTGCTGGTACACTTGGGGCTGCCTGGAAGTCGGCAAACTCGTCATCTAGATGCTATTAGCTATGGCTTATAGAGGTAAATAAGGAAATACATACCGTCAATGACAGAAGTAGAAGCTAAAGCGGGGAGTGCTTTATTGGTGGCAAAGGCCGAGGTAGCTGTAGATGGCGGAGCAGGAGCAGGGGCAGAACTGAACGTATCATCGTCCAATCCACCCAACAAATCAACCTCCGGGACAGGTGCAGGCGCAGGTGCAGGTGGTGGCGCGGACGTCTTACGTTGGGGTGTACGAGTAGATGGTGTCCCCGAGTTCATGCTGTTCGACCGGGCAGGTGTCGTGCTCACGGTGTCATCATCACCAGCCGTGTACTCTTCGTATCCACGTCGGCCGTCTGAGTCGCGGAAGGAAGAAGAGCTACCACCTCCGTATGAGCCATAATCCGAAGTGTTACCGTAGCTCGCGCTACCACTGTAGCTGCCGCCACCCAAGCTATCGCTTCCGAATCCGCCGTATCTGCCACTGCCGCCACTACCACCAGAGAAACTGAGCCCGTCGTTGCCAGTGCCAATATACTTGTGCTTGTTAGCCTTGGCTTTTCTTCGCTCGGTCCGAATCTTTTCAACATCGGAGAGCAGCTCGACGATTTCCTTTGATCGATTACGGACTGGCAACAGTCAATATCTTGCTTATCATCGGGGACGGTGAGTACATACCGTTTATACCCTCGTCCTTGCCCTTGTCGTCAATGTAGTGGAAATTTCGTAGCATTTTGATGGTCGAAACATGGGCTCGTGCATCGTCCACGACGCGTTCAGAGCCATGTTTGATGAGGTATTCGAGCAATTGGAGGGCCTAGCCACTGTTAGATGAAATGTAAAAGTAATTTGATGAGAACCGACCTTGTAAATTTGACGCCACTGTCTGGCCTCCTTCTCCATGTATCGCGAGTAAATGGCGGGCATGATTTCGTTAAAGTCCGGGCTGTGTCTGTTAGCGCCGACGCTCGGAATGACCATGACGAGTACTGACTAGTTGAACGTCCTACACGGAGGTTAGCGTCGGCGGCAAAAGACATAATGGAGACATACCGGTTAGCAATCTCCTGCATGAGAGTCGAGCTGGCGCCCCTACAAGTCGGTCAGTACATTCGGCCCCGACGTGTCCAACGACAGCCAGCGCACCAGGGATCCTCATTGGTCGCCTCCTGCACCTTTGCCTCAATCTCGCTGACGTTGAGAACGACATTTTTGGCCTAGGAAAGCGCTGTCAATCGTCGTCAAAAACATCGGCCTATGGACTGACCTGGTTATACATGGTCTTGATGTCGTACATCGTGATCTGCGAGAGCTGGCTGGTCAATGACTCGAGTCTGTCCATGGCTGCCGACGACGACGGGGGAGAAGGCGGGATATAAGTGTCGGCGACGTGCAAGTCGATGAGCAAGATGATTTGGCACTGTTTGTCACAGCGCGCTCGGACTATGATCGGCGTTTTCCAGCTCCCCTTCTGACACTCCGCCTAAGAGGCTATCAAACGCGTTTGAGGCGCGCTCTCAGCTTGGCGACTCTATTTTCCCTTGCGCCACTACTCTCAGCACTGGTCGGCTTCCTTAATGGTCCGACACACTCTGCGCGTACCCGAACAGGCAAGTGGAGCCATTGCTCAACGGCTAACTCTGTAATATTCTGAGGCACTATCACTGGATAATTTTTATGTCCCTCTTCTATGTCGCGCAATCAGTGAAATATCTCCATATCCTCGTCATGTAATATCACCGATTTTCCGATTCTTCGATAGGCTAGTAAGGCTCGAAGACAAGCAGGGCGTCACTTCTCTGGATCACGCCACACTTTCAAGGTGATGCGAAAGCTCAGTTCCGGTGCTCCAAAGGATTGCACATTCCGATGCCATCTGTCTCATCTAGAGCTTTTTCCATTCTATTAACGTCAAGGAATCCTGTGCCGGTTCAAGCGCATGAGTCTTGACGTACGCGGACAGTGATCCCTTCAATAACCTTTCCTCGGAGCCGTGTAATCCTTCCTTCCTTCCTTACCTATTGCCCTCACCGTCCTCGGCACCGACGCCTCTTCCGTGTAATCGCTCTGAGACTCTGGATGTTGGTGCCGAGTCCGACTACCAAAGTTGTGTGTGCTCTGAAGTTTCCAGTGAAGAACAAGAGTACGGCGAAGCAATATCTAGATATGGATGATGAAAGTGCTCCTACGACGGATACTAATAATAACAATCAAAGCTTGGACACTTCATCTCAATCTGGATGCCTTTGTGGATACTTACACAAGCTGAAAATTGAATACTTAGGGACAGAGTTAGTGAGATAAGTCCCCACAAATCCATGCCGTTGGGTCGTGCGCGGTCAAAGAAGAACAATAGCTCTTACTCGACTAAGCAGTCGAAAGTTGGAACTAAGAACCCATCTAAGTTGACGCTGAACTCGCACAGTGATTTCAGGCAGCACTGAGTACTTACCTTCATGGAAGAGAAGCCTTGTAATCCATTTCGGACGGGATCGTGTTCTGCAAATGAAACCGGAACAGAGGCCTCCATTTCAATTAGGGGGAGCACGAATTTAATACTACACCATACTGCCCACACCCTTGCGGCATAAAACTACAAACCGTATTGTGTCAACTCTATGCCTGAGAAGTCTCTTGCTGATCCAGCATTCCTCAAAATCATTCACCTTCACCTCAGATTTATCTTTAAGGAGTGCCCTCCCCGCTTTCATGAGAGTCAATGAGCCACTGCCAAACGAAGTCGGAGGAGACACTCGCCCACTCACCAGAATCAACAATAACGAAATATCTAGCAATCATCCTGCGCGTCAATTCCTCATCACTTGGCATGACTTTCTCGTCCTGGAAGGATTTGTTCGGGGTCATAAAGATCGGCGCGTGAATGTTGTTGTGAACTCACCGGCTCCAGCACAGCAAGAACATCATTGTCATGAACAACGGCCGTCGTTATTCGCTTATCCTAAGCAGTACAACTCAGATGTGACGATGCAGCAGATTACATCCGGAAACCACCCACAGATGCCAGCACCAGCTCCGAGATACCTGTACATGGATGGTAAGGCTGGGTGAGCGTTTCGTTTAGTTGAGGAGGAATACGACTATGAATCGGCGAGGCGACTCACGGGAACTTTATATTGATAAACAGACCACGTCTTCACAGTCGGGCGCAGAAAGCGGGGAAGAGCATGCCATAGCTGCTGACGGGCAGTCCGCGGCATGCGCATATCGTTGTAAATAGCCGATTTCAAAGAGATCCGAAATCCACGAAAGGCGAAACAGCACGTTTGCTTCTCGAACCGGTTCGCAGTGTCCGCTCGGGCACTTTGGACGTAGTAGTGGTTAAATGGCAGAGTCGGTGAAGAAATCTCTTCATCGCAGTCCTCAATCATACGCACAATCTGTACAATGCCTTCTTCGACTTTGGGCACAACAAGCCTCTTCTTGAAAAGACTCGACTGGGAAAAGAAGACCCCACACGTCCAGTATGAGGCCTTTTCACAGCCCGTGACCACGGCAAGATCACCGTTTTGCAAATCCAAAGAATCGACATGCATGACTTGGTAGTACCAAAAGCGTCCGTGCTCGAGTGCGAAATGTTGGATTTTCTGCAAGCCTGACGGCGTACATTCATGAGACGATCCTCCAAATGGCAGACCGCAATACGCTCCTTCTGTGGCGCTAGTGGAGAATTCGAGCTTCTCAAAGTCATGCGCGCTGTTGCTTAACAGTGAGAAACTTTTGAGAAATCGTCAAATCAAATTTTACACACTCATCTCGAGGAATGGAACGGACATCAAACACGTCCGATACACTCGTCGTGGCAGTGAAAACACTTGGACTCGGAAAGCGTGCCTCGTCGACAATATAGTCGATGCCCGGTTCAAGGAGCAAGTGTTTATACCCCTTCGGAAGTTTCTGCCAATTCCGCGGGTCGTCGGCACTTCTCGTGATATTGATCCCAACATAGTGGACGATTCCCGAGTGCCTACGAAGGACTAGGTCTCCGAGCTGGAGGCCCTCAAGAGAGTGGGCTTTAGATGAATGAGCTTGGAACGCGTCGGGGTTAAGCGTCGTGTAACCACGAGCCGTTGGGTAGAATATGCGGGTATAGTGGTCTTGGAGGTGGGTGAACATGACTGAGGGGGGTAGGAATGAAAATTTCACAGAGGATTCGCCCTATTTATCCCTCCAGTCCTTTGTCCGATGATGGAATAAGGAGAAAAACAACAATAGCCGGCCAGCCACAAAACTTAAAGGGAGAGTGTCACAGTACCTCGGTCCCCGAAACCTTTTCCGAGAGAAGGGGAGACCAAGCGACGATAGTCCAGGTCTCCGCACTGACAGTACATGTCATCGCGAGTACGTCGGTGAACGAAGACCACCAATGATGAAGCTAAAGGGCGAAGACATCCAAGGCTGCAATTGCACGCATGAGCGTCATCATTTTACCGATGAGCGCCGGCAGTATATGTGTAGAGCGGCAGCGAGACCAAGACCTCTGCGAGGTCCAACCAATGTTCAAGGTACTGATTTGGAGGGATACATATCCCCGAAGGCTGAGGGAGAAAATGACGGAATACAAATTGTGGGGGTGGTATGGGTTGGATGACATTCAAACTGGGTTTCCATCATCAGAGGGGCATGATCTCCGAGAGGCTGGCCGTATATTTGGAGGAACTCGATGTGGGTATCATCCTGAAAGGAATACTGCGGATGCTGGCAATTGGCGAGCAAATCTGGCTGCGAAGGCAGAACCATGCGTAGCTTGTACGGGAGGGGGGGGCGGAGAGTTCGAGAACCTTAGCGGTGATTCAAATCGCGGTACGTCGAAACGGTGCGGTAGAGGGTGCATGCGAGTACGATGGGCAAATACGTCCAAAGGTTCCAGTCCGAATAACTTTGACCTCCTGGGCGAGGATTCAGACCGCCGATCAAGGGTGAGATCTGGCACGCTGTAAAATCAGAAGTCGGTCGAGTGTTAAATTCGCTTCAATACTGGAAGCTTGAATAGCGGCGACAGGCGTTCATGTGCTAGCATTATAGGTATAATACACTGGCAAACACTTCTATCGAGCGATTTGAGTATGTAACTGGTTTAGATTCATAATGAAAGCAAACTTACATTTTCCGTAAATTAGAAAGACCCGAACCAACCAGACAGTGCGATAAAGTCGGTGCGATGCTTGAGCGCTACGCCATCACGTCCTGCCGGTAAGCCTACAGATGTCGTTCGTACGACGCTCTTCTGCTCATCGTCAAGTTGCGGTAGGCGCAAGGACCTCGGGGTAGTCGTGCCATGACATGGTGGTCATGGTGGTCGCAAGTAAACCCTAAACGCGTCAACAAATGTCAATAACGCGGCCCTAATCTTCATTTACATTTACTAAAGCTGCTTGAAAGCAGATCCTTATTTACCATTCATTCTTTATGAGAATACAAACGTATCTCGAATACACGCTGAGCTAGCACTACGTATAAGTGTCTTCTTCTCGAAGACTTTTACTAGAAAAGTCCAACAACAAACCCCGTCCTCCCCGTGAATTCACTGCAGTAACGACCGTCGCATATCCTCGTCAATTACACGTTCCAACTCTGGCAGTGGTGGCGGCGGTACTGCACTCATTGGTATCAGCTCCGGAACAGGCTTGCGCCTGACCGTTCGAGGCGCTTTATGGGGTGAGGGGAATGACAGAGAATCGCGTGGAGAAGCGCGCTTGGTGGCAGGAATCGCAGGAAGAGCGGTGGTCACCTCTGTGACTGGGGAAGCCTGAGGCGCAACTATGGATTGCTCTTCGGTTAAAGACCTCGGAGTTGGAACTGTTTCCTTGTCCGCTGGGAAGACAAGATCGAATGGTACTCCATCTCCGAGCGTCCGTCGCAGCTTGTCCATCTTATGGCGGCGGGAGGTGTGAGGGGACGGTGTCTGCGAATCCTCTTCATCCGAGTCGTAGGACGATAAAGAAGATGAGAATGATAGATAGTGGGTGTCGGCTGAATCTGTGGAGGAGCCTAGGGTGGATCGGAGACTCTGAGATGCCTTTGGAAGTCGAAGAAGGGGGAAAGCCTTAGGTGATGAGTCTCCGGAGACAACGCGACGCGCACGGCTGGAGGATCGCAGCAGTGGACGATCACAGGACGACAGTGAAGTCGTTCCTGATACGGTAGAGTCTGGCGACTCGGGACGTGATGATCCAGATGAAGTCGAACTCAAAGACGAACTTGAGCTCGAGGGTAGATCGAAGAGGATAGAGCCTACTCATATATAATGAGCATCGAAGACATGATATGTTTCTGAACGTACCACGCGACATATCGCTGCCGTCGATGACACGGGGAACGGATCCCAAAACTTGGCCGAGCTTTTTGGCCTTGCGGCGCAACTGGGCACGCTCAGGCATTGTGAGCCAGTTCGTGGTAGGCGGAGGAGACACAACAATAGACGCCATTGCGATATGAATGAGTATGGGTGGTGTGAGTGGGTGTGGGTCTTGGATGTAGAAAGCGCGCCCGCCATTTATTATATACCGCCAGAGAACGAAAAAGCTAGGTCATTCCAGTCCGTGGCGGACCATAGAACCATTGTCTAGCGGGGATGATCTCCATAGCTAGAACGAGGAGACCATATATGCAAGGATCAGTTACAGCCGAGAAAGAACGACGGCCTTCGATCTATATTGCATTTAGTAGCCGTCTCCGTGACGGTCCGACAGAGGCGATCCCGTTTAGGGCATTCACCATCAACGCCCCCCTTCGACTTGGAAAACGTGGTTTACATGCTCCAATGCAAATCCTTCGGGCCATGAGAGAGCTTTTGAAAGATTTGCTGGAAACAGGCAGCGCCCGACTGACAATCAGCACGTAGCAAGACATGCTCTATGTCAGTTCTAGTCTTCTGCTCCCAGAAGAATTAACGGAGGCCGAGTCCAAGGCGGTTCGGGACGGTGTAAAAAATAAATGGGATAGCGGAGTCGTCTTCAATTCTGCGCGTCCATGAGCTCCGCTCTAGCCCTCCGACTCGGATTTCTCGCTGGCCCCTTTATTAACTGGAAGATCGCGAATGACGTATGGTCTGTGGCGCTGCATTGACATCCACGCCACCTGACAATCCTATAGACTGCCGGTTCGGGCTGGGCACGAGACAGATTTGCTAGCATGACTCGAAGGGTTGAAAGTACGTTGAAAGTGGCATCGTTCCTCCATGAGTCGTTTGGACGTGCGCTCGTGATGTTGAACCCCATACACATGTCACAAGAATCGATCCAATTCCGTACCACTGTTGCGTATGAACATCAACTGCTATGGCTCTGCATGGCAACCCGACGTTCCTCATATATCCCCTGAATTCTCAGCAAATAGAAGAAGCCTACTAGTTCGGAGGCAAATCGCATTCCCCAGGACGCAAAGCGCACCACATCGGCTGCAAAGGGATAGGACTGATACCACGCTTCCCAATCCTATAAGCCCACTCCTGCAGACGCGGCAGCGCGTCGCTGCCATTCCCACCAGCGCCCGACCAAAACACCTCCGCCGACGCTGCCGCACGCGGCCACACAATAGTATCAAGGTTCGCCGGAGACGACTGTTCTGACCACAACAGTTGTTGACCTATGGGCAGTATAAGTAAAGGATTCCAATCGAATAGATGGATACGTACCGCCCACAATAAGCCCAGCTTGCTCTTCACTCAACCCCGCTCTCGGGTCGAAGGAGTACGTCCTCTGCCACGTCTTGAACGGATCACACCAGCTCGTCGCCTCCCCGTTAATCATCCAGTCCCCGCCGCCACAATCCAAGTAGAGATAGTCCGCATCCGCGCGAATGATTCTCAAGCCTTTGTCAGCTATTGACGCAACGAACCCGCTTTCTGTTGCATTCATATGCCATACCATCACAATAGGCTTGTCATCATCTGGCCCCAGCGTCAGGTTTCCCGAGACAGAATCGTCCCAAACAACGGGTGTTTTCCCAGCTGCACGAACCGCTCCCCGCATCGTCTGCAGAAACTCGCTCAGCGCCCCGACAAATGCTGTCCCGAAGTCCAAGGCACCATGATTGGTGACAGTATCGTGGGTCTCGGCGTCATCCTGGTAACAGGCCTCATTGACTTCATCCCCTCCCAAGTGGAAGTACGGGCTCGGAAAAATCTCGGCGACACTTTTGACAAGGCGTTCAGTAAAATCAACGGTTGTCGAGTTGACGAAACGGAGCTGGCCCGCCGGAGGCTCGAAGGTGTACGTGTACCACGGCTGCTTCCCGTAACACGCCAGGTGTTCTGGATGGGATGCACCGATGGCGCCTGTATGCCCGGGAGTATCGATCTCCACAAGGACGTCAATTCCAAGTCTCGCGGCAAAGTCGGTAATCTCCTCGACATCACTCGAGTTGTAGACAAGCTCGGGAGCATAAGCAGCTTCGACTGCGAGCTCCGGGAACTGGGGGACGACCAAGGGAAAGGATTGGCTATCCACAATGTGCCAGTGGAACATGTTCATTTTGACGTAACTCATGGTCGTGAGCGTGCGTTTGATAGCATCGAGAGAATAGCTAAGGTGTACATCAGACAAGTTTAGGTCGCAGACCAGATAAATGACATACTAGTTCCTCGAAGTGTCAAGCATGAGTCCGCGATAAGGCTATACGAGACGTTTAAGTGGGCAATGTTCAGTGTAATAAGAAGCGACGTACATATGCAGGAAAGTCCTTGATAGCAATAGGTGCTTCGAGGGTGTATACCTCGTCGTTGACTGTAAACCACAATTGTGTAAACGTTGTTAGGCCTCGAAAGAGACCCAATGCTGAAGTGGCTGAGAGAGTAGTAGTGCCGTTCACCAAGACCTCGAGTTGATACTCGTCACTTCGAGACTCGAGCTCCTTTGTCGCCTCTTCCACGATGCTCGTTACGCTCGCAGGATCCGATAAAGACAATTGAAGTTCCGTCACAAGAGCGGCATCCTCGATCTTGCTCGCATCTCCAACACCCCGACCGGGAACAAGTCTCCTCAGCTTATCTCCCAACAGAAACGCCTTCGCAAATTCCACGGCTCCGCGTAAATCGTCGGGAGGGACAAACTGCTTGTAGATGACCTCAAGATTGGAGGCGTCAACTTTGAGAGGTGTATCGCCAGTAGTAATGCTCTGCGGACGAGGCCACACAGCAGATACTGCGATTGCTGCCGCTAACACTGTGAAAAGCGGTACGATTCTCATGGTGGTGTTGAGGGGGGAAGGGAAGCAAGTGGGAGCGATCCTTTATATGAGCGCGTGCAGTCCGAAGGCAGATAACGCAACCATGACATCCATTCGAAGACGAGAATCCACGAATCCACGAAGCAGACTATCATCCTGATGGAAAAGCTGACATGTGGTCTTTGTAGCCTCAGCTTGACGCATCAGGCGACCTGGGAGAAATAAGGTTCTATTTCGTAACAGCCGAGAATTGAACAGTATGTCGATGACAATGTAGGAGATATACCATTTTGAACGCTCCTAGTGAAGATGAACATTTCGGAGGTCCAGGAGGCGCCCAAGTTGAAGTTGTTTAAGTCATTGTCTAACCCGAGAAAAGAATCTTGAAAATGGTTCATATGACGAATCCGGATAATGATAAGAATGCTTACAATTGGCATCTTCAATTGACCTCCACCACGCAGAGCAACAATCTGCGGGAGACGCGCGCTGCAGTTTTCACAACGTTCCTGTGCAGCAACTTAGCACGACGGCATTGTCGTCCAAGTTATCGTCTGGTGTATAGTTTGAAGTCCAAGCCGTCGCTTCGAAATATTGCTCTTGGGTGATGGTTGTGGTTGAAAGTAACCAGAAGTGTCAACAGACGTCAACAACGCGTCCTTTTCCACTGACGGTCCCGGGTCAAGGCCAAGCTCCCAGGGGGCTCTTCAAGTCTACTTGCACCATGGGAGTTCACACGTCCTAGACATTTATTTTCATACCATGACAGTGTGAAAATCCTGCCTCGCACGCCCTCCACCGTGAACCGACGCGACTTGATGACAATACTATGACTAGACAGAGATAAGATACACCTAGCGCGTTGCCTGTGATTGATATCTAGAGTACATGTGGCAATTACCTCTAAGCCGTCTCATGCGGGTGTACAACTAGCTTTACACCACTCACTCCGCCCTTGAAAGACCTCTCCAATCCATCTACAACACCATTCAAACCCCCCGGAAGGACCTCAAATCGGTTGGGCTACAATGTCAACACATCAGCCTCTGCTACATCACTGAAAACCGAATATCACATACCACAATAACACCCTCCTCAAACAGACCCGTAATCTTACCCACAATGATCTGTCCAAACTCCATCTGTGCTGGCCACGACAGACTCCCCCCTACATGAATCACGTTCTTTCCCTCTTCCAGCTTAACATTCACGGGTACGACAGTGATGAATGTTCCGTTAGGAGAAAGAGAGTCCGAGGCCGCCTGTTGGCATTCTCCAGCTCCGATTGTGTCGTAGACGGCGGAGAGGGAGTCGGAGGTTAGGGATTTGACGACAGATGGGACGGACGTGATAGGCGTCTGGGCGCGGTCGATGAGGTCCGTCGCGCCGAGGGTTTGGAGGAATGCAAAGTGGCGTGCGGAGGCGTAGACAATGATGCGCGTGAAGCCGATGGTTTTGAGGAGTTGTATCGCTGGAAATAATACCAGTGTAAGGCATATATTGTAAAACGGGAGACACACGAACCATATTGACCGATACAAGTGCTTCCCCCAATGATCAACGCTGTGTGGCCTGTGTATTTACGCTCAAAGGAGAGGGTGGGGTCAAGCCCTAGCCCAATGGGCGCTTTTCCCAGGAGACCAATGCAAGCTGTGACGAAGCAAATGGGAACGGTAACTGCTTGATCGAACGAAAGATTTTTAGGGAGCTAAAGTTCAGCGTGAGTAATAAAGAGGTATTCAAAGCGCGTGAAATGCGAACCCTCATGACAAACTTGGCAGGGGTAGTAACGTATTGCTGGTACGCGCCTCCGAACATCTGACAAACGCTAAATGCAGACAAGTGAGTTTCAGATTGACTGTCAAAGTAGGAGCTTACACTTTGTCGCCCTTAACCCATCCTTCGACGTCTTCGCCAACTGCCTCAACTTCCCCGGCGACTTCTAAACCCAACACGACTGGGTATTTCTCAACCATTACGCCGAACTTTTGGATCTTCCAGTCCAGAGAATTAAGACCCGCTGCGACGATTTTGACTAGTACCTCGCCTTTTGCCGGAGTGGCAACATCGTTAGAACGTACGACAAACGGGCCTTGCTTCTCCTCGACGAAAAGGGATTTCTGTTGTTGGGACATGACTTCTGGGGGGGTCAAGGCTGTCCTCCAGTGTATTTATACCTTCCTCTTTGTCGTTCACATCTAAAACTTTTAGTAATATAACCGTGACTTTGTATTCCGCCAGAGGGCCACTATGGCCTCGGAAGAACAAAATCGGCAGAAAGGTCAAGATGTCATAGCTGCTGATCTGCATGACCAAGATTCAGAACAGGGACATATAACCGTGACTTTGTATTCCGCTAGAGGGCCACATCATGTCTATGGCCTCGGAAGAACAAAATCGGCAGAAAGGTCAAGATGTCATAGCTGCTGATCTGCATGGCCAAGATTCAGAACAGGGACATATGCGATCATGGTATCACCGACCAGGGAAAAGTCAAGTCAACTTCGACTCTGAGTGTACGCGGCCGGGCCAGAACTAGGAGGGCTCCGAAGCTTCATTCCGCGAGATAATCTCACGAACAAAGGATCCAAGGCTTCAGGACACAGGATGGGGAATAACCATGTCCGCCGGAGAAGAAGCGCGTTGGTTATCATCCACGCATCCCAGCAATCGTACTATAGGATGTACTCCCCAGTATTCCCCGTTAGCCGTTTTCCCGCTGACCGCCATCATACATGTAAGGTGCATTGGGCACTCATAAAGCCAGATCATCGAATGGGTCGCGTGTAGAAGGCGTGGGGTATATGGTCGTGATTCGGCCACTGACAGTCAAGGAGTGGTTGCGGTATGTACCACAAGTACGGGAGTGCAGGAAGCCTGAGCACGTCTCTAAGTATTGATGAATGTATTCGTAGTCGAGGATTCAATGACACCTAACCGGCCAAGTATTAGGTCATAGAAACGACGGAATAAAAGAAATCTTACCTTCAGCACATATCATCTAGATCGATGCATTCGCCAATCAACCCGCATGAACTTGTATCGGAATCGTCACAGAACTGAACATGATACGAACGTATCCTGTCCGCTCCCTTAAGGTCACTCAGCAAATCGCAGCCATGATGTTCAGCTTATGCCAAATCCGCCTTGAACAAGCTTGGTTGGCGTCTGATGTATAGTCCCCGCACGTTGGTCAATCAGAGCATACAGCGATGATCCAGATGTTCACCAGACCAGCGAAGGTATGGAAAGGGCTGACGGCAACCAACGCTTTCAGGAATGTAATGCGGACGACGATTGTGGCATAGTTATTCTGTAACATTTGGGGGATGATGGCTGGCGCGCAAAACGACCGCAGAGTGGTAGGAGATGGATATATTCATGGGTGTCCCCTGGAACCAGTGCGCGATAAAGCTGAACGTAACGTGAGGTAGGATAGAGATGGTGGGAACAGACAGTGCGACGTCGTCCTGCAACCAGTCAGTGAAGCGACCTCGCAGGTATGAACATAAAGCTGACCACTTTTTTGCAACACTCCAACATGATTCGAAACCGCCTTTCAGGTACAAAGAGGAAAATTTTAGCCATGAAAGGTGGAGTCACTTTTGAGTCGACAGTTTCGGAGTCATTAGTTCCAAGAGAGAGTTCCAGGAATAATAGAACGTTGAACTGTCTGGGGCTTGATAGCAAGAACAAGCTCAGATATCCGAAAATATGCGCGTCTCAAATTTCTCGGGAGTTCTGGGATGATGGCGTGATGTCGATGCGTCGCTGTCTTGCCCAGTCACAACGGGTATGCAAGCGTAGATTTTCAACAAGCAGTTCGAGTTCGAGTCCCGAGGTGTGACCTTCATCGCCTTCGTTGCACTAAGTAGGACATCCTGGACTCGGGCGATACTTACCGCAAACCGCAAGGATGCTTTAGATAGAGTAAGGTCAGCATCTGATCTAACTGCGCACCTTTCGGTCCATTCTCGCGTCATGATTGTATTCGAATGGTTCAACATTAACGTTCATGTACAAATGCACCACGTGGCGGTCCAGGACTGAGCGTAGCTAGGTCAACAAACATCAACAACGCGCCCTCCTAACCTTGATCCTACCGCGTACGGGTTGTCTCCTTTCTTATACGTGTAAACTGCGGATATTGGCCTTGCCTTTTAATCGGTGTCAGCGATCTGACAGCTCAGCGCGATCGACTGAGGCCTATCGACCCCCCTCTGGCGTCAGCGGCTTGAACTACTAGCCAGCGTCTTTTCGCAGAAGTCACTGCTGCTTTAACACTTGCCGACGAACCTTTAAAACGACCATGTCCATCAACAATCGCACTCTACAGCTCCTTGTGCCCCAAGCCGTCTCGTTCCCCTGTTCGGATGTTTTTCTGCGCCACATGCGCTCCAGATCGAAATTCTGCCCCCTCCCCTGTTAAGAGCCAGATATTGGCATTTGGGAATGGCAATAGGTCTACTATTCTAGTTACTCTAAGGATGCCTATTCGATGTGCGTACACTGGTCAAATCCAAACCTCCAGGGGACGAGACGCCGGACGATAACGAGTGGAAGCGGTCCAGCAACAACATATACTCGGAGAATACCGTCTGAGGAGTCGTAGGCGGCCGTGAGACGTAGAGGGGCCACTTGAAATGGTATAACAGTTTTTCCTTTTGTGCACACACCCTGCAAGAGTTCTTCTTTGCTTTTTGAATTTGACTCTTGCTCTCACATCAAGGCCGACAGTCGCAATGGGTACTTACGATGATCCACTTGGGTGCGTATTTCCAATCCATGTAGTACAATGCTGAATTCGGCCTTTTGACAGCTCTATCCTCGTCGCAACTTGGATCTCGTGCATGCTCTTTATGCTCATCATCATAGAGACGATCCGGTACTACACGACGTTCAAGAGCGATGCGCTGTCGGTGAAGATCTTCGTCGCGGTTACCGTCGTGGTAGATACGGTGTCTCTTATCGGCGATTGCGCAGATCTGTATTTGGTGCGTGCTTGCGAAGATACGGTTATCAGAGAGGGGGGGGTCTTCTGACAGCGACACAGTACACCATTTCCCACTGGGGCGACAAAGAATTCCTCGTAAAGCAGTACTGGCCTGTGGGAGTATACCTGGTTACAACCCTTTTAACGGCTCTACTCGTACAGTCTTTTCTCGTCAACCGGTACTATGCTTTGTGAGTTTTTCAAGTATCCTTTATTGACGATGCAACTAACTGTTGGGCAGGAGCAAGAACTGGCTCGTAGCTGTGTTCCTTTCGCTCTGTATCCTCGTTTCTGTTTGTCTCCCCGTTCTTCTGATGGTTACTCTCCCCCTGACGCCCGTACATAGTGCGGGGCCGCAATTGCCACAACTATCATAATCACTGACTTCAGCGCGTACGCCCAGCGTTTCATGCTCAAGACTCCCGCTAGTATCTGGTTGTCGATGACTGCAGTCACGGGTACGTATACCTCAACCCCTCCCTTCGCACTTCAGATCTGAAACGACAGGTAGACGTTCTCATTGCGCTCGTTCTTATCTGGCAGCTGTATACCATGAAGACATCCTTCAAGACCACAGAGAATCTGATCAAGCGGCTTATGCGTGCTGCCATGCAGACCGGTGCCACCACGTCCGTTGTCGCGGTTTGTATTCTCCTGACATATCTTGTCAACAATGCGAGTAACAGTACGCCTATCCTGAGCTCTCTCATGCCCTGAATCTCACTGATCGTGGGGCTAGTTCCGACCGCATTTTGTTTCGTCTTGGGTCGTACCTACGTATTGACGTTACTCTACAACTTGAACATCAGGAAGCAGTCGAAGAAAGAAGGATCTTCCACAACAGTCTCGGATCACGAAACCTCGCGATCTCGTGGTAGAGGCGCAACGATGATGATGGAAGGAATTCGTAAGTCTGAAGCGTTTGGTATGTGCTCTTGTCTGACTTCGACAGATGTCCAACGTACCGCTGTCGTGCACATCGACACTTCTCCCGACGATCATGCTTTGGCGCCAAGCTCCTTCAAGTCACAGGTATGCTTGATTCCCTGCGCAGTGTACTCGACTACTGACTTCCATCCAGCAGAGCGACGACAAAGCCGAGATGGTCTGATTTGCATCTACACTCTTTATACCCTATTACGTCTATATGGAACGATAAATTCAGTATCGTAGTACTAATTGAATTGGGAATATGTTCTTCACGAAGGTTCCAACGTCCGGTGAAAGGCCTCAACTCAGCAGAAGCCGGCGTGACGTCCATGTCGTCGATTTCTCTCGTCCTGCGCACGGCTCTCTTGGGATATCCTCTTCAAAAGTCTCGTTTGACATCCCGACAGTTCTAGGGGAGCGACAGCGCGTCAAACACGTCCTATTCCACTTTTGACAGTCACCTCGCATTCCGCGCCCGTCCATTTCGAGTTGTGCTATCTAATACATCTTCAAGTAGTGCCTACACAGTTTGCGTCAAGCTTAACTCCGCACGTGATAAAACCGCCCAACGCACCTTTGGAATTGAGTAAAGTCGCATTCAAAATTTGCATGACCTCCTCGAGATCTGCCGTTGCCTCGTCGCCAGCAAACCACGTTCGCAAATGCTCTTCCAGAGGAATACACCGATCCGAACACTGAACAACCACACCGCGAACCAAATCTACTGCTGGAAAATCGGTGGTCGGATTAGCATTCCAGGCTAGAATATCCTCCACGATGGCCCGACATCTCTCCCAGGACGCGTGTGTCGGATTCAGGTCAACCAACTTCCGCAGCCATCCCGCGCTACCCCGGAGAACACATGTAGCAATAGCGAGGTTCTCGGGCTCGTAGAGATGGTCGATGAACTCATGTCGAGAGGAAGCCATCGAAGGTGATGCAAGACCAGACATGTAGGCGTTGAGTATGTACTGACCCAACCACGGCCAGCCACGAGCCCATCCTACCACCCACAGCGGACCAAAGTGGTGTATCCACTTGTCATGAACAAAGAGATGATACGCCTCGTGGCAACTGGAAGACGAGAGCAGATGCAACATGATTTCTGATGTGGATCGTAGAATGGAAAAGAAGAGTGCTTCGTCCAGGTGATCTTGACTGTACCGAGGGTCCAAATTGTACAGCAATCGAGCGACGGATGCATGAAGAATTCGGGGAGTCGACGGGGATGGTTCGGCCACTCTGATATCTGAATAAATTTGGAGTACAGAGGATATACATTTGTCGTGATGATGTAAGGGAACGGGAAGAGGAACTTCTTCGTTCCCTGAATCGACAAAGCCACTGAGCGCGACGGCTCTTTCCAGTACCTGAACAAGGCCTTCCAAAGGTTCAGAGCTGGGGTAGTAATCACCCGAGGCGAAACGATCAAGAACCGTTTCAAGCAGAGTCCAATGACACTGTAGTGTCGACGAAGAAGGGACATCAACTCTGAATTCTGGGAGTACCCGTGACCTTTCATCCACAGTATCTTCCTCGATATGGTGCAGTGCAAATTCCGCGGCCGCAAGAAGGACACGATAAGGCGTCGACGATGAACTCGACGGACCTATGTCAAACGGAGACAGCGATGGCATTTCTATGAGGTAGTCCCAGATGGCGGGCTCAGATAATTCCAACGCCTCTTGAAGGGTCGTGCGGAGGAGGCCAGTGGGCAACATGACAGAAATGAACCGAGCATGGTCGCCGGGTGTCACTTTGGGGTCTCTCAAACGGAAAGCACCACAATAAGCTGCTAATGTAAGGAGTTCTGTCCACACTAGATCATGGGTATCGGCTTCGTGGTATGAGATGAACAATTCTCTCATCTCGAAAGCATTGGGCGTTTTCTGGATCCTCGGCGTGACCGCCAAGGCGAGGTCAAAGCGAGCGTCGCCGATCCTGCGAAACTGGTTCTCCCAGGCAAACCGGAGTGTGTTCGGAAGGAAGAGAAAGGAGCGAAAGATTCGTTCGAGAGTAGGCTCCGAGCCAGGATGGTATGTATGTGCGACGTCGGATCCTCCTTTGGTTAAATTCACCACCATTCTCCCGCGAGCACGCTGCATACCCTCTGGATCATGCCAGGCTGAGACAGCGTATTCCTGTGCTGTCGCCGGAAGGCCTCCAATAGCCATCAACACAATGCCCTCCAGGACCTGATTTGACGACACTCCATAAATCCAGTCTAGGGCATCCACTGTGACTTTATCATCGGAGTCCTGAATGGAAGCCTTCTCTATGCTTATCAACGATTGGAAACGATGAGCGCGGTCCAGATCGTCCGGGACTTGATCAGACGTGGTGACTGCCTTCGGTATAGAATGCCAGAGCAACGTTGCAACCTGACACGCATAGTTGAGGAAGTCGCTCAACGGAGTCTGATATGGACACTGAGGGAACAGGATAGGGAGCGCATTGCTGACAAGGTATAATGTGCAAAGAAGGACTGTTAGCGCGCCAACAGCCCATGCCAGAGATGAACGCCAGGGAATTAAGAATAGAACGAGGCCGGAGAGGAATATTGCAAGGGAAAGATGCATGATGATTGGTAGCATTCCCATAATGATGCGAACGCGCCAAAGCTCGAGGCCCGTGAATCTAAATTGACGGACCTGGCTACAATCACGAGGTGTTCCAGATGGGAGAGACGCGTAGTGGTGAAGCCATTGCTTGATGAGAACGGCTGCAAGTGCGACGGCGAGACTCGCAGTAAGGCTGACGACCCACAAGCCGTTGACCCAGATGTCTATTCCATCAGCCACGAACGGCGCAGTGGGATTGACGGAAGGGAGGGTTATATTCGGAATAGAAGCACCATCAGCCATAGCAAGCTGAATGAATACAAGGTCATGGATAAGGATGGCAGTCATTTGGGCATAATCTGCTTGCAAGTTCTGGGACACTTGTACAAGAAATGACGTTACGACAGCAGAGAAAAGACCGGCCTACGATTCAAGTCAGATAGAGGTCGACGGGACAGTAGCAACATACAAATACAAGCATGACATCTAGCCCATCGCGAGATTGTCCGACCATGTTGGCGTCGAATGCGACCGCTTCTTCCATGTATGCGCGCCAAACCCTCGCATTAGAAGAAATCTCTTCGCCGTGAGCGTCGTCTGGGAAGCGCTTGTCATAGTCGTCGCTAAATACATAGTCATGATGAGGTGTGTCCTGTTTTATGCCACTCTCAGACTGCGACGTCTTGACACCAGATACTGGCTGAGAATATGGGGTCGGCTCTGTAGAGGATACTGAAGAAATTCCAGGACCAAAGTCAATTGCTGTAGAGGACATAGAGGACATGAACGTGGAGGAAGAGCAAGGAGGCGCCTTACGGGCGCTTAGCTTTCGGTTTCAAAGATTACACTCCATTCGGTACTGCCGGCCGAAAAGGGTCTCCTTAGTGAAGAAACTATATCAATAGAGGACACGATGGTATCATATGGAGTCGCGTCCTCAGCCTGGCATGTAAGTACTAAGAAGTAACTTCAAGTTGTTGTCAAGTTGAGCTTCTGGCAACACCAATGCCGTTCGGCAGCGGAGTTTGAATATGGATCCACGGTCCGATGGCCCCGAAGATATTTTGCTTTGCACCATCACTGCCTTCCTTAAAGCTGGATGACCTTCGGGGTTCGATGGACCCTCGCGCGCCGCGTCGAAGCGCAATCTATGGAACCCCCTCAGGCTGTTTTCTGGTAGGAGTGAAAGCTGGGGAAACTTGGTGTGTATGCAATCATTAAGGCCTTGCTCATCCCTAATAAATTATACAGAGCTCACTGGTATATAGTACTATGTCTACAGTTCAAAGTACCAACTTGGTTCCATGTCAATATTCTTTTGAATTCAACAGAGCCAACATGCAAAAACATTATGCCATACCATCGTCGGCGGTTTCGTTGGAAGAGGATCGACCACTTTGGCCAGCCTATCCACAAACTCCGCCAAATTCCAGACAACTCGAGTTATCGGAGAGCACAGCCAAAGCTTGTTCGAGTTGAGGTCGTCTTTTCGACCATTGCAAGACCTTCACGTTCACTACAAGGCGGTAAGACGAACATACGAAGAATCTGAAAACGTACAATAAGCATTTCGACACAAAGGTGTTTGGTTGAAACCATTGCCACACTTATTAGTCCCAGTTCGCCCGTCTTTGGTAGTTGCTGGCGCGGCGTCGGGAAGATATGTAGCACTTATTGAGGAAGGGGACGTCCCAAAGGCAAAGACGCTGAAGTAAGAAGCCTCACAGTGCGATATATTGGAAGAAAGAAGAAAGGACGCGGCCATGAAGAAAGAAGGAGGCGACAAGCAACCTATATACCCAGTCGCGGGATGGTTTCAGGAATCAATAGTGTAGGTACGATGCGTAAGTCCCTAGACAGAATTCGAACGGTTATGAGAAAGTGATAACACGAACTTGAAGTTGCCAACAACAATCGTCTCAGACCGCGAAGAACAGCAAGATATCCTAAAATACGTGCATCTCAAATATCTGGAATGAAGCGTGATGTCGATGCGGCGCTGTCAGTGTCTTGCCCAAGTTGGACGAGTCGCGGTGTGCTACCAGGCGTCGATGTCCAACAAGCCGTTCGAGTCCCGAGGCGTGATTATAGTGAAAAGACCCTTTATCGCCGTCGTTGCGCGAACACATCATGTCGTCCATCCTGCTCCAGCGATACCGCAAATCGTAAGGATGCTCTATACCGATGAGAGTCAGGTCAGCACTTGTCTGACTGGCAACTTTCGGTCCATTCTCGCGTCATGAATGCATTCTCCGTAGTTCAACGTTTAACAGGTTCATGCACATGCACGACATGGCGATCCAGGACTGAGCGTAGATCGGTCAACAAATATCAACAACGCGTCCTAACCTTGATCCCGCGTACCAGCCGTCATGAATCGCACTGTTTGCGTATCGAGAAGTAGTAGAAGACTAAAATGGCACTGTTTCAAACAGATTACCAACACATATTCCAACTCTTGTTTAATCATAATCGTCCTCGGAACCTCATTCGATATACCAGGGGAATAAACTCTCCTCATAGCTCTCCTCTGCGTTGTCGTCACCGCCGCTGTGGTCTCCATTACTACCTTGATTCATGGAGGCACTGTCCTGGCCTGCATGCCCCGCCCCCGCCAACCAAGTTGACCCAATAAGGCGCAGGATACCATCAACACGCTTGAAAGCATGATCATGGCGGAAAATAGATATCCAGGTGTTGAATATCTGTTCTGTTGAGCTCTCGAACTCTGTGTTTTGCAGTAACAGGTTAACTGCTTCTCTGTCAATGTAGCTGCTAGATCCATTCATGTCATTGGAACATGAGTCAATCCACAGATCATGTATAACTGGCCACGAATCGTGGCAGAGGGTTGTGAGGATGTGGTGCTGTGGAGGGATTCAGTGCAATCCTATGATATAGAGAGATAGTAGATGATTTACAATGATTGTTCGTGTCTGAGCCGCATTCACAGGATCAGTGTTGACTGCAACTTTGAGCACTTCCAATAGATGACAGTTGGACAGTGCATCAACATATTTAACATCCCGTATACAAAGTCCAGAGATCTCAGGACCCAGCAGTTCCAGTTTGCGAAGGGAACTAGCAAGACGGGGAAGAGTCTCCATCCAGAACCGATGAGCGGTTCTGAGAGAGGTGCTGGCTGCGTATTGTTCATCAAACCGAGATGACGTGAAATGCAGGCTTTCGAGAACGTTGCAGGATGATATGAGGTCAATGAAGGACTCCGTCAGGCACATCTGGCAATCGTAGATGGTCAAGAAGAGCAGAGGAGTATTGAGTTGAGTGAGCTCCAGCCAGAGGTCATTTGGAATCTCCAGCACGCGAACAAACGTGAGTGACTGCACCTCTTTAATGAAGGGAACTAGACGAGGAAGATCACCGCGGAGAAATATGAGATCTTCAAGACACAACATTTTCAAACGGCGATCTGCATCGGGTAGCAAGGATGGCAGTACATCGCCGATCGAGAAAATGAAGTGGCCGCTTATCATGAGAGTGCTGAGGTGCGGGTTATCAGCGACCAACGCTGAAACCATATCCGCATCAAGAGGATTCCGGATTGTCAACCTCCTCAGATCGGTGAAGCCGCCTGGTACTGACGGGAATCCGCAGCATTCTTCGCCACTGCTTATATCCAAGGCTCTCAGCGGCACTCGAGGTAGAGTAGCCAGTCCTACAAGAATGCTGTCAAGACATGCTAGATGTCGCGGAGTGAGTATGGGTTGCTGCGAGGTAAGTTCGTGCCATTCATAGCGCTTGTTGAAGTTGCAAGACTGCAAATTGACACTGTGAGAAGGGCCATCCTTGCTAAGTGAGATGTGTCCGGAATATTAAAGAGATACGCACGTTGCTTCTGTCAGCAAAGGTAGTTTAGGTATGGCGCGCGCTATGAGCTCCAACAGTTCTATTTCCCATTGGATCGACTCTCTGAGCATCCTCCGCGGCGGCGAGGTCGAACGATCCCAAAGAGTAATACGAATCTTCCTCACACTGCTTCCCAGGCACGTTGAGCCATCGGCAAGTGCCCTCCAAAGGTCAAGTTGACGACCACGCCGATCCCACGCCATGACGATCAAGCGGTGAAAGAGGAAATCTGCCGCCAGCTCGTTGAACGTGCTGGAGACTAGGCGCAAATTCTGAAGCCTGAAGAACGGATGCCGGATCTGCCATCGCTCGTCGGACATCGGGGGCAAGCCGCCACGATACAGGGGCCACCTTGAGACAGCCACCTATCCACAACGTCAACGAGAGAAGCGCTACAGCATCTGAACGTACATGATAGATTATTTGGCCGAAAATCTCCGTTGGAAAGACTGGAGCAGAAACTGCGCCGTCCAAAGATGGGTTCGAGGTTGAAATTTCTGAATGAGTTGTCATAAGAAGGGTTGGGAATGTAATGCAGGTTCTGGATTATGGCCTGCCTTTTATCAGACAGGCGTTGAGAAGAGTCTCGAAGTAGAACAAGGATCCCTGCGTAAAGTCAGCAACGACAGTTGATCGTCGTAGTGCAATACTGCAGCCTTCAGCCGAACTCGGATGCCCTTGTACTCTCCTTCGAATAGTAGGAGGACGTCATGATGAACACCGCCGTGCACCGATGTGCTCTTCGACCGCTTTCGATCGTGACTTCGCAGGCTGCAAACTAAAAGCAGCACATATCTCGACGAGATCCACGTCTACGGCAACTGAAGAACTGATACGAGAATCAATAACCACTTCTTCATCCTGTATGTAAAGAATCCGTCGCATTAGGAAATGTTAATACAATATCTGTTACATTCTTGGTGAGCAGCGTTGAAAACGAAAACAAAGCACATACATATTAATTTCGCCGACCTGCTGCTCACGTTAGCAAGTCGTCAAGAAAATCTTGCATCTCGTCTTTCGGACTTCGAGCCTGCTCTATCTGCAGAGCGGGCGCTGCAACATACGATGCTTCTATCTTAATATTTAGCTCTGTGCTTATCATGAGGACAGCCACAAACCTTGCTTGCGCTCCCTCGCGGTCAGCGCAATTGGTTTCTTCTTAAGTTTCTCAGACTTGGCTCGGAAGCGCATAGTGAGTTCTGACCCATGGTGAGCCACAAAAAGTAGAAAGTAGAAAGCTGACCTCGATTAGCATCTGCCACCGCCTTTTCGCGAGTCATCTCGTCCATGTCATCGTCCCATTCAATCTCCTCGATTTTGCCTTTGCCGCGGTTGGGATCAGCGATGCCGTGTGACGATATATGCGCCAAAGTGTGGTCGACGTCGTCCTCATCGATATCAACAGTTTTGAGTATCGGCGCGTTGACATTAATATTGAGTTGGCGTTCTAGGAAAGACGAGAGGTCGATTTCTGGAGGCAAGATTGGTTCTCCTACGAAACAGATTAGCAACGCGAACCGATACGAGAGAAATACGCACCGTCCGAGTCCAGCTCCGGCGCTTCCTCTTTATATCGGTCTGTATTTGTTTCCAGCTTTCTCCGAGAATATTTCTGAGCGCGTTCTCGATGTTCTTCCTCATCGTCCTGTTCGGTCTGTTTGTCGCCATCTAGCAAGAGTCGCTCGTGGAATTCCGCTGGTCGACCAGACCCTCGCCCACGGCCGCGCGCGCGCAGATATTTTCCAAAGCCGCCGCGAGATTTGCCGCGCCCGCGACCGCGGGGTGGCTCCAATGGTGGCACCGAGCTGTCGGCAAGAGATATTGTAGTGGCGCCACGACCACGTCCGCGACCGCGACCACGGCCTCTACCACGAGATAAATATTCAGTAGACAGTGAGCTCTGCGGCGTAGTGCTGGACGACGCGTTATCCATTGGGCCCAAGTGATGGTGAGAAGGAAAGATGATGGTGGCTGTGCTATCAGTGAAAGGTTGAAAGAAACTTTCTCAACTTTCTCCAAAGTCTTCAACTGATAATTTAAAAAGTGTACACTCTGTGTGACCTGAGTTAATCAACTTGTTGGTAGGACTACTGTCATTTTCACCCCCCATTTCCTACAATTGACTCTGCTACTGACAACCACAGACAGTTTGGTAGTTAGTAGTTACTAGTTATGAGGTCAAAGTATGTGGAAGACCAACAAAACTCCTTTCCAGCTGTCTCAAAAGGTCTTGCACTGCCAGACGCGTAGAGGCCAAGATTTGCTTCGGTTTATCTTGCTCGGTACTACACAGAAAGCATGGTGGTCATTTGAACTCATTTCTACCAGGGGGAAAGCCTCAAGTTAGGGTAAGGAAGAGCGGGACTTTATATGAGCGCGTGGTTCCCGAAGGCGGATAGCGCGACGATGGCATTCCTTTGTGCAATTCCTATCCGTCGAGCATGATGGTAGTAGGTAAACCGCGATCTGTCAATAAACGTCAACAACGCGCCCCTAATGGTACTTTCTTATTGACACTGACAGGGAACTACCATTCTATCTTTTCCAATGATACAAGGTACAGTCCTTGCGCGACTTCTGCACCTCTAGTGGAAAACGAACTAAGCTTACTACAGGATGGGGCTTAAGATAGACTTCCCAGACAAATAAGTAACTCTGCCTGCATATATATAGTAACCAATGCATCATGACAGCCATTTAACTAGCCAGCTGCCACCTGAGGTTTCAAAGGTTGATATTTTCTGCCTTTGGACCATACTTCGATGGACATCTTAGTCGTTTATAAGTGGCACAAACCACAATATAGGTACCCCAGCGTGGATGCCCTTTGGTTATTTCTAAAAGTTCATGCTTAACATGTTCAAACAGGTCCCAAATTGTAACGTGCTCTCGGAACAGTTCCTACGCTGCATCGATTACTATCGGCGCAGAGTAATCACAAAAGCGACCGGCAGGTCAACGCGCACATCATCGTCATTCCTCCTTCCTACTTGTGTAACGCAACAGCCTTTTCGCCTCCGCCTCTACTTGCGTAATCCAACTGGCAATGGAGTCCTTTCCAGATCTACCCGTCGACATTGCGCGAAGGATATTTGAGGAACTTGCCTGTACACATCGTTCCCAGGCTCTGAAGTCTGTACTTGTCTCGAAAACAGTTCGCTCATGGTACGTGTGCTATCTCCCGGCATATCGATGTTCTCAAAACCTCTCAAGGATCGATCCGATTCTGTACCGCTCCGTAACCCTGTTGGACAAGAACAGCGGTCGCTCATTTTCCAAGGCTATTACCCTCCGTAACGATCCAACGTTCTTCGCGAGGAACGTCAAGTACCTCTTTATTCTAGAACTTTCAGTAGTGACCTTCGAGTCGGCTTTGCATATCCTCTCCGTCTGCACTGGGATCATATCGCTGGGATTGTGGTCGTATGACTACCAAGCGTACATGAACTATAATCCATCGCTACTCTCCGGCGCCGACCTACGACGCCTCTCCGTGTACCATCTCAAAATTTTCGAGTTCTCTCAGATCCCAGAGAAAATCACCCACTTTTCATGCCAGATGGGCTCTGTCATGATGAAGCTGCTTCCCGAAGGCTTCTTTTTGCATTGCCCATTTCTCACCCATCTTCACATCGCTGATTTCCACTTTCCTACCTCCACCTCACAGCCGGCGGAGACAATCTTCCTTGAAGATATTCAGCCCATCCTCGCATGTCTGCCCTCATCACTGCAGATCTTTATCCTAGAGGTTCGATTTCCGCGTGTCTTTGATTCTGCGCTCTTCTTTCTGCAGGAAGGTACGGGGGTTATAGAGCGTGTCCTAGCCCAGATAACGGATCCCCGCTTCGTGCTTTTGTGCACGGACTCGCAGTACTTTGAGGAGGAGGTGAAGGGTATGGCCTGCTTCGATGCCGAGGGACCAGTCATCGAACGCTCCGCACGAGAATGGGGAGACCCAGAAAGCACGTCTACTGATACATGGACGTTCGCTGAACAGTTCATTTCGAAGAGATCTAGAGCTTGAAGTAACCATACGATATTCTAGAGGATACCGGAACGCCAGTACTGAACAAGTCAATAATGGTACACGCGGAATAAGCGATCTACAGGTATATATATGTGTAGTCAGATGTGGAGGTGTCCATGAATTATTCATCAACTGAACAGTGTTCAGATGGGGTTCTCTAGTAGTATCTCGGTCAACGCGTCAATGGCCTCATGGCGGAACGTATCGGTAGTGATACTCAAGGGTATCAAGCCATCGTTAAAGGAGAGCATCTTACGCGAATCCGCAGTCCATTTCGGCCAGGAGATCCCGGTGTTCCCATTCGGATTCAAGTCGTTAACGAAGCGGATTACATAGTCCACCATGTCACCGCCAAAGTACACGTTCAAGAGGTCGGAAGCATGTAAGGAGCCTAGAACGGGAATACCTTTGAGTCGCTTGTTGACTGTGAATAGCCGTCAGTACATCGGTACGTCGCGTAGATTGGCACGTACTGAAGGTATATATGTCCTGTTTTCCCGATAGCGCATTGATGAAAAACCGACGTGGAGCGTGGAAGACCGCGTCTCCTTGCAAAGCAGCGAATCGTTTGAACTGCGGGCCCACGACGTTTGAAAGACCGGTGTCGAATGGAGATCCAGCGGTAGGATCTTGAGGATAAAGACCCATCAGCCTGTCAATATCGGATGTGGACGCGTTGGGGAATGTGATGGTCTGGATGTATTCCTTTACTTGAGCATCCGTTCTGTGTCGAGTCGATGAGCAAATTTCGCGTCGACACCCCTCCTTTATCTACTCACGTAACATTCAGTTGAGACAACGAGAAGAGCGTGCCTTCATCATCGTTGTCGCCTTTAAACGTGAGACGTCAGCCTTAAGCTTATATTTCCTTGGAGAAAAGCGCCACACCAGTAACGATAGGGATCCTAGCAACTTTGCCTTGCTGCACGAGACGCTGCGGGTTATCCGGAAACAAGACGCCATCTGTTCGAGGTAGCCATGCAAGTGTCAAAGCCTGCGTGACGCGTCAGGGTTCCTATCAATGACATTGACAAAGAGGGCATCGCACACACCTGATAATCGAAGACGAACGGTGAGTCATCGACAGCTGCCTTCAAGACGTCGTATGACACAGTCCTGAGGCATGCGAGAGTATCAGAAGAGCCAGAACATCCCGTCTTGTCCACGATGGCATCATAATCTGATGCTCACGTTCAATACTTCTTCCGGTGTACATTAGAAGCAACCCAAACCTTTCTGCCCGTGTTCAATATCGCCTACGGGAAGAGGCGATCCCGACTGCATGAATGCGCCTCTGAACAAACCTTCCGTGTCGCCGCCGTTGAAGAGCATATGGCATGCGATGGAAATGGCGCCGGCGGATTCTCCCCAGCTATCCGTCAAGTTAACGTTAGAAAAAGCTGAAAATTCAGTGAACAGGAAAAACTGACAGGGTGACTTTGTCCGGATCACCCCCAAAAGCAGTGACATACTTTTGTACCCACTTGAGCGCGAGACGTTCTGCACGGACGGTTAATACGCCCTCAAACGATTACGATCCCTTTACGGCGGCTTACGGTCGTGCAACCCAAGGTTTCCTACTCTAGCCTCCTTCACTTCTTTTCCTGCTAGGAAGCCGAACGCTGCAACATGCGGTAAGGAACGAGCGAAAGCGAAATGCGTGGATAGGTCATACCAGAGAGTCGATAGTTTATAGATACATACACGATGGGTTCTCCAAGTGCGATAGAGCGCTGTACGATGGAGGCACCATCGTATATAGATGGCCCGCCGACCTCAAAACCGCCTGTGGATTACATGCTCAACGACTAGGTCCGTTAGGTGTCAAGGATCAGAATCACCTCCGAATATCCACTACCGCAAAGTACATCAACATGTTTGTCATTGAGAAAGAGAAAACGTACGACGGCAACCGGCAGTTTAGAGCTTGAGTTTGCAGTAGCGGGCTTGACTACATTGAGTGTCAAACCTAGGGAGGTGATCAGGTAAATCGACTGGATACTTGACTTGAAGGTCTTACAATCTTCATCCGAGGGCAACACAGCACTGAAAATGGAGTTGGCCACGTAGTTGACCGTCTCTTGAAGAAGCCCAGTGAGCACCGGGAGCCTGACGGCCTGTTGAGGACACGACGGCCCGAACGCCGTCGCGTCAATAGTCCCCGTATACGCGCTCACTGCTTTGGGGAGCTGGAATCGAAGATCGCCGGTACTAAAACTGCCGTCAATGTACATTCATTTTTAGTACTCGAAAAAAAAACGCACGGTGGTTGTGCGAACGGGATACCCAGAAACTTCGACACGCTCCCAGATGCAGCGCCAGTAATAGTCGCGTTATCCAGCGTCACGGTAGCCGCGCGACTCGAGGTATTTGTGGCTGTAGCCACTCCCGCCTGGGCGACGGCCAAGATTAAGTGAAGCAACATCGTCAACGTGAGGACCGAGGACTCGACAAGGGGGGTGGGGGCAGCAAGAGCTGGTAGCCGAGAGATGATCCTTGCGAATGCACTTGAAGGAAACCTCATGCTATCAAACGAGAATGTGATTCTTGAGTCCCTCGGACCCGAAGAGATTATATCTAACCTTTATGTCACGGGTCCTTGAGAGATACTGCTGATGCACAACCCAATATACTGCGCCACATGTCACCAAGCCAAGTCGGTCGTAATCACAAGCACGACGGGTCGGATTCGCTGAACAAAGTCTGGAAGTTCTTGATCGTCTTAGAGAAAATCAGTCAGTCGCCAGTGAAAATGATTGTGAGGTGTCTGACCTTCGATGCTACTATGCAAGAGCATCAACTCCTTGCGACGCACTGCACCCAAATCGTGAAAGTCCAAAGTGACAGAGAGCGATGTCCTTGAACCGATAAGCAACGCCTTCAAGAGACGATGCTCTTGATGAGTAGCACAATGGAAGTGGCAGACCTCCCCTTTATACATACGTCATCGTATAATCATACAATCACCGTTAACACACCCGCCACCACAAAGCCACTCCAACCCAAAACGGTCCCTTACTGGGATAAGCCCAGTCTGTATCAGTGCCATCGCCCGAAGCGTCCGCCTCTCGCACAAGTACCGGACACTCCGGCGCAACCAGCAGGTTCCCATAAACACTCGCCACCCAAAGCGCAACCCCGTTCATCCACCCAATGTCTGCCTGCATTAACTGTCAATCGATGTCTCCCATAGGAAGCGGCGTACCCGCACGATATACCCTCCCCTTGTCCAGCCGAGTCGAGACCGAAGAACTTTTCAAACATCTATCTGGATATCATGAGCTTGTTACGTTATGAGAAGGAAGAGAGGAGAGACATACGTTTCCGGTATTGTTAAGACTATTCGTGGCATTAAGAGCTTGGTCCGAAAGGCGCGGTGAAAGACCTTCTATAGTGCCTCCCGTTGCGCGCCTATGCAAGTTAAAATCCAAATACACCAAGCCTTTACTGGTGAGGAATACTAACCAGCTGCAGAACGCACTCGTCACATGTCGATTCGTACCCAAAGCACCGCCCCTCCCCGTCTGTGGCATTCTCGCCATTAACGACAGTGAGCGTATTGATATCCGCACCCGGCCCAGATCCTGTAGCATTGTTCCCCCAATGTAATGCTTGACTGGGTAAGTGCCTCGTTTAAGAGAACCGAGTTGACCTTGCAGAAGCAGATTGAACGTCGACTGGTTCGATGAGGCAACGATAAGCGCTGCGCTTGTGATATTACTGGGAAGCGCACGTAAGGCTTGTAGAACGATATACTGGTGTCGTGGGCAAGTATTGGGGAAGTCCCTGTAATAGTAAAATGTAAGCGAGTGCGAAACTTCTCCCGAAGATAAGACCAACCACTGCAAGCCCGTGTCGAGAAAGGTACTAGGTATCATTGTACTGGTTTAACACAAAGGCACGAAGGCTTGGTCTGGCACGATGCCAGACCAAAACGGGTAATAAGCCCCGGCAGAAAACACTTCTGACTGTCGATTGGAAGCGAGGTTGAAGTCGTAGAACGATCCTTGGTCGAGTTCCACATCAAGTCGAAGATTCCAATACGGATGGCTGCCGCCGCGCCACGATGACCGGAAGGTGCCGAACCATTTGACGAGCAATAGAGCTGTGCCAAAAGCAAGGAACAACCTTGTGTGCGCCACGTTATAGACGTGTCAGAATATTTTCGACGGAAGGGAAGACCAGGGCTAGTCCCAAGTGAGGACGAGGAGCATCCCTTCACTGTAGGCCATTGTTCGTGTCCGCTAATGACCTCTGGCCGCTTAACTTCATAAGAGTTAGTTTCCTAACATGCGGTGAGCATTAGATAAGGCTTACTAGGAAGAAGGAAATAAAATAAAAGATCGCGAGTTGCGAGGAACTCCGAGACCGAGGGAGATCCCTTCCAGGCGGGCTGGTAAGGAGATTAACGGAACATCAGAAAACATGCAACGCGGCGGAGAGCTTGGAATTTAGGTTGGGGATCGAGGTGGGGTGCTATGAGGTCGAAAGGTGGGAGTAGGAGCGGAGGGTGGCAATAATTACCCTTCCCCGCCTACGTACGCAAATACTCCGTGTGGCTGTGTTACTTTTGACTTCCTCCTTGCTTCCTCCCATTGTCCCAAATTGAAACAAGCTAGCTTCAAGACTCTGCGCATTTTATCTTTCTTCACATTTGTACAGTGCCGTTTTCATCACGCAGATACGCACTGGGCTCGCGCGACAATTCCTACATTGTCTTCTCAAACCAGGTGCTCTCAAACGATATCACAGCCGACAACCGCGCCACTATTTGACGAGCAAGTGATTTCACTGGCATGTTCGGTGCCTAGAAAGTCAGACTAACGTAGTGTTCTAGATTGTGATTTATCCGACGCGCTCACTTGACGCGTATGCTTCTTCACCCACGCCCTACGGCCCGTAAAACATTGTTCTACTTGGGAACCTTCGTCAGTATTTGGTAACTAACGGTCATGGGATGCTTCGTCGTCGGCGCGAAAGCGAGTGCTATAAAGCGTCAACGACACGATGTGTTCTAGTTTGACACGCGTCGCAATGCCTTCGCTGTCTCCTACGAAGCCAAATCGTTTACTGCTTCAATGCTTTGCCCTCGTCACTCTTGCTTTATCCACTATTTCCCTTGGCGCTCTCGCGAAATCGACTGTTCACGCTTTTACACCAGACAGGTTCATGTCGCGCGCGGTTTCATTTACGGATGAGGTGTCTTTCGATAACTATAGTCTCGTCCTGCGTGGCCAGCGCACATTCATCTAGTACGTTGCCTCTTTCCTAGGCACCTCTGTTAGGCTGACCTATCGTATCACATTTAGTTCGGGTGAATTTCATACTTTCCGTCTACCTGTCCCAGATCTCTGGCCGGACATTCTCCAAAAGGTCAAAGCCGCTGGTCTGAACGCGGTCAGTGTCTACACGCATATGGGGCTTCTCAACCCCTCCAGAGGCGTAGTCGACTTTGATGGGTACCGTTCTCTAAAGACGCTTTATGAAGCCGCTTTGGAGGCGGGGGTTTGGCTGGTAATGCGTCCTGGTACGTACTTTCTCTTCGTGTTGCACGGGTGCACTAATGGCTCCACATAGGTCCGGTATGTCTAGACAAACTATGTGGCGAGGTACTCTGATGTTTATGCTGTAGTACATCAACGCCGAGACTTCGGCCGGCGGTATCGCTCATTGGGCAACCAGTGAAGTTGCTGGGCGTCTCCGGAGCAACGACTCGGATTGGAGAGAAGCGTGGCAGGATTACATTCTTGGTTTCATCGAGGAAACTGTGCCATATCAGATCACCGAAGGAGGGCCAGTTATCGGTCTGTTACGTTTATCTCTTAACTGTACACGTTCATTCATAAATTGTGCCTGTAACAGCGATTCAAATCGGTAAGTTCTCTCCCTGTGCACACATCTCTGGTTTACTGACTCCCTCTTGTAGACAACGAATTCGAGCAAGCCTTTGGTGGTATCTCTTATGGTGATACCTATTTCCAGGATCTTGAAGACGTCTACCATGCTTCAGCAATCGTTGTTCCCCTCACATACAACGATGCATTCCAAGGCGCCAATTTCATTAACGGAACAGTAAGCCGAAGTCTTGCTGAACAAGGTCTTTCACTGATCTCTTACTGCGTAGGGAGCGGTGGACCTCTACGGGTCTGTATTCATATTTGGCGCGACTTTTGAGAGTTTTTGACGAGAGACAGTCTCGATTCGTATCCTCAAGGCTTTGACTGTTCAGAGCCGACGGTATGGCGGAACGTCACGACGAATTATCATGACTATCACGAAAGCGTGAATCCTGCTCAGCCGTACTACTTCCCCGGTACTACCTTCATCCTTTCTTCAACTTGATGTCGCTGATATTCTGCTTAGAGTTCCAAGGCGGGGGCTTTGATGCATGGGGACCCAACGCTCCTGGTACGCTACCGTGTACTCCATATGTCTTCCGACCCTCAATTCTATCCTACAGGCTACGCGAATTGTGCGATCCTCACCGGCGCTGACTTCATGTCGGTCTTCTACAAGTCGGCGTGGGCTGCGAATGCGAAGCTGATGAGCTTCTATATGATCTATGGGTGAGGATTCAATCATCTACTCCATTTCCTTTCATGCTAAAGACTTTTAATAGAGGAACGTCTTGGGGAGCGCTTCCATTCCCGTGAGTCACCGTTCATTGCCTGCGTTTCCGTGTTGCTCTTACTCATCACTCTCTTCATTAGAGGGGTAAATCCATCGTCTCTACCATATTTAACGGAGAGCTTACAAAACGCCTTGTCAGGGTTATACCTCGTACGATTACGGGGCCACAGTAAGACTTTTCGTGCTTACCGCTTTACCATTTGACAATCAGTCTGTAGATATCAGAGGGTCGCACCCTAGGCGCCAAGTATGACGAGCTCAAGCGTCAAGGATTCTTCATTCGAAGCTCCCCTGAATTCTACAAAACCGACTGGATGGCGGACAGCGCGACTGGACTTGCGGTCACCTCGAATGCTGCGATATTTGCGACGTACTTGCGTAACCCAGATTCTGGATCTGGGTTTTACATTCTGCGACATAACGATTCCACGACCACGTATGTTCAATATCTCTTCTTATGATGACGTTGTTCATCGGCGTTCAAGGGCTGTAACGGACTTTGACTTATGGGTGTCCACGTCCCAAGGAGATGTCGGGCTTGCGGGGTTGACACTTAATGGTCGCCAGTCCAAAGTCGTTGTGACGGACTACGCCTTTGGCTCCTCGTCACTGGTCCTGTACTCTACGGCCTCCATTTACTATGCCGGTATCATCGACGAGCGGGACGTTATCCTCTTCTTCGGTGATACAGACCAATACCATGAATTCTCTATCCAGCTTACCGGGACAGCGCCGACGATGTCCAGTCCGGTGTCAACGTGACGACCTCTGGGGACACCTCTGTGGTCTCCGTTGCAGCAGGTGTCGAGCCTGGCATTGTTGCTATACACGACTCCCATACCCAGCTCGTGTTGTTCGCCGATACTGTCACCGCCTCATCCTTCTTCTCCCCGATCATCCCAGGCGACTCCAGCAATCCCTTCCGCACATTCTGGGGTCTCGGCACAAACGAATCTATCCTCGTGGGAGGCCCATATCTCGTGCGCACTGCGGAAATCCAAGGCTCGTCTTTGGCGTTGACCGGAGATCTCAACAGCTCCACCACCGCAACCATCGTCGCTCCCAGCTCTGTCCAATCTATCACTTGGAACGGCGTCAAATTGACGACGAGGCGTGGGTTGACGAGAAAAGGTGGCTTTATTGCAAAGCTTCCGTTTGCTGGAACGGAGGTCAGTGTGCCGGTCTTGACAGGCTGGAAGTTCAAGGATAGTCTTCCAGAGATTGGGAGTGGATTTGATGATGGCAATTGGGTGCTCGCTAATCACACAACGACGAATATACCGGTGAAGCCGTCTTATGGGGACGGTAGGATTCTTTATGGATGTGACTATGGGTTGTAAGTTTCACACCTCCTTGCGGGGTTGGTGGTCAACTCATGGGGCTGTGCAGCTGTGAGAATATCGTCCTGTGGCGCGGGCACTTTAATGCGACGGGTGCGGAGAAGAGCGTCAATCTGTCTATCAATGGTGGTGACGGTAGGCTATCGCTACTGTGTTGAACTTGTGATCTGAAAGTCTTTGTAGCTTTTGCCGCTAGTGTCTGGCTTAATGATGTTTTCTTGAACACGTCATATGGGAAGTAAGCGCACTTCGACTCCCTACCTTCGAAACGCTGCCTTGCTGATTACGAACCCTTACAGCTCTTCGAACAATCAAAACATCATCGAAGAGACGGATGAATTATTCACATTCCCTGAAGGGGCTCTGCTGGAAGGTGACAATGTGATCACGATTGTGCAGGTACGTAGCCTTGCCAGTGCGTGTCTCGAACAACGCGCTTATAAGACGTTCTTGTTCTTCGTCAGGACAATATGGGTTTGAACGAGACGTTTAGAATCCGTCAGTACCACCTACTCTTTCGCCCATGTACGACGCTTATCTGCTATAGTCGACACCAGCACCATGAAGAGCCCGCGGGGTGTTCGGGGATTCAAACTTGATATTGGAAACTTTTCAGACTGGAAAGTACAAGGCAAGGTTGGCGGTTACAGAGGGTACGTGGCCTTCCCTCCCGGTGAACAAATTCTTATACTTACATTACATATGTAGGTACCTTGACAAAGTGCGCGGCGTCTTCAATGAAGGCGGTCTATTCGGTGAACGCAGCGGGTGGCATCTCCCGGGATTCGATACCTCGACATGGGAGAGCAGGGAATTGAGCGACGGGCTTCCCGGTTCTGCTGCTGGTGTAGGTTTCTTTGTGACTACATTCGACTTGGATATTCCTTCCGGATTGGATGTGCCGCTTTCGTTTACGTTCACGGAGGGGCTGGGGCAGCCGTACAGGGTGTATTTGTTCGTGAATGGGTGGATGATGGGGAAGCGTGTTGCGAACCTAGGGTGCGTGATGCGTTCGTGATGTCTGTTTGGGGTTGAGATGACGGTTTGATAGGCCTCAAGTCAAGTTCCCGATTCACGAAGGGATTTTGGATTATAGCGGAACAAAGTGAGTCGAGCCCTGCCGACAGCTTTGTGATAATGGTTGTTTCTAGTACTGTCGCGGTTGCGCTCTGGGCTATGGAGGCGAACGTTACTGTATCCCCTAAGCTTGAACTTGTCGTTGATGGCGTGTATGAGGGCGGTGTCGGGAACATTTCGACGAATAACCCGGGATGGAGTGCAGATGAGCGTATTGTGTCGTGATTAATGCGATGGAGAAATAGGCACAAACAAATCTTCCCTGTAAATGCCTCGGATATGGTGTAAAGGCTAACATTAGCGCCTCTCATGCGTAAGTGGTGTCCTCGTAATGCGCGCTAGCTCGGGGTTCGATTCCCCGTATCCGAATGGTATGACGGATTTATCGGTTTTGTTAGAAATTGCTCGAATCATTCTCACATGCTCAGAATTTTTGATTTTGGACAATGGACAGAAAATCAGGTTTCTTCCAAATATAAACCCTGCGGTGGCGAATAAACCTCCCGGAGGCGTTAGTACGCGGCATGTGACTTATGTGGCGCACGCCGCACGGGTATTGGCTTAAACTTGGAGAAATGGATGAATAGAGACTTGTAGATTCGAAAGTAGCCATGACAGCACGACTAGGAGTATAGCGATCGTTCGGTCCATAATGTAAGGTGCTGTCTCGAGAATATACCGAGCAAGTAGCTCTGGAAATGGGGCAGACACGTCCGCATATGCGTTTTGAAGAAGGTTCGGTAACCGCTCCGCCACCCGATGACAACACTTGCACTACCGCCTACGCAAACGAGAGGTTCAAGCAGAGGAACACATTCTACAAAGTGAGAGTATCATTACATCCTCCACCCCAAGCCGACGATTAGTTTACTATGGAAAGCATCAATAGCCTCTACGCCGTCTCCTGCGGGTGCACAACCAGCTTCACACCACTTACACCACCCTTAAACGACCTCTCCAATCCACCCGCCACACCACCCAACCCCGGGCCCCCCTCCAGGACCTCGAATCGGGTGGGCTACCACGTCAACACATCAACATCACTCCAAGTTGAACAAGAACATGACGTACCACAATAACACCCCCCTCGAACAACCCCCTAATCCTCCTCACAATAACCTGCCCAAACTCTTCCTGCGCAGGCCACGCCAACATCCCCAGCGCATGAATCACTTTCTTGCCTTCCTGCTTCACATTGGCGGGCACGACGGTGACGAATGTCCCGTTCGCAGGGAGAGCGTCCGATGCCGCCTGCTGACATTCCGCGGCTCCAATGGTATCATAGACGGCGCTGAGCGGGTCCGTGGTGAGAGATTTAACGACGGCCGGAACGTCCGTAACGGGCGTCTGCGCGCGGTCAATGAGATGTGTCGCTCCAAGGGTTTGGAGGAACTCAAAGTGGCGCGCGGAGGCATAGACAATGATGCGCGTGAAGCCGAGGACTTTGAGGAGCTGTATCGCTGGAAAACAATATTAATACCATGAATAGTATGGGGGCATGGCACACAAACCATATTGCCCAACAATTGTGCTCCCCCCGATGATCAACGCCGAGTGGCCTGTATACTTGCGCTCGAGGGAGAACGTCGGATCGAGCCCGAGCCCGATGGGCGCTTTAGCCAGGAGAGCAATGCACGCCGTGGCGAAACAGATCGGCGCGGTAACCGCTTGGTCGAACGAGAGGTTTTTCGGGATCTGGAACGGTGAGCGTCAGCCAACCATTTGGTGTTCAAGGCGCGTACTCTCATGACAAACTTGGCAGGAATGGCAACATATTGCTGATACGCCCCTACAAGCATCTGACAAAACCTGTTAAACAGTGAGTGAGTTTACATGAGGCAGATTCAAGTTGAAGAGGCATACACTTTATCTCCCTTCACCCATCCCTCAACGCCTTCCCCAACCGCCTCGACTTCCCCAGCGACATCCATACCCAGCACAGCGGGGTACTTCTCAACGAATATCCCAAGCTTCTGGATCTTCCAGTCCAACGGATTAAGCCCCGCAGCGACAATCTTGACAAGAACCTCGCCTTGCACTGGGGTAGGAACATCGCTGACGCGCACGACAAACGGACCTTGCTTCTCCTCGAGGAAAAGAGTTTTCTGTTGTTGGGACATGATTGCGTTTTGCTTTGTGCAGTGGAATGGAACTGGAAGTGTCGATGGTTGTCCTCCTCCGTATTTGTAGCTTCTCCATACCTAGGAGATTTTAGTAATATAGTAATTACCGCGACTTGACCAGTATCAGAGCCAGAGGGACACCCATGTCTAAGCCTCGGAAGAAGAAAATCGGTAAAAAGTTCCTAAATAACGCGACTTGACCGGTAGAAGAACGTGACATGATGTCTAAGCCTCGGAAGAAGAAACTCGGTAGGCGTCATACCCGATGACGAGAATAACGACTGATGAATCAATTCGTCTTGGCGAAAAAAATGTGGATTAGGCCGGCCCACCCCGCTCAAAGGCTCTTGAACGTCGCCAGAACGAAGAGAACTTACAACCAGGTCAAATCGGGCCAGCAGACAAGAAAGTGAACAGCTCACAGTTGACAATAAGGCTGTTGAATGGAGGCTTCACCATAGAAGTCCGAGGTAGTATTAGCAGCGCCATATGTAGAACTGTCGGATCCCTTGTATAGCGTCCTCCCGCCCATAGTCAGGAGTCCATCTTTCGAGCTGCAGCAGTAAAGACATCGTAGACGGCCAAACATCAGGACGGCCAAACCATCAACTAGCTGCCTCTCTATGAGTTCCAGATCTAAGTCTGCTCGTTGCAGTAACTCATGTGCATGCTGTCAAGGAAGGTACGCGTATTGTGGAAAGGTTTAGACCTCTAGATCACACTGAAAAGAACATTAGGCTCAAGACGAGGAAGCAGGTGCGCCAACAGCGGACATCAGAGACCGAAATGGACTTTGAGGAATTTCTGAGAATGGATCAAGCACCGGTATTTTCTGAGAATGGATCAAGCACCGGTATTTTCTGAGAATGGATCAAGCACCGGTATTTTCTGAGAATGGATCAAGCACCGGTATTATCAACAAGGTATCAAGCGATGATTTAAAGGGTACCGTGCTAGAGGTTGGGTCGGTTTGTGCGACGAGATCTCGCGTATGGAAACTGTTGTTGAGGGCTGGAGCGGACTGCTGATACCCGCTGAAGACGCCCTCGGCAAAACGGACGAGACGAAAAGACAAGAAAATACGCACTTGACGGGGCTGTACGCGCCCACGGCGTCGTACAAGCCTTGGTTCTTGTATGCGTGTCCCCGAAGTATATTCCGTCATGAAGGTGCATGCTGTGTAGCGGGCCAAAAGCCCAGTCCTGTTCAAAAATTTAAAGAACAGCAGGGAGCTGCAGAGAGTAGTGGGCGAATAACGATGGCGCCGTTGTTTGTTGTCGTGGTGAGAAGAGGAAAAGTGTCGATCGCTGCCACTTTGGGATGCGGGATCAACGTAACATAGGGAGTATGAGTATGAGTAGACCCAGTCCTCAGGGTGTCAACAAGAAACGTGTACTTCAGAGCTCGAAAGACGCATTCAAGTTTGTGAGTAGCACAACGAAAGTTGCAGACCTCGACCTCCGAGCTTTTTATACACATATCATCGTACAATCATACATTCACCGTTATCACACTCGCCACCACCAAAGCAAGTCCAACCCAAAACGGTCCCTTACTGGGATAAGCCCCGTCTGCACTATCACCCGAAGCGTCCGTTTCTCCGTCAAGTAACGGACACGCCGGCGCAACCAGCACATTCCCATAAACACTCGCCACCCACAGCACAACCCCGTTCGTCCACCCAAAGCCTGCCTGCATCAAGTGTCAATGTCCATCGATCATGTGTGTAAGGCGGCGTACCTGCACGGTATACTCTCCCCCTCGTCCAGCCGAGTCCACATCTTGACTGGAGAACTTTTCAAACATCTATGAATTCGGATATCATGAGCTTGTTACACTACGAGGAGAAGAGGAGAAACATACATTCCCGGTATTGTTAACACTATTCGTGGTATTAAGAGCTTGGTCCGAAAGGCGCGGTGAAAGTCCATCTATAGAGCCTCCCGTTGCGCGCCTGTGTAGTCCCAAGAAGTTAAAATCCCAAATACACCAAGCATTTAGGAAGGAATACTGACCAGCTGCAAAACGCACTCGTCACATATCGATTCGCCAGCTCCCTAGCCAAAACATCCGCCCAGCCTTCCCTGTCAGTGGCATTCCCGCCATTAACGACGGTCCCATTGAGCGTATTGATATCCGCACCCGGTCCAGATCCCGTAGCGTTGTTCCCCAAATGCAATGTCTGGCGGGGTAGCTGCGCCTCACTCAAACCGAGTTGACCTTGCGGAAGGAGATCGAACGTCGACTGGTTCGACGAGGGAGCGATAAGCGCTGCGCTTGTGATATTACTCGGAAGCGCACGTAAAGCCTGGAGAACGATATATTGGTGCGGTGGCCAGGCATTGGGGTAGTCCCTAATAAAAATGTAAGCAAGTGTGTTATCTTCTTCCTACTAAAGAGGAGGACAAACCATTGCAAGCCCGTATCAAGGAAGGTACTAGGAAAAGTACCATTATAGCGGTTCAACACCAGATTCAAAGGCGCGAAAGCCTTGAAGGCGTTCTCGGAGCTGCTGAGCACTTGGTCCGGCACGATGCCAGACCAGAACGGGTAATAAGCCGCTGCAGAAAACACTTGTGACTGTTGATTGGAAGCGAGGTTGAAGTCGTAGAACGCCATCTGCGGAGATTAGAATTGTGTCGATGCTAGAACGCCCCTACCTACCTTGGTCGAGTTCCACATCAAATCGAGAATCCCAGAACGGATGGCTGATGCAGCTTCACGATGACCTGAAGCCGCCGAATCATCTGACGAGCCGTAGAGCTGTGCCAAAAGCAGGTGGTTCTTGTCTATAATAAGACTATAAGCAATAGCTTGAAAGCGTACTGGCAGCACGACATACACAAGATACTATTGAGATCCACGGGTATCGTGTTGCGAACATTCAGCTGCTTAAGATCCGCATCGCCGGGTGTAGGATTGGCGAACCACCGGGCGGTATAATCCCAACCTTCAACCGAAATGATTAGAAGCCCTTCCCCTTAAAGTAGGATCGGGGAAAACACAAACCAGTCTCAGCCCCACTAGCAAGCTCAGCATACAACGCCGAACGCTGGCTCTCGTTCAACGCAGGAGAAACATCCGGGCCATTCGCCGTCGTGTAATCTATATAGAGCTCGTTTCAACACTTGTAAACACACTGTGGATCTTGATCTTACCAGTCAAGTAAGACTCCGGCCGCGGCGCAGTATTATTGACGGAATACCTCGCCAACTGGTATATGCTTCCAGTCGTTGGACTAGTCACGCTGATCACACGGTTCGCCTGCCACCAGCTGAACTCTTTCTACATGACACTACTACTCAGCAGGTGCTCAACGCAGATCGAGGATTAAGTATCGCGTACCTCAGCCAAAGGCAAAGCTCTAACCAAGATCCCGGTATCACCGGACACTGTAACATAACGCGCGAGCATCTAGTCCGGATCGTTAGCCTTCTAGTATCGTCGTCTCAAATCAAAAAGAAAAGAACCTCACCTGCGTGAACAAAGGCGGTTGCGATCGATTCAAATCTTACAACGACATATCAGCGCCTCAAAACGAAAAGAAAAAACAGACGACATACAATAAATCCTCCCCCCATTCGGAATAAACCCAATACTCTCTAGCTCATCCATAAAATTCTGCAGCGTCGCATTCACGATATCATACAGCCCCGACTCCAGTAAGCCCTCCACGATCCAAAAGCTGTCCCAGTAGTACTGTTCTCTAAACCTTCCACCTGCCCCCGCCCACCTCAATTAGCCTCTCCCCTCTAAGAAAGAAGGGAAAGACCTCACCAGGGACAACAAACGTATGGTTCAACGGGATCAACGAGCTCTCGCACCTCGCCCCATCACACACCCTCCCCTCATCCGTCGTCCGAATCAGCTGCGTCCAATATCCGTGCACCGTCTGTGCATAGGCCCGCACGAGCACGTTTGAGACGTTCCCGAGGAACGCCGGGGAGGGGTTAAAGGAGTCGCCCAAGAGGAGCGCCTCGAGCTCGAGTCCTTCACCTGCGAAATCCGTGTCTACGAATGTGACTATGGATCCTTCGGTGAGGGAGTTGTTCTGTGGGAGGGCGGTAAAGTCGGCTAGGACGTCTCCTGGGGGTTTCGTCGTCGGCTACGTAAAATACACTGGTCAGCTCGGGAAGGAGGGTGAGAATGGGAGAAAGAGAGGACCTTGTCAACAAACGTCTTGGGATCGGCATATAGAGCCGCGAGGTTGACAGTTTGCAATAACTACACATAGGGAAGTGACGTCAGTATGATAATCCGTTACCGTAACCCCAAAATTGAATTTGAAAGACTTGACAGAACGCACCTCGCCAGCGCAGAAAATCTCAGACGGACACCACGCCTGCGCGGGCGGCAGGGGGACCTGAGAGGGTAGAGGCGAGTCCAGCGACGCACTCGGGCTCGCGACGGCTGTTGACACAGACACGCTCGATATCGATTGCGCGCGCGCCAACAGTACTGGCAGTGCTGCCCACAGTAACAACATCGTGATGGCTCTGTCAGTGGGGCTCTTCGCCCCTCATGATTTCGCGGACGTCTTATATCCCTCACTGCTGCGTACGTACAACCGCGAGGTGTACCGGGGCAGATGACCATTCCCGACGTTTGAGACCTTGATCTGATGACTTCCCCGCCCCCCGTATTGGCGATCACATGGGCGCATGAGCCGTTTCCAAAATGCCCCAGCGTAACACAAGGAGTGGAGTGGAGTGGAGTATCCGAGAACGAGACGACGACATCGGAGCCAACACGGAACCTTGCAACCTAGAGCTTGAAAGCCAATCGCGAATTATACTTAACCATCATTCAATCAATCAATCAAGAAGGCTCGACATCTCGCTCGCATCATCATCATCAGAGGCTCTTGCAGCCTCCTTGTTTTGGAACTCTCGTCCGAGACTCTTCCCTCAAGTACGTCTACTACCGCATTACTTACCATGTAAGCTCCGGTATCAAGCCCAAGCCCGCTCTTCGTGGCATAAAAAGCCCATTATTTCTCGTAATGGCAACGGCAAGCCCGCTATCCTGCGTAGCGGCACAAACAGCGAAGCACGTCTACCACAGCTGCATTATCCTTGCCGCCACCAGTTTCTGCTCGACGCGCTTGAACCCCTGGCCAGCGCCTCCTACATCGAGACTGTCCCTGGACCCGTCCATCCACCATCATCGGCCTGGCACTGCGTCGACTCCAAGAGAATCGAGTCGCCACCGCATCATGCGACGTCAGCTGTCCGCACTCAGAGTTTGTGCCGCCCTTGCCGCCTTCGTATTGCGGTCGGCAACGCGTACCACGCCCTCATCTGTTGTCGCATTCAACGGGTGTAGTGTTGAAAGGGCTCAAATTCAAACTGTACAGCTTTTCAATTCAATAAACTTATTTAAATGGCCACAGATTATACATGGCATTTGAGACTTGTTCCTTCAACTTGCTCACTTGGTGAGAACCCTCAAGGGTAATAGCCTAACCCTAGTAACTCTTTGTCATTCAATGCACCATTAGCTTCTCATCCATACCTTCCCCACACCATCTGCCACACCCTCCTACACTGTACATTTAAGGAATGTATGGATGTCTGCCAAATGTAAACAGCACTCCAACTAGGCAACAATGGTGAAGTCTTGATGGATGACAGGGGGTAAGGTTGGGTTACCATTTTCTGAGCTGGACCACCACTCTTGCAATCTACAGTCTTAAACACAGCGAGCTCATCCCTTGAGTAGGAGCCTGACATAGAGGTGGAACATTAGCCATGTTAGAAAGCCTTGACATCTCAGTAGTTCTTCTAGAACCTTGCTGAGAGTAAACCCTCCTTCCTTCCTTCCAATAAATGAAAAAAATGAATAATCATTATGTCTCATGGGATAGCATTCAAATGGTGAACTCACGGCAACATAACCCACACCCACCCAGCCAGTCCTCCCTCGGCGCGCAATCGCAAGAGAGCCCTCAGAGTATACTCAGATGGCAACGCACCTAAACCGCAGAAGAATCGACAAACACCTTCTCACTATGCAGCCCCTCCCCATATGCCATGCTCTCAAAGATGACCTGCCGCCACACGCTCACAACGAGCTCGATCGCTTCCTCCTCAAGCACCTATCACTTGCGGTTAGTTGGGCGGGGATAAGATGGGGGCACACATACAGGTTCAAGACCCTCCACAAGCTTCTGCGGACCTTTGTGATCCTTGAGATGCTCCAAAACAAACATGATTAGATCTTCCTCTTCCATCTCACCGAGGTATTTGACCATCAGCCGCTTCACCAGCGGCTCCAGCTTCCGGTCAATCATCACGTCCGACAGCCCGTCCCACCGAACCTTGGACTTGAACAGCGTCTCCTTGTCCGTCGGCACACTCTCCCGGATTTTCTCCAGCCGCGCGCGCGCTTGCTCCCCGCTCTCCGCCACACTAAAGTCGAGTTTCACCAACGGCACCTTGCGCTTTTTGACCGCGTCCTCATCCTCCTCATCCTGCACAAAGACTGTCGCCTTCTCAATCTTCTCCTTTGTCTCTTCCTTTTCCTTTGCCATGTTGACCGTCAACTTGAGCGGTGCACCATCGTCCAGCAGCATGCCCGCTTTGCGCTGCTCCTCCGCAAGAGCTTGCATCTCGTCCATCTGTCGTGCCAAAAAGTCTTCGGACTCGCGACGAAGATTCTCCGCTTCCTGCTCCTCGAACCGCCGGGACTTGGCATCCGCGGCTTCCTCAGCTTCCAGACGACGCGCACGAAGTTGGCGCCACCGGGGCCGGTCGACGTAGAAAAGCTCATCACTTTCATCGTCGTCCCAAACGTCAAGACGGGCGCGCATCTCTATTCGGTCGCGCTCCTCGGCTTCTTTGTTGGCCTGGACTCGAAATATCGCGCGTTCTAAAGCATTGATGCGAGATCGCTCCCGAGGCTCATAGCGTCGTTCTCGCTGTATGTATATGTCAGTAATAAATGCAAAAATAAAAGTAGAGAACATACGTCTCTGAATGAAACCTCTTCATCCCGTTTCCGGGACTCTTTTCGCTCGCGCTCCATCTCCTCATCCGTCTTTTTAGGAGTGGACCTGTCGGTATCGCCACCACCCGCCTTGACGAAGCCGACAGGTTTACTATATCCCTGTACTCCTTTGCCGAATGCCTGGGGAGCGGGCTGACTCTGTTGCTGCTGCTGTGGCTTGCCCCACTCCCGCATCTTGGGTCCACTGGGCGTCACCGGCGGCATAGCCTCGCGCATCTTTTCTCTTTCCCGCTTGGCCGCCCTTTCACGGAACTGGGCTATTTCGGAGATGACGAGGCCGCGCTGGGTTTCGGGAAGGTCGGCTTCTTGCAAGTCATGGAGGTGAGGGGGGATAACGTATTTTTCGCGGTCGATAAGGCCCTGGTTGGCGGCGTCTTCGGAGGTTTTGTTGATTTGGTCGACGAGAGCAGCAATTTTAGATTTGGATTCTTTTTTCTTGGCTTCATCCATCTATAGCAATGTAAGTATCATGTGAGATGAGAATGGAGAGAGCTCACGTCGGTTAACATTCGTTGTGATTGGTATGCATCGAGAAAGGCGCGGGTTTTTTCGTCTGCTTTTACCTAGATAACAGTCGACGTGGGCGAGCACTGGGGTAGAAAGGATGATAGGACGCACCAGTAACTTTTTATTCGCACAACCATCCTCCAATGCCGGTAACTCGACGCCATTCAGCAGCTCTATCGCACGCAATGCAGCGTCCGGTTCCTCGAATTCCGCAAAGCCAAATCCTTGGGGCGTCACTTGCAAGAGGGATCACGCTCGGTTGTGGGGTTGAAAACATTTTATTGCTTTAAACTACGTGGACATCGGCCGCCATAAACTCCACTGCTACGCGATCGGGCGTGTCTGCCAATTGATTAGTCCACTGCAAGAATCTCTACTGCTGTGCACACACACCTAGACGTCGCGCCTTCCTTCAACACCGTCTGCTGCCCGTTCGTCGCTTCCGCCTCCGAGTGCGTGCTGTCCTCTACTGGGTTCCCGTCGTTCATCGCTTCTGACTGTGGAACTATCCTCTGTGCTGGGTGGTGTCCTGAGGGCGGATTCGTGTCTGGGTGCTGTCCTGAGCGTGTTTGCTCGTCGTCCGAGTCGTCGTGGTGGGAAGAGAAAAGCGTGGGTCTGTGGCTGTGCTGGTCTGATGGGAGAGATCGGTTCCGCCACACGTCTGGTGGAGGCGCGTTGAGGACGGCCGAGTTCTGCCGTCTTTCCTGCAGGGTGAATACTCCTTACAAGGCAACTCTGAAGGGACAAAACACCTTTTACGGGCGTCCCTGAGCAAAATGAACAGAAGTTTTTTATTTTTCAGTCACGTGATGGTGACCTGGCTTCATAATTCGGCGTCTAGCTACGACAAATGCTACTACAAAAAAAAAGATGCCCCTCCCAGTGAGGTAGCATCTAGACTCTCCACCATTGAGTCCCTCATAACCCCTTCCCCGACTCGAATAGAGCAAATACTCGGATGTGGCGCAAAACCTCGAACCACCCGGTCCCTCGTAGGCGCGTTGTAACCCGAGCCCGAAACGAACATTTGGGACTCGTTTTGCGGACCCGGGTAAGCGCATACCCGAGTCGTCTCTACAGTGCAGAGTTAATAAACTGATTTGCCCAAAACCCGAATCCAGAGCTTACCGGGACTGTTCACGGTCGTAACCCTAGCCTACGGCGTAGAACGGTCAGTTTCGACTCGATATACGGACCCGGGTAAACGTGTATGGGCAGCACCCCAGTCGCGTCTGCAATGCCCAGTTAGTAAAACAGGCTTCCCGAAACCCGAATCGAGGACTTACCGTCATGTCGTGGGCCATAGATAGGCCAAATGTCAGTTTAGCTGTCAAGTTTGACAGGTACTGAGCCCGTCAAGGTTTCGTACCTGGAAAGAATCACAGTAAGTACTTATTTCACCGACCCGAATAGAACAAAGAGACATAGCTGAGTACACGACAAATTGTTGACGACGTCAATGCAGCGAATAGCCAAGAGTCAAACCTATGAATAACATGATCAATGACAAGCAGGAACAACCCGAAGATTGAGAACTTACTTGACAACCGTGAGCCAGATCCCAAAGCGGTAATGACCTCTTCGCGTTGAGGGCGGCGGCTTGATGATGGTCGGGAGCGAGGGCCATGGCGACAAAGACGACGACAGTGAAGACGACGGCGACAGAGACGATGAGAGAGCAAGGGGAATACAGGCAGCACGACGAGATGGTGGGAGGAGAAACGAGAGAGAAGGACAGAGGCGAACAGTGTTATATACGTTCTCGGCTAATTGTTGTCCGCTTTTGAATCGGGCTCCATAGTAATGCGAGGTCACGTACTCGCTCCGTCGCATCACTTCGTGCGATATTGCGGAGTGATCTCGCCGGTCACAGTGTGGCCAATTAACAGATCTGGCTGCTCAAATAAATGGGTGGATAGCGGTTTTGCTGCTCTTGATCCATATATACATCGTAGTCTGAGAGCTCGATGTCCGCAGAGCAAGAACGGTGTCCAGTTCGGCACAATATTTCGAAGTAGGCAGGGTTGTTGAAACGGGCGCCACAGTCCGCGTACCTTGCTCACGGAGAGGAGTAACAAATTCGGAGCTTCACGGTGTAGAATTCAGAGTCGTATACCTCTTACTGGTGTCTAGCAGTTCGGAAAATCAACTGCGAGCCACAGAATACAACGGGAATTGAAGTCTACAACAGAAGAAGTCGGTCAGGGTGCTAACGAAACAGATGTTAGAGAATTGATGATCATGATCTGGATAAAATTTCTTACCGCACCGCAGAATCGGATCCAGGACACCGTGGCAACTACAGTATTCCTCCTTACTACCCCGACTACGCCGCCGTCCCCGAAGTTCACCAGGTGAAGTCGCGCACATTTCATGGCGTCTTCATGTCTGGAATTCGCTAAACTGCAACGGTAAGTTCAGTAACATTATTCACAGTCACTTTTAGAAACTCACCGTTTCGTGCAGGCCGTGAAAATCGTCGAGAACCGCGGTCAGCAAGAGAAGTGGCGTCTGAAGCAAGTAGAGGTCGAAATCCACGTCGCCAAGATGTCCAGAACAGGGGATTAGGTGCGTCGCAGTGCAATTTCGTGGCCAATAGGTACTAAAGAAAGCGTTGTCTCCAGGGAAAACGTCCAGCACGTCCAGAGTCGATAATCACGCAAGTACACATTCCAGGATCATCAGAAAGCCGTTTGAAGAAGGAGAAAAGCCAAGTCGCGCATCCCAGGAATCCGGACGGTTTAACGACATGGTCGTACAACGTTGAGCAAGACGTCGATCACATCGGGCCGGATACCGTCAGGTCACTTCTTTCCTTATAACCACCATCTTGATCATTGACTCTTCTTAAAGGACACGCGTCCGCAGCATCACCGGGCTTCTTGCTCAATTCTCTGGGCTTTTTATTCGCAAGAAACGAATTACTCGACTTCGGGCAGCGCGTGCTGCTCGCCGCAGAGGCTTTGGGTTTCGTCAAAAGGTGCGTTACTTCTAATGAAAATTGCAACTTAAGTTGAGCAGATTCATAGCTCTTTGGTCCTCATTTCTTCCACATTCGAATCTGCCAAAATCTCAAGACTCAAAACGCGCGAGGGCGACGTAGGCGCCGCCTGGACCCACCCACAAGGTACAACAACTGTGGGTAACCGCAAGATCTTCGCCAGCAATTGAATGACGGATCTTTGACACACGACGGCGTGGTTTCGCCTCGCCGGCGCGGCTTTTTTCCCCGATGATTTCAGTGAGTTTTGATGATATTGTTGATTCTGGATAATTGACCTAAATTGGATTAGTTCCCCTCGATTCCGATTTGGACATCAACTTCGGTGCGTACATCGCGTCTCGTTGTCCCTGCATTCAGTAAAACTAACGGTTTGATAGAACACGCGGAGGCGGCTTCGCCGCCTCTCCGCCATGGTGAGTTCTTCAAGCCGCTTTGCTTGGATATCGAAATTAACGAATACTTCAGCCTCCTGTAGACTCTCCTGGCCCTGTACAACGACCTCTTGACCTAGGGCGGCGTGTGGTGTCCTCGCCGGACCGGCTTTTTTTTCTGGGCAACTTTGGTCCGTTTTGCTCTTTTTTTGAGGTCTATGTTGACGACGATCCGCCAGTTTGCACCGCATTTGAACGTTGATTCGGTCAGTGTCGTCCTCCTCTCTGCATCTTTGCACTGAACTCCGTTACGCAGGGAATAGCAATGTGGCGGACTCGCGCACAGGACGCCGCTTCTGAGGCCAATCACGGATAAACGGATCCGTGCACTGTAGATCTGGATCTGACTTAATTCGGCCTCAATATCCCGTTTGGAAGTTTTGTGGGAGAACGGTTTAGGTATGTACCTTTCTACACTAATTTTACCGCTACTAACTCGAATGCACGTCAGAACGTCGACCGCAGTGAGCAGCGGCTCTACGCCGCTGCGCCCGCGTTGCGGGCTTCTCACTGCGGTGAGCGCCTTGACTTTACGGAACGGTCCCTCCACGCTTGGAGAAACCATTTACGGACGGACGCAGGCTGGACCTGGGATCATTTCGGAAGAACTTGGCACTGTGATCCCGATCTGGATCTGAGCCATCTCGGTCTCCACGATGAATTAGGAAAGTTGACGGGGACCTCGTTCAGGTATGTTCACTTTCTATCCCTGAGCACTAGAGTTAACAGAGATATTTTAGGGCACAGTTACGACGACAACGAGCGGCGTCTCAACGCCGCTGCACCCGCGCTGCGGGCCTTCTTGCTGTTCTTCGAACTTGAACATTAACGGGGCTTGACGCCACACTTTAACATTGCCTGGGACGTGACCGCACTTGACGGGGACGCGGTCGGATAGTGATGCGCTATCCAACGACTACTACTCGGATGCTTTTGCACCTGCCATTCAGGATTCTTCGAATCAATAAGGTTCGTACTTTCATATTTGGTTTGATCAATTTCCGGCGTTAAGTTATTCGTAGGGCGTATCGACGGGCGACGAAATCGTCGTATAACGTCCCTGTGATCGCTCTATTTGGAGTGCTATTGTGCACGGTTTCGGCAGGGGAAGCTGGGAGTAGCTAGAACGATGTCGCGCCGTGGCGGCGCCCTTATCCCATTCAGGACCTTTGAATACGTCTTCGCGTAGACGTATCCTTGTAGAATACGACCGGAATAAAGTTGATTTGACCACAATTTCTTCCACGTGAATGTAAGAAAAGTGAACGTCGACTTGTTAGATCACACTGCAAAGTGTTCATTAGACTTAGCTACAAAATCTGTACTGTAAAATTAGACACGAAGGAGGCTTCCAGAATGCCCCAAAAGAGTATAGAAAGTACGGTACAGTATCCTAGTAAAACATGGTAAACAGTCAAACACGGAGAAATTGATGGACTTACCGATGGACCAAATGACAACGTTACGACAAAGTCAGTAGTGTAGAAATCTCAAATGTGAGCTTCCTGAAAACTTCCTTCCAGGGCGGCCAGGAAATCCGCACGATCGATTGTTTGAACCCTGGAGGTGATGTTCGTGTAGTCACCAGGACGATATCCCATGTTCAACACGGGATATTTCCTCCGCTCGTCCAGCGGGTATGTCCAACTGGGTTGTCGTTCCAGACGTCTTACTGGCCCGGAATGGATGGGGAAACGTCGTCTACGAAGTGCTCGATCAAGGCCAGGTAACGCCAAGTGATCGGCTAAACTTGACCACGTACCACGACCATTCCGATCTTGGGGTACTTACACCAACTCGCCCCCTTGCTCTCCCACTCTCTGGCGACTCTCGCGGACCTGTATTTACTTGGATATTGTTTTATCACTTACGTATTGCGAATTCCGACGGTGCTTGGACCGCTGGACGCGCTTTTACCTCGACTTTTCGCGTCAACGGCTCGGCGAGGCGTTTAGGACCCTGCACATCGATAGCACGAGGATTTCCTGGCCCCTGTGACGTGTCCGGGGCCTCGACAATCTTATCTTGACCCTCCTGGATGCGGGGTAATGACGCATGACGTGGTCCTCCTCCTCCGTCCCTCTGACACTTTGGGAAAATTCGCTTTTCCCGCTCAAACTGGACCGATATGGCGACGGAAGCACTTGAATATACTTTGTCTAGACTTCGTCTATTGGCTGCAATTCATAAATTGACGGCAATATTCCGGATTTGAATGTGGCACGGTGAAGGTTTGTACCTTTTCCGCCGTTCAATCGCTTCAATTCTTTGCTGACCCTGTGACATTTGATTAGAACGTAAACGGCGAGCTGTGTCCGCGCCCAGAACGGAGGAGAGCGCAACGCGAAGCGGTGCGCATCTCCGCCTCGAAAATGAGATCTGTAAGTTTTCCAACATCTCCGTTTTTCAAACGGCTCATTCTGACTCCCCCATCAGAATTCAGGGTTGACTCCTTGAAACCATTCCGTTCGTTTGGATGTTGGAAGATCCGTACGAATACTATGAACTACTGGTTATCCTGTCTTCACGAGAAAGAGACAATTATATTTGGTTTGTATCCTTGCGGTTCAACTGGGGCTGGACAACTTTTGTAGTTCCAGATACATTCTGACAGGTGAGATATTTTCGCCGCTGTTACGCGTTCAGGGCAGCTAATTCGCGTAGGATGCTGGAAACGGGTTCCCGTGGCGTCCGAATAATTCGCCAACAAGTTCCGAAGTCTCCGCCTCAACCAATGTTCCAGGATCACGGCGCCCGATTACCGTATTCTATTTACGTTTACTAGAGCCTCTGCTACAGGATACGCGATAAAAGGAGCCCGAATTCCACCAAATCCATCATCACCCACTTCCTTCCCTTCCTCTTCTCTCCTCTTACAGTCTGCCTATCTATTCTCTTCTCTGTATTCCTCTCACTCATCGTATATACACTGTCATAATCGCCGCCGACGTTCTCGCCATCGTTTGCCTGACGCGTCTGAAAGCGTGACCGGCGCTTAACTCGTTGATGGTCACGGGTAGGCTTCCTTCCTCCCACCACCATCTCCCATTGTTGACCTCGATTTCTTCTTTCAGTTCGCTGCCTCCGACGTCGTCATTCATGGCGTTCAGTGCTCTAGTACGTCGTCTCCTTCTGCCGTCTTCAACGAGTCCGCTGAACAGTTTTTTTCCCCGCAGACGTTCTTATTCCTCTGGCGCCTTTAGGATGACGACGAATGAGTCGGGCTCGACGGCGTTGCTGTCTTCGCAGCTGTGACTAGATTTTTGGTATGTCGTAGTTGTCTTTCCCCGTGTCTCCTTTGCTCATCGCGCAGCAGAATTCGACCCGTCCTTCATAGTATTACACCGGCCTCGACATCGTGCTCTTACCTCGCTACTCGTTGAACTCGGCGCTGCCGATTAGCTTACACCGCTGTTTTGTGCCGTGCTGCACCCAGAAGTTCGTGGTCATCGTCGATTACTTGGTATGCTCGTTTTTACCCTTTCTCCACCACTGTCGAACTAAATCCTATCCACAGCGCCGTCTTCTTGCGCCCGGACGCCCGGTATTCACTCCAGAAAACGATTTTGACAACGACTATGCAGGCGGGGAACACGACGTGATATAAAAGGTGTGCTTTACGGTACCGATACCTATTCGTTGACTAACGACTCTCGACCTCTAAAGGCCTTTGATCCACTACTTCAAGCACGAAGCTTGAACCAAGAAGCTGCATTCGGGATTCCTGCACCAAGGTAAGCAGGACGGTGTGGTCGCTACACGTATTGACTGACAATTCTGTTAATTAAAGCCCAACGCTACACGACGCACTCACGGCCCCTCGCAATACGAACCCGGAGGTTATAACACCACGACCTTCAGGAAACGGGCACGCGCTGCCACAGTATAGGTCGATACGGTCTTCGATTCCAACGGTTGTCTACTTTTTGGGAGAAAACGATTCACTCGGCTTCATGTCGGTGAATAACAGTACGGCTACACGCCGACTGTACATTCCTATGTCCTTCCAGCCATTATGTTGTCTATCGGGTACGTATTTCCACTTGATCAAAAAGTCGTGTCAACTAACGATCCGTTGAAGATATCTTCAACGACACTGCCTGAAGGAACCCAGATAAAGCTCGACCGGTAAGTGGACATGTTGGTTACTTGGACCGTCACTGAACCGTTCATGTACAGACTCACTTGCATGTCAACTTCAATCTGCTGAGGTATGCCGTTCGCTTCAGCGGGAAACTATGCATACTAACTCCTAAGCTTGACCCAGGTCCACTACCGAATCGCGCTGAGGACTCCACACTTACTGCCTCGGTCCGCACACCAAGTAAGAGGTTGGTCGTCATTTTGTGTCCGTGGTCTGTCCATCCATTACTTATCACAAGTCTCTAGTCCACGAAGACCGTTTTTCGCTCCTAGGAGTAAGTATTCACTACTCTTCCCCTTGACTTTGATGTTGATCTGTCTCCTGTCGTAGACTCGCCTTTCCGAATTACGCATCGTTGCTGCTATGTTTGCCTTGTAAGTCTTTCTTCACTTGTACAGGCTACTATTAATGTCATGAACAGTCCACGTTCACGACAACACCTTGAATAGGACTACTCACTTGGTTGAATTACAGTTTGGTACGGGCGCGCTGTGGGGATGTCTTGTGCGGAGTATCGACAGCGTCTCTTTGGCGGTTGGTCTTCGGTAAGTTTCTAAACATTGACCGGAATGTCCTTGTACTAACCATATTCTGAAGACAGCTTGGGAGCCGTTAGGCAATCGACGCCAACGGTATTTGGTCTAATGCGCACCGTCTCCAATGTCGTCGCTGTCTGGACTCGCTGTGGTTGACAACGGATTGACCGATGTCGTTCCGCCATGATGTTGGGCGCGACGGCGGGACTATAGCCCCGGCATGGGTGACACCCCATCGCTTCGGAGGATGAAGATTCTAGGACTGTCTGTACCCAACGAGGAGGTCGCCAGCAACGTCGTCATGAAAAGGTGAGATTCCTGAATTTGACCAATTCAGTCAGAAACTGATATCTTGATTTAGACAACACGACGAGGGCATACGACCGCCGGAGTCGAAGGACTATGGCTATACCATGGAGGATACGCCGTCGTTATGGTCCTGCGATGTGCGCCGGACCCGCCAGACGTGGCGCGAGTCGTGGGCGGGAGGTCGGGATGGGTCTCGATGTCAAAGAAAGCGATGGGATTCATGGAAGGGAGATATTGTTCCCAATTCTCTCACATGACGAGGAGAACCGCTACGCCCTTGGAACGTTAAGGTGAGGTTCTCATGTTTGACTCCATTTTGACCAAACTGACCTTTGATCCTTTGTTAGACTTGTACTGTCGACGTCGACTAGACGTGTTCTCTTGCTTGACGCGACGATGTTCCCAATCGAGTAAGTCACAACACTCGTTAACGTCGAGTACATACTAACCTTATCGTCTTCCTAGACTTTGCTGGTGTTGTACAAGAGGTTATTTGCCCGCCGAGCTACTGATGAAGATGCATGTCCTAACTATACCTATCTATTTCCCGCCTACTACGTAGACTCGAATCTGTGGTATTTCCCGGTCCTTTTGAGTAGTTTACATAGTCTTAGTACCGTTACTTTACATTTGTATCTCTGACGGACTGTTCAGGTGCTTCATAGTGAGTCGTTTCTCATTCTCTGACGTTCCCTTGAACTTGAAGCTAACAGGTACTTATTCGTAGTATACGCTTTTCAGACCTCTCCTCGCTCCCAGTGTGACTGGGACCCTACCCACCAAGCCATCGTCAACGTCGCGAAACGCCTCAAGCACAACCCAGTGCGTCAACACGACGCGTCCCAGCATTGTGGGACTGGGCTCGCAGTCCATGAGTCAGACGTACCATCGCGACCGCTTTGTGTGCTGCTAAATCAGTGGGTAGGACTCGGAGGGTAAGTCGGGAATCGGGATGACAACAAACAGTCGCTGTCATTCCAGAGCAGCACGCTGTCGCGTTTGTCAACGTAGCAGTGCACGCGCGTTGTGGTTTGTCCAATTCGTGTTGAAGTAGAGACGTATGTAGTTTGGTTCACAATATATTCAATTTCTTGAAGTTGTCAAAGATCTCACTTACATCGAAAGAGGATGTCCGACACAGGTTTAAGGTGTCTCGCATGACGAGAATTGACTAGCAAATGATTGAAATACATCAACAGCACACATCTGTTTGATCCGCGCACACTTTGCACATGTGGCGTAAATTACGGTACACTGCCATCATTCAATCAATCAATCAAGGAATCACGACTTCTCGCTCGGACCATCAGACCAAGACAGAAAACAAAATAATCATTATGTCTGTCTCATGGGATAGCATTCAAATAGTGAACTCACCCATCCACCCACCCAGTCCTCCCTCGGCGCGCAATCGCAAGAGAGCCCTCAGAGTATACTCGGATGGCAACGCACCTAAACCGCAGAAGAATCGACAAACACCTTCTCACTATGCAGCCCCTCCCCATATGCCATGCTCTCAAAGATGACCTGCCGCCACACGCTCACAACGAGCTCGATCGCTTCCTCCTCAAGCACCTATCACTTGCGGTTAGTTGGGCGGGGATAAGATGGGGGCACACATACAGGTTCAAGACCCTCCACAAGCTTCTGCGGACCTTTGTGATCCTTGAGATGCTCCAAAACAAACATGATTAGATCTTCCTCTTCCATCTCACCGAGGTATTTGACCATCAGCCGCTTCACCAGCGGCTCCAGCTTCCGGTCAATCATCACGTCCGACAGCCCGTCCCACCGAACCTTGGACTTGAACAGCGTCTCCTTGTCCGTCGGCACACTCTCCCGGATTTTCTCCAGCCGCGCGCGCGCTTGCTCCCCGCTCTCCGCCACACTAAAGTCGAGTTTCACCAACGGCACCTTGCGCTTTTTGACCGCGTCCTCATCCTCCTCATCCTGCACAAAGACTGTCGCCTTCTCAATCTTCTCCTTTGTCTCTTCCTTTTCCTTTGCCATGTTGACCGTCAACTTGAGCGGTGCACCATCGTCCAGCAGCATGCCCGCTTTGCGCTGCTCCTCCGCAAGAGCTTGCATCTCGTCCATCTGTCGTGCCAAAAAGTCTTCGGACTCGCGACGAAGATTCTCCGCTTCCTGCTCCTCGAACCGCCGGGACTTGGCATCCGCGGCTTCCTCAGCTTCCAGACGACGCGCACGAAGTTGGCGCCACCGGGGCCGGTCGACGTAGAAAAGCTCATCACTTTCATCGTCGTCCCAAACGTCAAGACGGGCGCGCATCTCTATTCGGTCGCGCTCCTCGGCTTCTTTGTTGGCCTGGACTCGAAATATCGCGCGTTCTAAAGCATTGATGCGAGATCGCTCCCGAGGCTCATAGCGTCGTTCTCGCTGTATGTATATGTCAGTAATAAATGCAAAAATAAAAGTAGAGAACATACGTCTCTGAATGAAACCTCTTCATCCCGTTTCCGGGACTCTTTTCGCTCGCGCTCCATCTCCTCATCCGTCTTTTTAGGAGTGGACCTGTCGGTATCGCCACCACCCGCCTTGACGAAGCCGACAGGTTTACTATATCCCTGTACTCCTTTGCCGAATGCCTGGGGAGCGGGCTGACTCTGTTGCTGCTGCTGTGGCTTGCCCCACTCCCGCATCTTGGGTCCACTGGGCGTCACCGGCGGCATAGCCTCGCGCATCTTTTCTCTTTCCCGCTTGGCCGCCCTTTCACGGAACTGGGCTATTTCGGAGATGACGAGGCCGCGCTGGGTTTCGGGAAGGTCGGCTTCTTGCAAGTCATGGAGGTGAGGGGGATAACGTATTTTTCGCGGTCGATAAGGCCCTGGTTGGCGGCGTCTTCGGAGGTTTTGTTGATTTGGTCGACGAGAGCAGCAATTTTAGATTTGGATTCTTTTTCTTGGCTTCATCCATCTATAGCAATGTAAGTATCATGTGAGATGAGAATGGAGAGAGCTCACGTCGGTTAACATTCGTTGTGATTGGTATGCATCGAGAAAGGCGCGGGTTTTTTCGTCTGCTTTTACCTAGATAACAGTCGACGTGGGCGAGCACTGGGGTAGAAAGGATGATAGGACGCACCAGTAACTTTTTATTCGCACAACCATCCTCCAATGCCGGTAACTCGACGCCATTCAGCAGCTCTATCGCACGCAATGCAGCGTCCGGTTCCTCGAATTCCGCAAAGCCAAATCCTTGGGGCGTCACTTGCAAGAGGGATCACGCTCGGTTGTGGGGTTGAAAACATTTTATTGCTTTAAACTACGTGGACATCGGCCGCCATAAACTCCACTGCTACGCGATCGGGCGTGTCTGCCAATTGATTAGTCCACTGCAAGAATCTCTACTGCTGTGCACACACACCTAGACGTCGCGCCTTCCTTCAACACCGTCTGCTGCCCGTTCGTCGCTTCCGCCTCCGAGTGCGTGCTGTCCTCTACTGGGTTCCCGTCGTTCATCGCTTCTGACTGTGGAACTATCCTCTGTGCTGGGTGGTGTCCTGAGGGCGGATTCGTGTCTGGGTGCTGTCCTGAGCGTGTTTGCTCGTCGTCCGAGTCGTCGTGGTGGGAAGAGAAAAGCGTGGGTCTGTGGCTGTGCTGGTCTGATGGGAGAGATCGGTTCCGCCACACGTCTGGTGGAGGCGCGTTGAGGACGGCCGAGTTCTGCCGTCTTTCCTGCAGGGTGAATACTCCTTACAAGGCAACTCTGAAGGGACAAAACACCTTTTACGGGCGTCCCTGAGCAAAATGAACAGAAGTTTTTTATTTTTCAGTCACGTGATGGTGACCTGGCTTCATAATTCGGCGTCTAGCTACGACAAATGCTACTACAAAAAAAAAGATGCCCCTCCCAGTGAGGTAGCATCTAGACTCTCCACCATTGAGTCCCTCATAACCCCCTTCCCCGACTCGAATAGAGCAAATACTCGGATGTGGCGCAAAACCTCGAACCACCCGGTCCCTCGTAGGCGCGTTGTAACCCGAGCCCGAAACGAACATTTGGGACTCGTTTTGCGGACCCGGGTAAGCGCATACCCGAGTCGTCTCTACAGTGCAGAGTTAATAAACTGATTTGCCCAAAACCCGAATCCAGAGCTTACCGGGACTGTTCACGGTCGTAACCCTAGCCTACGGCGTAGAACGGTCAGTTTCGACTCGATATACGGACCCGGGTAAACGTGTATGGGCAGCACCCCAGTCGCGTCTGCAATGCCCAGTTAGTAAAACAGGCTTCCCGAAACCCGAATCGAGGACTTACCGTCATGTCGTGGGCCATAGATAGGCCAAATGTCAGTTTAGCTGTCAAGTTTGACAGGTACTGAGCCCGTCAAGGTTTCGTACCTGGAAAGAATCACAGTAAGTACTTATTTCACCGACCCGAATAGAACAAAGAGACATAGCTGAGTACACGACAAATTGTTGACGACGTCAATGCAGCGAATAGCCAAGAGTCAAACCTATGAATAACATGATCAATGACAAGCAGGAACAACCCGAAGATTGAGAACTTACTTGACAACCGTGAGCCAGATCCCAAAGCGGTAATGACCTCTTCGCGTTGAGGGCGGCGGCTTGATGATGGTCGGGAGCGAGGGCCATGGCGACAAAGACGACGACAGTGAAGACGACGGCGACAGAGACGATGAGAGAGCAAGGGGAATACAGGCAGCACGACGAGATGGTGGGAGGAGAAACGAGAGAGAAGGACAGAGGCGAACAGTGTTATATACGTTCTCGGCTAATTGTTGTCCGCTTTTGAATCGGGCTCCATAGTAATGCGAGGTCACGTACTCGCTCCGTCGCATCACTTCGTGCGATATTGCGGAGTGATCTCGCCGGTCACAGTGTGGCCAATTAACAGATCTGGCTGCTCAAATAAATGGGTGGATAGCGGTTTTGCTGCTCTTGATCCATATATACATCGTAGTCTGAGAGCTCGATGTCCGCAGAGCAAGAACGGTGTCCAGTTCGGCACAATATTTCGAAGTAGGCAGGGTTGTTGAAACGGGCGCCACAGTCCGCGTACCTTGCTCACGGAGAGGAGTAACAAATTCGGAGCTTCACGGTGTAGAATTCAGAGTCGTATACCTCTTACTGGTGTCTAGCAGTTCGGAAAATCAACTGCGAGCCACAGAATACAACGGGAATTGAAGTCTACAACAGAAGAAGTCGGTCAGGGTGCTAACGAAACAGATGTTAGAGAATTGATGATCATGATCTGGATAAAATTTCTTACCGCACCGCAGAATCGGATCCAGGACACCGTGGCAACTACAGTATTCCTCCTTACTACCCCGACTACGCCGCCGTCCCCCGAAGTTCACCAGGTGAAGTCGCGCACATTTCATGGCGTCTTCATGTCTGGAATTCGCTAAACTGCAACGGTAAGTTCAGTAACATTATTCACAGTCACTTTTAGAAACTCACCGTTTCGTGCAGGCCGTGAAAATCGTCGAGAACCGCGGTCAGCAAGAGAAGTGGCGTCTGAAGCAAGTAGAGGTCGAAATCCACGTCGCCAAGATGTCCAGAACAGGGGATTAGGTGCGTCGCAGTGCAATTTCGTGGCCAATAGGTACTAAAGAAAGCGTTGTCTCCAGGGAAAACGTCCAGCACGTCCAGAGTCGATAATCACGCAAGTACACATTCCAGGATCATCAGAAAGCCGTTTGAAGAAGGAGAAAAGCCAAGTCGCGCATCCCAGGAATCCGGACGGTTTAACGACATGGTCGTACAACGTTGAGCAAGACGTCGATCACATCGGGCCGGATACCGTCAGGTCACTTCTTTCCTTATAACCACCATCTTGATCATTGACTCTTCTTAAAGGACACGCGTCCGCAGCATCACCGGGCTTCTTGCTCAATTCTCTGGGCTTTTTATTCGCAAGAAACGAATTACTCGACTTCGGGCAGCGCGTGCTGCTCGCCGCAGAGGCTTTGGGTTTCGTCAAAAGGTGCGTTACTTCTAATGAAAATTGCAACTTAAGTTGAGCAGATTCATAGCTCTTTGGTCCTCATTTCTTCCACATTCGAATCTGCCAAAATCTCAAGACTCAAAACGCGCGAGGGCGACGTAGGCGCCGCCTGGACCCACCCACAAGGTACAACAACTGTGGGTAACCGCAAGATCTTCGCCAGCAATTGAATGACGGATCTTTGACACACGACGGCGTGGTTTCGCCTCGCCGGCGCGGCTTTTTTCCCCGATGATTTCAGTGAGTTTTGATGATATTGTTGATTCTGGATAATTGACCTAAATTGGATTAGTTCCCCTCGATTCCGATTTGGACATCAACTTCGGTGCGTACATCGCGTCTCGTTGTCCCTGCATTCAGTAAAACTAACGGTTTGATAGAACACGCGGAGGCGGCTTCGCCGCCTCTCCGCCATGGTGAGTTCTTCAAGCCGCTTTGCTTGGATATCGAAATTAACGAATACTTCAGCCTCCTGTAGACTCTCCTGGCCCTGTACAACGACCTCTTGACCTAGGGCGGCGTGTGGTGTCCTCGCCGGACCGGCTTTTTTTTCTGGGCAACTTTGGTCCGTTTTGCTCTTTTTTTGAGGTCTATGTTGACGACGATCCGCCAGTTTGCACCGCATTTGAACGTTGATTCGGTCAGTGTCGTCCTCCTCTCTGCATCTTTGCACTGAACTCCGTTACGCAGGGAATAGCAATGTGGCGGACTCGCGCACAGGACGCCGCTTCTGAGGCCAATCACGGATAAACGGATCCGTGCACTGTAGATCTGGATCTGACTTAATTCGGCCTCAATATCCCGTTTGGAAGTTTTGTGGGAGAACGGTTTAGGTATGTACCTTTCTACACTAATTTTACCGCTACTAACTCGAATGCACGTCAGAACGTCGACCGCAGTGAGCAGCGGCTCTACGCCGCTGCGCCCGCGTTGCGGGCTTCTCACTGCGGTGAGCGCCTTGACTTTACGGAACGGTCCCTCCACGCTTGGAGAAACCATTTACGGACGGACGCAGGCTGGACCTGGGATCATTTCGGAAGAACTTGGCACTGTGATCCCGATCTGGATCTGAGCCATCTCGGTCTCCACGATGAATTAGGAAAGTTGACGGGGACCTCGTTCAGGTATGTTCACTTTCTATCCCTGAGCACTAGAGTTAACAGAGATATTTTAGGGCACAGTTACGACGACAACGAGCGGCGTCTCAACGCCGCTGCACCCGCGCTGCGGGCCTTCTTGCTGTTCTTCGAACTTGAACATTAACGGGGCTTGACGCCACACTTTAACATTGCCTGGGACGTGACCGCACTTGACGGGGACGCGGTCGGATAGTGATGCGCTATCCAACGACTACTACTCGGATGCTTTTGCACCTGCCATTCAGGATTCTTCGAATCAATAAGGTTCGTACTTTCATATTTGGTTTGATCAATTTCCGGCGTTAAGTTATTCGTAGGGCGTATCGACGGGCGACGAAATCGTCGTATAACGTCCCTGTGATCGCTCTATTTGGAGTGCTATTGTGCACGGTTTCGGCAGGGGAAGCTGGGAGTAGCTAGAACGATGTCGCGCCGTGGCGGCGCCCTTATCCCATTCAGGACCTTTGAATACGTCTTCGCGTAGACGTATCCTTGTAGAATACGACCGGAATAAAGTTGATTTGACCACAATTTCTTCCACGTGAATGTAAGAAAAGTGAACGTCGACTTGTTAGATCACACTGCAAAGTGTTCATTAGACTTAGCTACAAAATCTGTACTGTAAAATTAGACACGAAGGAGGCTTCCAGAATGCCCCAAAAGAGTATAGAAAGTACGGTACAGTATCCTAGTAAAACATGGTAAACAGTCAAACACGGAGAAATTGATGGACTTACCGATGGACCAAATGACAACGTTACGACAAAGTCAGTAGTGTAGAAATCTCAAATGTGAGCTTCCTGAAAACTTCCTTCCAGGGCGGCCAGGAAATCCGCACGATCGATTGTTTGAACCCTGGAGGTGATGTTCGTGTAGTCACCAGGACGATATCCCATGTTCAACACGGGATATTTCCTCCGCTCGTCCAGCGGGTATGTCCAACTGGGTTGTCGTTCCAGACGTCTTACTGGCCCGGAATGGATGGGGAAACGTCGTCTACGAAGTGCTCGATCAAGGCCAGGTAACGCCAAGTGATCGGCTAAACTTGACCACGTACCACGACCATTCCGATCTTGGGGTACTTACACCAACTCGCCCCCTTGCTCTCCCACTCTCTGGCGACTCTCGCGGACCTGTATTTACTTGGATATTGTTTTATCACTTACGTATTGCGAATTCCGACGGTGCTTGGACCGCTGGACGCGCTTTTACCTCGACTTTTCGCGTCAACGGCTCGGCGAGGCGTTTAGGACCCTGCACATCGATAGCACGAGGATTTCCTGGCCCCTGTGACGTGTCCGGGGCCTCGACAATCTTATCTTGACCCTCCTGGATGCGGGGTAATGACGCATGACGTGGTCCTCCTCCTCCGTCCCTCTGACACTTTGGGAAAATTCGCTTTTCCCGCTCAAACTGGACCGATATGGCGACGGAAGCACTTGAATATACTTTGTCTAGACTTCGTCTATTGGCTGCAATTCATAAATTGACGGCAATATTCCGGATTTGAATGTGGCACGGTGAAGGTTTGTACCTTTTCCGCCGTTCAATCGCTTCAATTCTTTGCTGACCCTGTGACATTTGATTAGAACGTAAACGGCGAGCTGTGTCCGCGCCCAGAACGGAGGAGAGCGCAACGCGAAGCGGTGCGCATCTCCGCCTCGAAAATGAGATCTGTAAGTTTTCCAACATCTCCGTTTTTCAAACGGCTCATTCTGACTCCCCCATCAGAATTCAGGGTTGACTCCTTGAAACCATTCCGTTCGTTTGGATGTTGGAAGATCCGTACGAATACTATGAACTACTGGTTATCCTGTCTTCACGAGAAAGAGACAATTATATTTGGTTTGTATCCTTGCGGTTCAACTGGGGCTGGACAACTTTTGTAGTTCCAGATACATTCTGACAGGTGAGATATTTTCGCCGCTGTTACGCGTTCAGGGCAGCTAATTCGCGTAGGATGCTGGAAACGGGTTCCCGTGGCGTCCGAATAATTCGCCAACAAGTTCCGAAGTCTCCGCCTCAACCAATGTTCCAGGATCACGGCGCCCGATTACCGTATTCTATTTACGTTTACTAGGAGCCTCTGCTACAGGATACGCGATAAAAGGAGCCCGAATTCCACCAAATCCATCATCACCCACTTCCTTCCCTTCCTCTTCTCTCCTCTTACAGTCTGCCTATCTATTCTCTTCTCTGTATTCCTCTCACTCATCGTATATACACTGTCATAATCGCCGCCGACGTTCTCGCCATCGTTTGCCTGACGCGTCTGAAAGCGTGACCGGCGCTTAACTCGTTGATGGTCACGGGTAGGCTTCCTTCCTCCCACCACCATCTCCCATTGTTGACCTCGATTTCTTCTTTCAGTTCGCTGCCTCCGACGTCGTCATTCATGGCGTTCAGTGCTCTAGTACGTCGTCTCCTTCTGCCGTCTTCAACGAGTCCGCTGAACAGTTTTTTTCCCCGCAGACGTTCTTATTCCTCTGGCGCCTTTAGGATGACGACGAATGAGTCGGGCTCGACGGCGTTGCTGTCTTCGCAGCTGTGACTAGATTTTTGGTATGTCGTAGTTGTCTTTCCCCGTGTCTCCTTTGCTCATCGCGCAGCAGAATTCGACCCGTCCTTCATAGTATTACACCGGCCTCGACATCGTGCTCTTACCTCGCTACTCGTTGAACTCGGCGCTGCCGATTAGCTTACACCGCTGTTTTGTGCCGTGCTGCACCCAGAAGTTCGTGGTCATCGTCGATTACTTGGTATGCTCGTTTTTACCCTTTCTCCACCACTGTCGAACTAAATCCTATCCACAGCGCCGTCTTCTTGCGCCCGGACGCCCGGTATTCACTCCAGAAAACGATTTTGACAACGACTATGCAGGCGGGGAACACGACGTGATATAAAAGGTGTGCTTTACGGTACCGATACCTATTCGTTGACTAACGACTCTCGACCTCTAAAGGCCTTTGATCCACTACTTCAAGCACGAAGCTTGAACCAAGAAGCTGCATTCGGGATTCCTGCACCAAGGTAAGCAGGACGGTGTGGTCGCTACACGTATTGACTGACAATTCTGTTAATTAAAGCCCAACGCTACACGACGCACTCACGGCCCCTCGCAATACGAACCCGGAGGTTATAACACCACGACCTTCAGGAAACGGGCACGCGCTGCCACAGTATAGGTCGATACGGTCTTCGATTCCAACGGTTGTCTACTTTTTGGGAGAAAACGATTCACTCGGCTTCATGTCGGTGAATAACAGTACGGCTACACGCCGACTGTACATTCCTATGTCCTTCCAGCCATTATGTTGTCTATCGGGTACGTATTTCCACTTGATCAAAAAGTCGTGTCAACTAACGATCCGTTGAAGATATCTTCAACGACACTGCCTGAAGGAACCCAGATAAAGCTCGACCGGTAAGTGGACATGTTGGTTACTTGGACCGTCACTGAACCGTTCATGTACAGACTCACTTGCATGTCAACTTCAATCTGCTGAGGTATGCCGTTCGCTTCAGCGGGAAACTATGCATACTAACTCCTAAGCTTGACCACAGGTCCACTACCGAATCGCGCTGAGGACTCCACACTTACTGCCTCGGTCCGCACACCAAGTAAGAGGTTGGTCGTCATTTTGTGTCCGTGGTCTGTCCATCCATTACTTATCACAAGTCTCTAGTCCACGAAGACCGTTTTTCGCTCCTAGGAGTAAGTATTCACTACTCTTCCCCTTGACTTTGATGTTGATCTGTCTCCTGTCGTAGACTCGCCTTTCCGAATTACGCATCGTTGCTGCTATGTTTGCCTTGTAAGTCTTTCTTCACTTGTACAGGCTACTATTAATGTCATGAACAGTCCACGTTCACGACAACACCTTGAATAGGACTACTCACTTGGTTGAATTACAGTTTGGTACGGGCGCGCTGTGGGGATGTCTTGTGCGGAGTATCGACAGCGTCTCTTTGGCGGTTGGTCTTCGGTAAGTTTCTAAACATTGACCGGAATGTCCTTGTACTAACCATATTCTGAAGACAGCTTGGGAGCCGTTAGGCAATCGACGCCAACGGTATTTGGTCTAATGCGCACCGTCTCCAATGTCGTCGCTGTCTGGACTCGCTGTGGTTGACAACGGATTGACCGATGTCGTTCCGCCATGATGTTGGGCGCGACGGCGGGACTATAGCCCCGGCATGGGTGACACCCCATCGCTTCGGAGGATGAAGATTCTAGGACTGTCTGTACCCAACGAGGAGGTCGCCAGCAACGTCGTCATGAAAGGTGAGATTCCTGAATTTGACCAATTCAGTCAGAAACTGATATCTTGATTTAGACAACACGACGAGGGCATACGACCGCCGGAGTCGAAGGACTATGGCTATACCATGGAGGATACGCCGTCGTTATGGTCCTGCGATGTGCGCCGGACCCGCCAGACGTGGCGCGAGTCGTGGGCGGGAGGTCGGGATGGGTCTCGATGTCAAAGAAAGCGATGGGATTCATGGAAGGGAGATATTGTTCCCAATTCTCTCACATGACGAGGAGAACCGCTACGCCCTTGGAACGTTAAGGTGAGGTTCTCATGTTTGACTCCATTTTGACCAAACTGACCTTTGATCCTTTGTTAGACTTGTACTGTCGACGTCGACTAGACGTGTTCTCTTGCTTGACGCGACGATGTTCCCAATCGAGTAAGTCACAACACTCGTTAACGTCGAGTACATACTAACCTTATCGTCTTCCTAGACTTTGCTGGTGTTGTACAAGAGGTTATTTGCCCGCCGAGCTACTGATGAAGATGCATGTCCTAACTATACCTATCTATTTCCCGCCTACTACGTAGACTCGAATCTGTGGTATTTCCCGGTCCTTTTGAGTAGTTTACATAGTCTTAGTACCGTTACTTTACATTTGTATCTCTGACGGACTGTTCAGGTGCTTCATAGTGAGTCGTTTCTCATTCTCTGACGTTCCCTTGAACTTGAAGCTAACAGGTACTTATTCGTAGTATACGCTTTTCAGACCTCTCCTCGCTCCCAGTGTGACTGGGACCCTACCCACCAAGCCATCGTCAACGTCGCGAAACGCCTCAAGCACAACCCAGTGCGTCAACACGACGCGTCCCAGCATTGTGGGACTGGGCTCGCAGTCCATGAGTCAGACGTACCATCGCGACCGCTTTGTGTGCTGCTAAATCAGTGGGTAGGACTCGGAGGGTAAGTCGGGAATCGGGATGACAACAAACAGTCGCTGTCATTCCAGAGCAGCACGCTGTCGCGTTTGTCAACGTAGCAGTGCACGCGCGTTGTGGTTTGTCCAATTCGTGTTGAAGTAGAGACGTATGTAGTTTGGTTCACAATATATTCAATTTCTTGAAGTTGTCAAAGATCTCACTTACATCGAAAGAGGATGTCCGACACAGGTTTAAGGTGTCTCGCATGACGAGAATTGACTAGCAAATGATTGAAATACATCAACAGCACACATCTGTTTGATCCGCGCACACTTTGCACATGTGGCGTAAATTACGGTACACTGCCATCATTCAATCAATCAATCAAGGAATCACGACTTCTCGCTCGGACCATCAGACCAAGACAGAAAACAAAATAATCATTATGTCTGTCTCATGGGATAGCATTCAAATAGTGAACTCACCCATCCACCCACCCAGTCCTCCCTCGGCGCGCAATCGCAAGAGAGCCCTCAGAGTATACTCGGATGGCAACGCACCTAAACCGCAGAAGAATCGACAAACACCTTCTCACTATGCAGCCCCTCCCCATATGCCATGCTCTCAAAGATGACCTGCCGCCACACGCTCACAACGAGCTCGATCGCTTCCTCCTCAAGCACCTATCACTTGCGGTTAGTTGGGCGGGGATAAGATGGGGGCACACATACAGGTTCAAGACCCTCCACAAGCTTCTGCGGACCTTTGTGATCCTTGAGATGCTCCAAAACAAACATGATTAGATCTTCCTCTTCCATCTCACCGAGGTATTTGACCATCAGCCGCTTCACCAGCGGCTCCAGCTTCCGGTCAATCATCACGTCCGACAGCCCGTCCCACCGAACCTTGGACTTGAACAGCGTCTCCTTGTCCGTCGGCACACTCTCCCGGATTTTCTCCAGCCGCGCGCGCTTGCTCCCCGCTCTCCGCCACACTAAAGTCGAGTTTCACCAACGGCACCTTGCGCTTTTTGACCGCGTCCTCATCCTCCTCATCCTGCACAAAGACTGTCGCCTTCTCAATCTTCTCCTTTGTCTCTTCCTTTTCCTTTGCCATGTTGACCGTCAACTTGAGCGGTGCACCATCGTCCAGCAGCATGCCCGCTTTGCGCTGCTCCTCCGCAAGAGCTTGCATCTCGTCCATCTGTCGTGCCAAAAAGTCTTCGGACTCGCGACGAAGATTCTCCGCTTCCTGCTCCTCGAACCGCCGGGACTTGGCATCCGCGGCTTCCTCAGCTTCCAGACGACGCGCACGAAGTTGGCGCCACCGGGGCCGGTCGACGTAGAAAAGCTCATCACTTTCATCGTCGTCCCAAACGTCAAGACGGGCGCGCATCTCTATTCGGTCGCGCTCCTCGGCTTCTTTGTTGGCCTGGACTCGAAATATCGCGCGTTCTAAAGCATTGATGCGAGATCGCTCCCGAGGCTCATAGCGTCGTTCTCGCTGTATGTATATGTCAGTAATAAATGCAAAAATAAAAGTAGAGAACATACGTCTCTGAATGAAACCTCTTCATCCCGTTTCCGGGACTCTTTTCGCTCGCGCTCCATCTCCTCATCCGTCTTTTTAGGAGTGGACCTGTCGGTATCGCCACCACCCGCCTTGACGAAGCCGACAGGTTTACTATATCCCTGTACTCCTTTGCCGAATGCCTGGGGAGCGGGCTGACTCTGTTGCTGCTGCTGTGGCTTGCCCCACTCCCGCATCTTGGGTCCACTGGGCGTCACCGGCGGCATAGCCTCGCGCATCTTTTCTCTTTCCCGCTTGGCCGCCCTTTCACGGAACTGGGCTATTTCGGAGATGACGAGGCCGCGCTGGGTTTCGGGAAGGTCGGCTTCTTGCAAGTCATGGAGGTGAGGGGGATAACGTATTTTTCGCGGTCGATAAGGCCCTGGTTGGCGGCGTCTTCGGAGGTTTTGTTGATTTGGTCGACGAGAGCAGCAATTTTAGATTTGGATTCTTTTTTCTTGGCTTCATCCATCTATAGCAATGTAAGTATCATGTGAGATGAGAATGGAGAGAGCTCACGTCGGTTAACATTCGTTGTGATTGGTATGCATCGAGAAAGGCGCGGGTTTTTTCGTCTGCTTTTACCTAGATAACAGTCGACGTGGGCGAGCACTGGGGTAGAAAGGACGATAAGACGCACCAGTAGCTTTTTATTTGCACAACCGTCCTCCAATGCTGGTAACTCGACGCCATTCAACAGCTCTATCGCGCGCAATGCAGCGTCCGGTTCCTCGAATTCAGCAAAGCCAAATCCTTGGGGCTTGTTAGCCGGTGTGATGAGTCGCTTGAAAGACTTTATTGGACCACAGGCCTACACAGCACATTGTCAGGAAAACACCGAGTGATGGTATGGAATTTACGCACATCGAGGAGCTGGTTGAGAAAAGAATCCTGAACACCGCCTGATATGGAGCCGACGAAGAGCGTGGTGAATTTCTGGGCCTGCGGCGGTACAAAGTGCATGCTTTGCTGGGCCTGCTGCTGTGCGAGAGCAGACATTGAGGGTCCTTGCCCAAACGACGGCAGAGGGGGACGCAGACCAAGTCCCATTCGGTTTGGAATGGGTTGCATTTTCCGTGACTATTGGGTTAAAAGGGTGCTGTATTCCCCTTAGCGGTTGTCCAAGGCGCAGGTATAGACACGTACTGAGAGGAACGAGTAGCACGACGCCGAAGATGGTGGTAAGAGACAAGAGCCGAGTTTGTATGCCGGCCGGCAAATAACGATCATCACGACCAGCAGACACTCGATCAGTCTAACTCGGACGACGGCGATAACGATGAACGTTGACTGGCCGCTCTGGTCGCGACTATTCCGCGCTGAGGGATGGCAGGCAGGGAGTCCGAATAGTAGGATATTTTCTGGCTCGTCGTTTTCATCCTTTCCGCTACACCATTATCATCCCAGGCAGTATGTCTTCACGTGCCCTAACGATGAGAAAAAATCTGCATCTCTCTGTGATATGGCTTCCATGATTCGGCAGCTGTACTCCGGCTCGCTCTGTTTTGCCGTTTTGCCATTCACCGCGAGTCTACGCGACGAGCATCCGCTCCAGAACGGACGCGCTCATGTCCTCCGCTGCCCCATAGCTCCCTAGTCCATCCCCAGGATATATGCCATGGTCATATCCGACTTAAAAATGCTGTCGCGTTTTTTGCAAACTATGCCCGATCATGTCGACGTGACTGATGTGTACTGCACTCTACAGTGAATGGTCAAGAAACTCTATGATTCCCTGTTCTCATTGTGGCATTGAAGAGCCGAGTGCCTTGGAACACTATCCCGCTGAGTAGGCATTCAGCCTCGTAACGTCGGCTAGCAACCAATATCGTCATGGACCCACCGTACGAAAAACATGCCTCATTTTAATCAGCTCACTGTCCTACGCAGGACGCGTCGACTGTGACATGGGAACGGATTCCTTTATGTTGCACGCAGTGCAGAGTCCCGCACGTTTAACTAACTGACGGTGACCGTTATTAGTAGCTCCTTGGACCCCGACAGTCATCAGATAGACCTCTGCAAATGGACGTGACTCGTATCTGGGATGACATGTCCAATGCCCACCCGGCAGAAGCCCAATGAATACAAAGGCAGAAGTTAAGAAGAATCTTACATGATTTGTGACGGCTTTCACGACTGTCCCAACTTAAAAGGTTTCTGGAGGTGAGGTAGAATGAGATTAGCGAGCATCTGGATGTGAGAGGAATCCGCAACGTACGGCGCGCATTCCCATCAGAATGACAGCAAAGCGAATCGCAATCTATTTGGGAGCGGTTGGTCACGTCCTAGACATTCACGAGATCGACACTTGTCGTTGGTCCTGGCGACGCCGCTACCAGGACGAAATATGCCGTTGTTGACGCCAGGGCTGGACTCGCTGCGCTACCCGCGGTTCAAGACTGTTTTCGAGAGAAAAAGCTGTGTATACGCGTCATTCACGAGAGCGATAAGCCAAAGCTATAATAACGCACAGTGTACACTTCCAGATCTGGCTCCCAACTGGCCGATAGCAGCATCGCTCGTCAGTATGTCGACCTGCAATGGAGTGAAAGCAGTGACGTACCATCAGAGCCGTGTTCTGCCACTGTGCCATCGTCATTGGGGCAGGCTGCGGACACTATGACGATCGGGGCGAAGAAAATGGATGCATAATTTGACGGTCATAGTCCCGACTGGCGACTGAGAGTGGCGCACGCGTCGTCTAGTCAGCGAGCGAGATAGTCGGCGAAACGCTCGATACGACGCGTTCGACGCGACGCCGGACACGATGACTGTAGCATTGTTGACGCGACGAGGCGAGGCGAGGCGCGGTGCGCCACCGAGGCGAGACGCAGACGATAACGGGCCCATCAGGCAGAAACGACTGCAGTTGACACGAGATGATGGTGGTTTAAGGTCAAGCAGCAAGGACCTCCGATCGGACTTTCTGTCTAACCAAGTAAAATTGACGCGTTTGGAAACGAAGATAATTCCCAATGCCTCAACTTAAAGATATAATACTCGACATTATTCTCCGACGCGACTAGTGCAAGTCTACCGACTTACAGCGGGGCTAACATACCATTTGCTCAAGCAAAAGGTGGATTTCAAGCAGTATCGTACGTGGACTTGTCTGCCTCTGCCGGTTTTGGCCTTGTTTGGCTGCCCCATCCGTAGCGTAGTCTAGATCCTCTCGAGTCGGATTCGATCAATTCCATTCTTGCTTTCACGCCACGACGTGCGCCACTGTCCGCCGTCCCCTGTCCATTCTTTGGGTCCAGACTCTGGCTTAGATAGTGACTAATCTATACTATCAAATCCCTCCACGTGGCCGTAACTGGAATTTCCCAATCCGGAACGCTCTACCCTTTAGATTGCCGCACCACTTATCCTCACCTTTTTTCGTTTCTCCTGCTTTTTATGCGACTCTAGAGGCATTTTCCACCCGAGCATCGTGCGCGGGCTATTCTCCGAAATATTTCCTCTCTAACGACACCAAATTTCCCAGGTTTACGTGTTCATTGATCTATTTATTCACCACTGCCGTCTGCCAGCGCCGCCAAAACCTCCATGAAATGCACATTCTCCCCACTGGACTCATACTTTTCGCGCTGCTCTCCTCGACGTGGGCTGCCAGGACGTCGACGAATGATCCTTTCAGGGCAATAAGTACCCAGGTCGTTCGAGAAGCAGAGGAACCGGTGTGCTGCCTCATACCGCTCGACGACCCGCCAGAGGTGCCCGAGGACGACGTTCTCCTTTCATTCGAGCAGTGGAAGGATAAACAGGCGTCAGCGTCCAACCGTTCGGGTTCGACGACGGCGACAATGCGCGTGAATGCGACTAGGGCGGCGGACTCGACGGCGGGCGAATCACCATCTACGGCGCTCCAGGAACCACCGGAAACGCAGGCCATGTCCCCCCACTTCCAAGTTCCATTAACAGACCGGTTCAACTACGCCTCGCTCGACTGTTCGGCGCGTGTTCATCTCGCCCATCGGTCCGCCAAATCTCCGTCGTCCATTCTCTCGTCAAAGAGGGACAGATACATGCTCAGCCCTTGTAATTCCAAGGAGGAGCAATATGTTGTCGTCGAACTCTGCGACGACATTCGCATCGACACTGTCCAGCTTGCCAACTTTGAATTCTTCAGCGGCGTATTCAAGGACTTTACCGTCAGCGTAGCAAAGACATACACTACCCTCGAGGAAGGGTGGACAGTCGTCGAGACGTACAGAGCTGATAATGTCCGTGGTGTTCAAGTAGGTTAACCTCTTTTAATGTCTAAGCTTGCTTCTGACTCTTCTAGTCTTTTCATCCGCCCACGTCCATACGCGACTTTTACAGATACATCCGCATCCAATTCCACTCGCATTACAGTAACGAGTATTACTGTCCCATCTCTCTCCTCCGCGTCTACGGCCTGACACATCTCGAGCAATGGAAATGGGACATCTGGGAGTCTGAATACCGCGCTCGAAGCGAAGAGACCATCTCCGCGCACGTCGCAGAGGAGCCAGAACCAGCCCAAACACCCGAAGTGACCGTCATCGAGAGTCACATCTCCACCCCGGACATCGAGGAAGACGTCCCTGGCGCTTTTACTCCCTTGGTCTTTTACGGCCCTTCTACTTATGACCCATCGTGGCAGGATGCCTCTGGTACCTTGACCACCACGACATTCACGACTGACAGTGTTGAACACGATGACCCGTACGAAAACAGGCACTCCACCGATATTTATAGCGATGAATTGGCGTCCTCTGTTCGCGAGGAACCCGTCAGCACGTCAGCTACTTCCACCTCCACATGGTCATCGTCCTCGCGAGTGGTGAATTCGACTTTATCGAGCGCGTCCTCTAAAAGCACGAGTGTGACGACTATGCTATCGCCCACTATGAGTCCTCCCCCGATGCCGCCTAGTTCTGGTGGTGAATCTATCTACCGCACCATCATGAATCGTCTCACCGCACTCGAGGGCAACCACACGCTCTATGTCCGCTACGTTGAAGAGCAGACGAATGGCGTACGTGAACTGATACGTCGGCTCGGTGAGGATGTTGGTCGGCTGGAAGGCATCGGCAAGGCCCAGACGCAGACTTATCAGCGGAGGCTAAGGGAGTGGGAGAAGCAACGGCGCCGGATAGAGATGGACTATCGAGAGCTGTCTCATCGCGTTGAGCATTTATCTGACGAGGTACGTGTCTGATCCTTCTTATGACCCCGTACTCACACCTGTTATAGATCATACTCGAGAAACGCCTGGGCATCGCGCAACTGTGTCTCTTGCTGGCTGTGCTCTTGTTCATGGGCCTGACGCGCGGGTCACGGAACGACTCGATGGACCATGTACCGATTATGTTAAAGAAGGGGATGCGGGAATGGAGTCGGCGGCATCTGAGCTTTAGAGGCGATTGGTTTTCGAGGGAACGACCGGAGGCGACGCAGAGGTCGCCCAAGTCTGCGCCGTTCAAGCTGACTGAACCACCGTTTAAGCGGTCGTCGCCTCAGCATAATAAGGGCCAGCTTAGTTTAAATGATGGTGAGGTGTACCACCCATTTCCTTCAGACCTGACTAACGGATATGAACTAGACGTCAAACTCGAATTCCCCACAGCACGCCTCACATCTCCCAGAGTACAACCCCCTTTGACGTACGGCGGCTCTCCGCGCATCGACAAAACACGTTCGCGCTCGCATACCCCGAACCCCATACGCACGCCCAGCAAGCCGCATCACATACACCGCCCCACGACACCTACATCAACAAGCCGCCCACCGCAGCTCGTGCGCTCCAGCTCGGGGACGGGACACGTACGGCGATGGGCAAAGACGGCGCATCTGCATGAAGTGCGATCTGCGAAGCGCAAACTCGAGGATGATTCGCCAATGAAAAAGGATAAGGAGGAGGAGGGGTATGCAGCGCATTGTGATCCGTGGTTGAGTCGGGGTGGGAGTGGGAGTGGGAAGGGGGAGGGTGGTGATGTTGATGGGGAAGAGTGGATGGATACGGATGCGAGTGTGGATGGATCTGAGGTTGAGGTAGAGGGGGAGGAGCTTTGAGTAAGTAAAGGGTGGAGTTTCTTTTTGGATAGCTTTCATTTGTGGAATTATACCTACAGTACATATATCACCATGTCTCCGGCTTTTGCAGTTCCTTATCATTTGTATATTATCTCATCCTGCATGGTCAATTGTTTCATTTCTTTTAATAAGATTCTCTTCAAGCACTTGAAGATGGGAAGTAGTACAGGTACTAGTATTGGGTTCAGGGTAAGTCAGCTGACTTTGGGTTTCTCTCTTTGAGTCTTGACCACCATCATCATCATCATCATCATCATCTCCTTTTTTTCAAGAAGGATTAGTTCCTCAACCGTTCTTGGCATGAGGGAGACCAATTCTCGCCTCCTTTTTTTGAAAACCACGAGGACTCGAACCGCGCCGGCAACAAACCAACCCTCCTTCCTTTCTTTTCATGGAATTTGTAGCGCGTCTTCGATGCACTCCCTGTGAATGCTATTTCTCCCACTATACCTTTTACACAAGGCGGTGTTGATTGGATTTGGGACGTTCTGGTCACTGGACTGCGACGCGTCCACAGACAGACAGGCGACGGACGGATGTCGCGACGTGGTTCGATGGACCCAAAGCTGTTGTTGGATTTGCTCTACATTTATATCGAGCGCGACACTGCAGTTTCATGAAGACGCTCTCTTTTGTCTTTTCCAAAAGGCTGTCCTTCGGTGTTTGGGCGGATGCTCAAAGATTCAATCCGTGTTCTGACCGGAGGGATACTTCCGTCTCTGTCGCATCGGTTTACGCCGTTCTTGTTGGACGCCGACGTGCTCCAGGATGAATTTAGAAGTGCGTTGAGGCCGGATATATAACATGATCATAGCTAACACTCGCTTTAGAGATCTTTGCGATGGTCAAATAGGCTAAATGCGACGTCTTGGTCTAGATTGCGTCCAACCCCATTGACGGTTCGAAAGATGGGTGGGGAGATTTGTTACTCGCATTTGAAACGGTCCTCAATCCATCACTAGCGCACGAGGGAGATGGCCGCGTGAAAAGCCAGGACTCTTTTGCCGTCTACAAAGCAATCGTCCTTCGTTTCATTGGAGCCTGTAGCCCGGGCCATTTTGGATGCTTGGTCTCGTTTTAATGCTGGAAATGTTGATTTCACGTTCTGTTGTGTTTGGTCGCTGGTGGACAAAGGACAGACAGACATGGAGCGCAAACTTGGCGTTCCTGAAGCGCGACGGACGAATGTCGCGTGGATGTGGCAACGTGGTTCGATGGACCGAAAGCATACGCTGCTGTTGTTGGATGTGGTCTACTTCGTTCATATCGAGCGCGACAACATCATTAAGGCGACCACGGCTTAGGCGGATGTTCGAATGGATTTTGATCAATGGACCGCGATTCCCCACAGGCATCGCGTATCCTCGGAGGGCTGCGGCACGATCTCTCTTACGGGTGTGGCGGCTGACCGACGAGACATTACGAGGAACCAATGGTGGCCGAGCTGCTGCTGTTCCATGTCGGGCGCGACTTGAACTTTGGCCTCTCTTTTGTCTTCAATCCTAAAGGCTGCCCTTCTGCGTTTGGGAGGATCATTGCCATGCTCAGAAATTCATTCCGTGTTCAGACCGGATGGATATTTCCGTCTCTGTCGCGTCGATTTACGCTGTTCTTGCTAGACACCAACGTGCTCCACGATGCATTTCAAACTGCCGCCAGTGCGTTGAGACCGGATAACATGATCATAGCTAACACTCGCTTTAGAGGTCTTTGCGATGGTCAAATGGGCGACGTCTTGGTCTAGATCTCGTCCAACTACATTGACAGTTCCATATGCGTGGCACCATGGCTGTGAAGACGTTCCTCGCACGGTTGTCCATACATCACTAGCGCACGCGGGAGGTCTATGGCGTGGCCACGTTCAAAACCTAGCGTCTTTTTTCGAGGACTCTCTCGCCGTCTACAAACCAACCGTGATTCCTTTCATTGGATTCTGTAACCCATGTTGGATGCTTGGTCTCTTCTCAGTGCTGTGAACTAAGTGAGTATTCTTGTTCTCCGTTTAACTATGCTGATTAGCGCACAAGGCGGTGTTAATCAATTGGACGTTCCGGCGGATTTGATCATTGGACCGCGATGTGGCGCACCTTCTCCGCAGCCAAAGGCGTCTTCAGGTATTCGGACGGTTGTGGCGGCGTTGGCTGTTGCACGACGACAGGGACGCGTCTGCTGCTGTGATCTTTGCTCCACTTCTATCATTTGGAACGCGATAACATCAAAGAGAGGAAGATTTGACGCCGGCGGCTCTTTTCCAGAGGTTGTCCTTCCGTATTTGGGAGGATGCTCAGAGATTCACTCCGTCTTCAGACCGGACGAATGCTTCCGTCTCTGTCGCGTCGGTTTACGCTCTTCTTGCTGGACGCCGACCCTCCACGAACTGCGGCAACCTTACTAGGCCTGTATCACCACAGTGCGTTGAGACCAAGTAGCATAATCATAGTTAACACTCGCTTTAGGGCTTTCTGCGTTTGGTCAAATGGGCGACATCTTGGTCTGGATCGCGTCCAACTATCATCGTATCAGCTCGTGACACCATAGCTGTGAAGATTCGTTCCTCGCATTCGAAACGGTCCTCAATCCACACTGCTTTCGAGATGTGGGTTCGCTACTTGTAAGAGGCGGATGCTCTCGGGACCAAGCGAGCTCGACTAAGTCCTATATTCCGTAAGAAAGTGGACCTAAAAGCGCGACATGGTGGTAAGAAAGCAAGAACGACTACTGTACGTAATGGGTCAGGCTCCCATAAAGGGAATGCCCCGTTACACTACTCGTGCCAGGCATTGGAATGGGGGCATGATCTTTGCGATAGGCGCCAACGTGTTCATCCTTCTTCTTTCGCAATTCAGTCTTTGTATTGAATTAGGGAACAGGATCGCGCAGAACTATCGGAATCAGCTTACTCATCCTTTTTTTATAGACACTCTTTGCAAGCTGTCCTGAGCGGTTCTCCATCGGGGAGTTAAATGCCAATCTCACCCTGCCACTTACACGGACTTGTGGTCCGTACACGACGTCCATGGCCATTTTTGTTCGACCTGAGTACTTGGACTCGGAGGAGAGGCTTCCAACGTTGACGCAAAGTTCTGCACCCAGACACTTGTGAGCATGTCGGATCTGTTTTCACGCATCGGTGAGTGCGCTTCATCAGTACTTTCTCAAATACACAGCTAATGGGATGACGTGATTTAATTAAAGGGCCACCAAGTGCAGATTGTACTTGCGAAGTTTTTTTTTTGTTCTTGTACAGCGTCCAGGTCCGTAGGTGTACTGTGGGCGATGTCAACTACTACGAGGAGGATCCAATACATTGCCAGCTCCTTTAGGATGCTGGGCTTGGCGAACTTTCAACGGAATCTCTGATGGGTTTTGCAGTGCAGTGTATATAAAGGAGATCAATCCTGTTATCACCTTCGTTGACCCCCGCCTTACGAACGGTACGTTCTCTACGCGACTTTCTGTACTACGATTTAACAGTCCATCTCCAGATATGTCTTATGAGCACTCTCGCGATCAAGCTCGCGATGTCCACGACGCCGTGGGTGACGGAAGTGGACGCTTGTCACTGAAAACAACCCTCGGCATCGTGTTGGGCATCGGTGAGTGCATGGATCACTGAAGCCCATGACACGTACTCAAGTGAAGGCCAGCGTTCACTGCGGGAATCGTAGCCTGCCTTGTTTTCGCAGCTCGGAAGTTGGGAGAGCGAAGACGCGTTGCGCAGCGCCGCTCTCAACAGCAAAGGAACACTTGCATCGTTCTAACGCAGTACGGCCGTTTCTGTCTGGATGCCATGCAATCACTGATAACGTTTCACAGCATTCCCGTCGTTCAAGAGCCACCTCCGCCTTACTCTCCGAGGAGCGCCCACCACAATGATGGCCTCCCTGTCTAAACGGTCTTTCACGTCAACCTAACAATCACGATTTCCTAATGCCATTACACGACAGCCTCTATAATTCCAATAATTCTGTACTCTATCTCCTGAATGCTATCTACCATACCTCGTTTTCGACACCGAGTGACATGTCTGATTCGGGTTGGGTGGAGGCGGTTCGAGCATCTGATCGGGGACCTTTCCAACACTTCTCTTTCTACCCTCATGTGCTATGTGCTCCATGGCATCTCTTTACTCATGTTCCATCCTGCGACGTGCCAAAGAAACTCGTCGGCGTATTGTCTTCCGTCTTACGAAGCGGACCTCTGGCGTCTCTTCAATGTGCCTAGTGGTTAAGCGCTCGGTGTCTCATCGCATCCGGGACAAATATAAATGGAAAACCATTCTTTTCATTGCGTCCACCAGACGCAGGCGATGGCGTACGTCGTCGCTATAGTGGTGACTCTCGGTCGTGAGTGGTCTTGTCCTTCGACGTGCCACGCACCCTGACACTTACTCTTAGTGTTTCTGTTCTGCTTCCTGATAGTAGGCTTCGTCAACCTGTTGAGCCTGGTACTATCTCCCTCGCCGGACGCCAACACCACTCGCTTGGAGCGACTACGTTTGCTCTTTCTCGCCGGATACATTAACCGGGTTCCTGGACGCGACGCGGCAAGAGGGGTCTTCGTTAGGATGGCCACGTACACCGCTCCTTTGTCCCTGCTTAGCAGAGGACTCTTTGATCGTCGTCGAGAAGCTCAGAATACGCCTCCTGTTTGAATTTGGGTTCCGCAATGTCTACTGGCATCTATACATATTGCAACACCGCGCCCGTTCGTGATGATAAGGCTACGATACATCCAATATTCCTCACCTTGACTCATAGTCCTCCCCTACTTCCTTCCATATAGAGATGGTTGGGTTGCACAATGCACAGGCCTCACTGTAGAACCACAGGGTGGATGATGACGGGCATGATTGCTATGGTGAAGTTGTCGAGATGTACATACTGTCTACGCTATATTATTGAGAAATACATTCGTGGATAGAGTACATAGACTAATATCAAGTCCTCCAGCCCGATGTTTGTGTAACCCATAAAAAGTCCGACCCAGGCGGTCCGGCATCGGCCCGCCGACCACGGGAAGCCCTCGATCAAACGCAACTTGTCCTCCTTCCATCGTCATCCTTTGGTAACTGTTCGCGAGGAGCATTGCTTGTACTATCAAGAAGCAGCGCGCTGAATACTCCGACTACTGCTTCTTCGAGTTCTTTGTCCCACTACTCCCCCCTACAGGATACTAGTACGACTTGCTCCCTCATTGGACCGGCATGGTGCATATCGCTCGCGAGCTCCACAATTTTATCGCGTAATGTTCCGCGTCTAGACTCTGGCATAGGAAGAGTACCATGCTGTCAAAACGATTTGGACTCACAGCCTCCAATCATGTGCACGTCTTTGTATATCCGATTCGCAACTTACAGGGCTGAGTATTCTGCTTTCCTCGGAGTTCCCACCTTACATGGCGAACAATTGACGCTCGGACACACACATTGCCATTTTACGATGAGCAGGTGAGATATTGAAAGTATTTACTCGATTATCTCATCTGACGAACTTCCAGAACTTGGCGTAGGTGGCAAATGACAGCAAACGACCTCGATGCATATGGAAAGTCTGGTCGTCGGATTTCATTGTGGACGTATTCTGACTGTCAACGAACCAAACATTTTCTCAGCTCGCTGCCCGCTGCGATCACCTCTATACTTTCAGATGGCCATCGTTCTGTGCTCAAGCATTGGCGTCTTCGCGCCAAGGAGAAACCGGAAACTCTACAGTCTTAGTGAGTGACACGGGTCCGTCCGCTAACAGCTGCAGGTGCCTTACAGCAATAGCTGTTATCGGTATCAACAGGAGTGGTTGCGCATGGCTGTAGATCATCGCGTTTTATAAAAACTGCCTGTGCCGAGGCCATTCTATTTAGCTTTGGGTTTGCCCATGGAGGGATCTTTCTTGTTGCCTCAAGATGCATCCACCAAAGAGATAATTGGATATGCTATAATGGCTGGCGGTGAGTCCAATCCTTTTCGCAGCGACGGTAACTGAACACACTTCAGTACTGGCGCTCGCCGTTATCGCTGGTATGGCTTATATCGCTAGGATGTGGTGCTGGAGCCACCACCGTGAGAGGACCCTTAGACGTGTTAACGCAGCGTCTGGCGGCTGGACCTCCAATGCCCAGTTGCAGTGTATGATTGCATCGTGTCAGTGGCAGCTCACTGACGTCTCGCTTCGCCTCTAGTCTCTTCCTCGAATTAGGATCCTGTTCATGAACTAGCCGCTCGACGCCGGCTTTTCTAAGGTGCATGGCGCTCACCAGCTTAGCGGAGCGACTCGCACAAAGCGTTGAACGTCTTCACCCAAATTCATCACGGACTTTTTCTCAATCCCATGTCTTCGGCCATGTTTTCTCCTCGCATATATCCCATGACTTTACGTTTCCCTTTTTTACTGTATTACATTGCTGTCTTATGCTGTCGTATAGCTGTTGCCACAAGTTCGAGCTTTTTCTATTTGCATTAACGTGTCTTCTGCTATTTCCATACTATGCAGTATCTGGATCTTCTGTTTCTCTATAGTGTCATATTGTGTCTGTATCTGCTGCTGTATCTAGTGTCATATTCTGTCTGTATGTACTGCTGTATCTATGGGCTTGGATGATACGGTGTGTTCCGTTTGTCTTGACGTGCTGTGCGCTGCGCTCTTCGGGGTGTGGCGTGACAGTTGTCCGTAGAAGGATGCTGGTTTCCATGGCAGGGCCAGTGTTCAAAACCCGCCACCGTCCCGAGGCGCGAGAGTCGCAAGTGGCGTTCAAAACGTCAACGGCGGTGGTGCTCTGCAACGTGCGACCGGACACGCACGTGGTGCAGAACTCAGCGGTTGAACCAGCAATCGCTGAGATGCCATTCTTCTTCTTCTTCTTCTTCTACAATCTTATTCCTGTGATACCTCCTCAGGAGCATAGAAGTCCTGGAATGGAAACTCGCAATTCCACTAACCGGGGATCGTAGATGGTGCTCGATAACGTCCCATGTTCGAGTTTGAAAGCTATGAAATGTCGGCATGGGGGAGCAATATTCGATAAGGATGGGTCGTTCGTATCCCAACAGAGGTGTAAGTACCGCACACTGAGTCTGAGATGCGTGATGGCCGGGGCTACTAGACCTACAACATCGCTATATGGACGTGCTCCGTCGAACACGGTGGGCGCTAAGCGCTAAAGTATCGCAAGGCTGTGGGATCGGAATAGATACATCATCGGTTTCGGGGATCCTCCAGATGATAAGAAGCGTAAAGTGCTGTAAAATGAATCGGTTATTGACAAGCACCGCTAAGACTGATGCACGCGCTTGTTTGTGATGTTAGCTGTTCACGCTGTAAAGGTCGGATCTTCTTCCTTACGTCAAGCACCTTTGAACAGGTGGGAGATTGACAGCTAAGCGCTGCGCGCAGTCCACACGCGTTGATTCATTGACTTGTGGCGCTTGCTATTTCCAGCTTCGATGTCAACTTAGACGCTGATAAGTGTCCTTGAGGCACGGAGCCAGATACAATTCGATTGCTAAAGTAATACTACATAGGTATTTTGATGGTCCAAGAAATCGTAGGCACAGAGCAAACTGTCGAGGACATTCAGAGCGTCCCAGAGGCATGGTATAGGACAACACGACTTTGATACATTATTCCTGAAAGACTGATCAGACATTGACTGTGAAAACTTTCGTGAAATGGTGGAGAACCATGAACAACGAGTCAGGCTTTTGCCGGAAAGATGCGTTCCAGGTCTTCATGGGATACGATGTAGACATTCAAAGGCTCTAGCGGCTCGATTGGCCTCAGCCTACGCATAATGTATGCAATCAAAAGCGCAACGCTTATGCAGAAGAGCAGGACCCCAACTGAAAGCAGACATATGAGTAGGCACACGACAGACTCGAGAGGCCGACCCACGTATTAGTACAATGATGAACAGAACGTCTTGTCCAGACAAGTTCAGATGCACTGAGCGGGGAGCGACGACAGAGTCTACGCCACGGTTGACAATGGAAACCATAGTACGGTGTACTGGGGCAGGAAGTGAACGGTTCGTGAAGAATGGATCAGGTTTATGTACCGCACCTAGCGTATCGTAATATATACGTGCCGAAGAGCTGCAAGTAGTTCGTTATCAGCTTCTCGGTTGTGCCCAAATCGCGTGCTAACCGATGTCCATCGGCTCAAGGCACTGCGAGGAGGACCATATAAGTTCACTGACCCCCGAAAGAGCAATTCTCCAAATTAGAACCTTTATGGTACCTTCATCGTAATGATTGTCACTCCGTGATATTGATCAGAGTACGGTTTCTGGCAGTCTGTGGGTGAGAGATCTCACTGACAGATTCAACTGGCGCTTGAGCACCGCGGTAGTGGCGAACACGGTCTGTCCGCCGACCATCTTGATTGAAACCAAATACAGCATAGGGCTTCCTGTGATTAGTATATCCGATTTGGCCTACCAAATGCTTACGGCGAAGCCATGTCCTCTAGCAAAGGCATGCTGTCGACTCCCAGTTGTCAGCAAGAGGTCAAGAGCTAGGATGCATTCGATCGCCGGCCCGCGTTCGCCGTCCGCAATTCCAGGCACGTGCCGGTAACTTCCGACGTCAACTCGGAACGTTCAACTAGGCTCACACGCAACATTTACAGTGAACGGAAATGCAATTCCGTGTGGAGGCACTTGGCGTGCATCCACGCGTCGCAGTAATACCTCATTTCCAGCTCACGATGCCTCCCTGCATCCTATGCGCACTCAGAGGCTTACTGTTCCCCGGTGAAGCGCGCCTCTCCGCTCTCCAAGCTCTCCTACACTACAGGAGCTTTCAACGACTTCTCCTCCCATCGACGGTAGAGCTGTCTGTCTGCACGGAGGCCGATGACGCTTCTTCACGAGGACAGATCTCAGATGGGATCAATCTTGCAAATCTGCATCTAGGATACCTCTCTTCGATGATGGAAATATCCCCCGAGTCATGACGGTTCCGTATTCAAAGCGGCCTTGCCATCGTTGAGTTTGTGAAGCTATAAAACATGCCCTTGTCGTTCATCCTTCCATCCCCCACTCCACAATGAACAGTATGTATCCGTCCGTCCGCCTCCCGCATAGACAGTTGATTCTAACAGGCGAAGTGACTCACATTACGCGCGATGATCATGATGATAATGGTCATGGAGGCTTACAGGTGGGAACCATCGTAGGAATAGTCTTCGCTGTTGGTAGGTTGATTGGTCTGTTCATCACAGTGGACTTATGATGGTTGGCATCTATAGTGATGGCTATTGCTCTGGTTCTCTGTCTGGTTTTCGTCATCAGGGAGTTGTCCAGCCGCAGGCGCCTCATGTTATCTCGCCCCCGTAAACCCGACGCTTTTCCGCAGACGAGTATATTTCACGGCGTTGAGACGGAGCCCGACATGTACGTACCTTTAACTGCTCTCATTGGCGCGACTCTCATCAAAAACACAGAGTTGCGCCCACCCTTCGTCCTTTGCCAAGTGCGCATTATTCACACACAGAGAAGGGGCATGGTATAAACCAGGTCGTGTAACCCGCCGCCCAGTCCCTTCTCCGTCCCTACAGTGATACCGTGTTTTATCTCTCAAGACCATGTAATTGTGTCACATGCTATCATTCTGTTGTTTTCTTGCTTTCATGTAACCAAGCCCAATGTACTTAATCGCTATACATTCGCAAACCCGACGTGTGGAATGTGACTAGAAGACTGGCTTCAAAATTCGAGGAATTAGCTAGTTAGGTGTAGAAGTTGAAGCAAGATGTAAGGTATAGAAGTATTGGGAGGTCTCTAATAAAGTAGAAAGTTGACGATCCATAAACACGAAGAAAGAATGCACCGAAAAACAGCGACAATCTGCCTGCCAAGGATGTAAGAAAGACATCGAAGTACATCACATAGATTCAGACCTTGCCATTCGTTAGACAGACTCCGAGTCTGTAGGGTGAGGAGTGGGTGCAACACCCTGCTCTTTGTGCTCATGTACGGAGGCAGTGTCGCTCCGGTCAAGGGGGAATCCAATGACACAAGGAGGCACGAGAGGGATAGCTGATTGGCGACGAAGCTGGCGCCTTCGGATGCAGTAGAGGATCCCAACAGCGATGCTTGTGCAAGCCAACATCACGCCAACTTCAAAAATCCGACATGGCACTATTAGCCAGAGCACTAAAGTATCATGGTAGACGTACGTATGAGAACGACAAGGAACAGAACGCCTTCGGCGGTAATACCTGGCTCAGAACGTCGGACGATTTGACAGTACATTGGACGGGAGAACTGATGAGCGGAAAACGGTGCTCTGAAAGAATGTGTGTCGACCTCAGCTCTCAGAACCTTATATTGCCTCAAAGGGAAGCTGTTAATGAGGCCCTGAGCGCCACAGCCAAACTATTTATGTAACAGCTTCACGGCTAAGTGTTATCCGACAGCAGCTGTAAAGACGTCTCCCATGAGAGTAATACCTCCTAGGTCTCAATTCCTTTGTTCATCCTAAACTGGAATGAGAACTAGAAAGTCTTCAACACGATTTTCGAAAAAAAGTCAGCGCGAGACTTCCTACCGAGTTATTGCAGCGCGTATGTGCCTGACACAGAGGCTGAACGACAGAACATCATGATACCTTCCGTACAGCGTATCTGTACGTACCCGCCCAGTGCTCGGCACTGTGTTTCGAGTGGAACAGAAGACATGCGATGACAGGAAGCGCCCATGGGGTGCCTAAAGATAGTGAAAATTTGTTAGGGATGTGATCAAGTACTCGTCAAGACATTCAGTCACCCGTGTGATGAGTCAAAAAAGTCAGGACACGGTGTACTTGCCTGCCATAAGAAACCCATCATTCTGTGATCTTTCAATCGCCGGAATGGTCCGGGAGACGCAATAGACCGTGACGAGTATGAGGCGAGAGCCGACTAGGAAAGTGTAGACCAGAGCCTCAAAATAGGTCCTCCATACGCCGGATCCTGCAACACGGGCAGGCTGGGAAGCAGGAGCTGGGCACCCAGCCATATTTCGATGTGTTGCGGATAGCAGTCTTCGGTGACTGAGATGTAGCGAGGCACTCATCCTTCCTATCAACTCGCTCGGACACTGCTAGAGAGGCAACTGTTCGTGAGCATTTGATTCCATCGTAACTCACAAGTAGCAACCTGTATGCACGAATAAAGTCCACCCGCAAGTCTCACATACAAAACATCAACTCACAAATAAAACATGAAAGCTTCCTCCACAGAGCAAGTAGTATCAGGAATGAACCAGGTCACCACGAGCGCAAGATGAGCAGGTCTGCACGCGGGGCCGCGAGCCAAGGGGGGATAATCAGATATTGCCCGCGCAAGCAAGAGTAAGAATGAATGCGAGAGCAGATAAATTGACAGCTATCTAAGTCACTACAGCGCGCACAAGAGTAGGTTATAAGGCTGGTTAGCGCGAGCAATTTAAATCAGTCAAGATCTATAATCTGATAGAGAATCATACCTTCAGGCTATTATGCCTGTCTGTCCAGCATGCCTCTGCAGTATCCTTCTCCGCCGCCCACACATGCCTGTCTGTCATTAATCGACGTCGTTCCACGTCGCTCCATCAGGGTACGTCAAACCATCCAGGATTGCGTCTAGGCCGCTGTGCGCATTCCTCCCGCTGTCCAGCCATCCTGTCGACACATTCTTGTAGAGACGTCGAGTGGCCGGCTGCTAAGAGATGCAACGGGACGGCGGCTGGGGAGCCATGGTGATGGTCAGAGGCAGAAAAACAGTGATGACATATGCGTTTCCATCGGAAATGTACCGATTGAACTTGTTGACATTCAGAAACTCACTCAATAGCCGCGGACTCGTCCAACACACTGATGATTGATGTAAATACATCTGAACTTTGACCTAAAAATGCCCACTACTGTATAGTAGTACTAGTAATCTTATACTGTGCCGATTAAGACACCCTTCATCACGACTCACCTGACGTGACGGTGACAGCGCGTATTGCTTTCGGCCGCCTTGTTCGGCCGTTCTGGACACGACTTGACTCCTGGCTCAGATGTACATGTTTCTGATATTTAAACCTATGTCATCACTTATTCTCTTCCAGGTGTACGACGATCTGTTTACCCCATTCAATGGTGGACCAATATCGAATTGTCGTGACCTCGTACATAACAGTTGACTGGTCATCTTCGGAAACGACGTTCAACTGTCTCGGCGCGGTCATCCATGGTTTGTTGTCCAAGTCCCTCTCCTCATTCTCCACATTGTTGAACATACTGAAGTCGTATTCACCTTCGAAAATGGTGTGCTTTGCTTTCGAGGACGTCCTGTTGCCCTGTGTGGTCGTACGTGTTGTTGTCGAGGCCGTCGTTTGGTCAACAGTGGAAGTAGCAACACATTTTGGCCTCCGGTTGAGGTATCTTTCGGGAACCAATGCAAGGTAGACTCATTTAAGTAGCGATACAATTTCTGTCGTGGCTGAGGTTAAGGAGTGGAATACATGATATCCAACAGCAAGTTTGACGGTGACGAACAATGCTGAACAAGTAATTGACACGGAACTCGAAAATAACAGAGACGTGAAAGGCAAAGGACCAGAAGTCCTAGCCGTAGGTTTCCAGAGTGTAAGCAAAAATCTACTGAGTACTCATCCCGTGAGTTTCATGGACGGCAAAGCAATAGAGAGGCGTACATATGGGGATATATGAAGATGCTAGGATGAAGCCTTCTTCGGGCGGAGCGCATCTTCCGAACGAATCATGCTGATTCGTGAAGGCGATCGCCACCCTTATGATCGTCCTCAATCATTTCCATCGAAATGATTATCGGTTTCTCTGTTTGCTTGCGCAGCTTCTGAGATCGCTTCATGCAGTATAACACGGCCGTAGCAATGCTGATACACGCAAGAAGAACTCCAACTGGAGAGCAAGTCGAGTTAGTAATTGAATCACTGGACAGATGGTAGAATTGAGCACTCACGAATCAACACGATGATGAAAAGCACATCTTGGGCGGTGGTCTCGTCGACGTGTCGCGTGCAGACAGGCATGATTCGAGGGATTGACCACAGAATAAAGCGAGGCGTTGTTATAAAGAGTTAGGTCGAATGTAAACAAACGTCCTGAATAGTCGACATTAAATCAACTTACGAGAAGCTCATACTCAACGCCGGTATAAAATTTTGCCGCTTTCAAAGACCGCTGCATTGTCCACAGCTCTGAACAGCTAACGGAGGATCCTATCAGCGAGAGTTTTACTTACATCATATCCGTTGAGGCTATGCCAAGTTCCGAAAACACGAAGGCCCTCAGGATCCGACCGTTTAGAAAGAGCATTTGAATTGACACAACCCGAGCAAATGATGCTACGAGGTAGAAGAAACCACCGAAGCCGCGTTGTACGAGTCGTAGTGCTCCAGTAGCCTGAAACATATGGAACGAGTACATAGAGCTCAAGATAGAGTCTCGACAGCTTGTTATCGATCGTCCCAAAAAAGCTGATCCTTGTCCATGAACTATCGTAGAAGGCGCCCGGGTCTTCGAGGACAGCAAAAGTCAGCGTCAACAGTGACAGTAGCGTAAAACTATACAAGGGTTATATGGGCCCAGGGCGTCGGCGGGTGGGAGAAGAGCTAACAGTAAAGCGGGGATAGATGCCAATGGTGAGGTGGTCGTGTCAAACAAACCTGAACGCGGCCACGTGTCCGCCTCGGTTCAAACACGGAGAACATGCCCAGTTCAGTAGGCATCGTGTGGGCGCAAATACAGCACAATATGGGAGATAAATTGAGGACTGTAGACTGACCTGGCTATCTAGCTTAATATGCGCACACGGAACGCCGAATGTCTGTGTATCATAGTCTGAGGATCAGAGCTAACTACATTCTCCTGGATGCAAGGCACCCCACAGTGACAATGGCAGCAGCGGAATCGAGATAACACCGCGCTGACTGATGCAATACGACAACTCGTGTAGATGTGGTAGGGACTCAGACGCACTACTGACACCCGTGCCCGGCCGAAATACCTCAGGGGACGCCGCCCCACGCGACCATATGAGAGAGCCCTCGTTCGTCAGCGAAGACTGTTCAGACCACAGCAAAGACAAACTAACCTGGGTGCAAAAAAAGGATGAGCATCATGTGCGAACGAGTAAGATGAAAATTGATCAGCCTCCCAAAATGAGCTTTGCTCCTCGTTCAAGTTCTCCTTGGGATCGGATGGCTACCACGTCTTGAGTGGATCACACCAGCTTTTAGTATGGACCGTCGCCAACGATTCCGGGCCCCAAGCCCCACAGTAGTTTCTGGTCATCGCTTCATTCGACTCACCAGCGTCTTCCCCACATCACGTACAAGTTTCCGCATTGTCTGCAGAAATCCATTGAGCGCCGCTTGATCAGCGACGGCGGTCTCATCCTCCTAGCACGCCATGTTGACTTCATTGCCTCCAATGTGGAAATAGGTGCTAACTTGAAGAAACATCTTGGCGAGCTGCTAATAAGGCGTTTCGTGAATTCGACAGTCGATGATGGGTCAGTGCTCCGCAGCTGTCCAGTATTCATATGCCCTGGGACATCGATCTCGACAACGATATTAATGTCACAATTCGCTGGAAGCCAATCACGTCGTTGACATCCACATCATCCCAGTTTCGGATAAGTAAGAGATTTTGTTCGGGATGCCCTCAAAGTCGAGAGTAAGCAGTGGAAAGGATGGGCTGTAGACGACGTGCTAGAAGAACATAGTGAGTTCGTTTGAGAAAGAAGCTGTTACATTCATCAGAAAGCCGTCAATTCATGAAGGGACTGTATGGCATACTAGTTCCTTACAATGTCAAACATCAGTCTTCTATGAGGGTGTCACTATTTTGTGAGAATTTCGGCCTGTATTCCGGTAAAAACGAACCTGGGCACACGCAAAATTTCGAGGACTTATTACGCAAGGTCCTTGGGATTCTGAGTGGTCATGGTGGATGAGATTCAGGACGAGGACAGTGCTCCGATCAAGGACAGAGCTTGTTGCAAACAATGCCAAACTAAGTTCTTGACCAGCACCATCTCCCTTTACTCACTGTTGCTCACTGAAAACCGTGGACTTTTCTCTCTCTGGGGATTTCAGCGGAGGTTGGGGACGACTCGAATGCAGTAGTCGTTCCTGCCGTGTTGAATGTTGCTCACACGAACCTATCACCGTCGGTCAATTTCTAATGTATATAACCTGTTGTCGAGCTGCTCTTTAGTTCAATAACGGTCATATCAATGTCGTATATTTTGGCTCCCTGCGCCGCAGCTCATGGGACGCGTCGTGTCGCGTGCGGTGCTTTACTCAATGTATGGTGAGTGAAAGTGCATCTGTCGAGCACGTCCTAACAGATCAATAGAATCGGCATAATACTGGCCTTGACGATACCCCGCGTCCCGCCCTTTACCATCAACAACGATACTCCTCTTGCCAACGCCACCGATGACTGGGAGAAAAAGATACCTTCCCATAGGAAGCGCACAAGGTATGCGGCGCACGACGGAAGGCTCTGACTTCCGGATGTGGCGGCGTTCGCTATTGACTAGGCATAACCAGTCTCCAATGACCCGGTACGATGGACCCAAAGCATACGCTGCTGTTGGATTTGCTCCACTTCCATATCGAGCGCGACACTGCAGCATGCTTTAGTTTAACCTTGGCCTGTCTTCGGAGAACTGCTCGCGGATTAATTCCGTGCTCTGTCCAGACGAATATTTCCATATCTAGCGTCGATTTACGCTGTTCTTACTGGACACCTACCCTAGCCCTCGCTCGGACTCCACGATGCATTTCGAACTACCGCCAGCCTACTAGGCCTATATCACCTCAGTACGTCGAGGCCGGATAACATGATCATAGCTAACACTCGCCTTAGGGCTTTCTGCGATTGGTCAAAGAGGCTAAATGCGCGACGTCTGGGTCTAGATCAACTCCATTGACAAGTTGACATACGTGTCAGCTCGTGACACCATAGCTGTGAAAATATGCGGATTCGCTCCTCCCATTACTGCTTCCGAGATTTGCTTCGTTACTCTTACCTTGGAATGGGGGTGTGATAGTTGTGATAGGCGCCAGCGCGTTCGTAAGTCTTCTTTCGCAATTCAGTCTTTGTATTGAATTGACAAACAGGAACGTGGAAAAGTATTACTGGTCCGGAAGGTATAGCAGGTCTTGCCACCCTCGTCCTGAGCGGCATGCCATCGGGGGTTAAATCCTACTCTCACCCTGCCACTTGCGCGGACTTGTAAGCCATACACGACGTTCATCCTTATTTCGGTTCAGGGATAAGAAGCATCCGAGGCTGAGATGGGGTCAAGAACACGGCTAATGGGATGATGTGATTTCATTACACCGCCAGTAGGTTTGAATTGTTCTCTCGCAAATTTTCCTCGTTCTTGAACAGCTTCTAGGTCCGTAGATATCTGTACCATGGCCAAATTATTCCTAGGGCCGCTCCACGACAAGGATCCCAATACATTGCTAGCTCCTTTGGGAACAACTGCAGGGCTTGGTGGTCTACCAGGCGCGTCTTTACGATAGGTTTCCGCACTGTAGTTATATAGAGGAGATCAAACCTCCTATCATGGACATCAGTCACCTTACCAAACGGTGCGTCCTCTGTACGACCTTCTTGCTTACACTCGAACTGACAACGTCTGTACAGACATGTCTTATGAAAGCCTCCACGATGTCCAAAACGTGGTGACTGAAGGAAATGGTCACTTGTCACCGAGGACAACACTAGGGATCGTGCTGGGCATCGGTGAGTGCAAGGATCACTGAAGCACAGCGCACACTCAGATGGAAGACAGCGTTCACTGCGGGCATCGTAGCCTGCCTTGTTTTCGCAGCTCGGAAGTTGGAAGAGCGAAGACGCGTCGCGCGGCGCCGCTCTCAACAGCAGAGAAATGCTTGCGTCATCTTGACTCAGTACGACCATTTTCCTGAACGAATGACCTGGCAGTCACTCATGGCGTTCCACAGCATTCCCGTCGTTCAAGAGCCACCACCACCCTACTCTCCGAGGAGCGCCTACCCCAGCGATGACCTCCCTGTCTAAACTTTGCTACATGGTCTTTCACGTCAACCTAACGATCACGATTTCCTACCACCATTACACCACAGCCTCTATAATCCGAATAATTGTACTCTATCTCCTGAATGGTATCTGGCTATACCTCATCTTCGACACCGAGTGGTTGATACGTCTGATTTCGTGTTTGATGGACATTGGAGGCGCTTCGAGCATCTGATCGGGGACCTTTTTAACCACTTCCTCCCTCCCCCCGCATGGTATGTCCTTCATGATATCTCTTTACTCACGCTTTACTCTCCAATCCTGCGACGTGAAGAGACTCATCGGCATATGGTTTTCCGTCTTATGAAGCGAACTTCTGGTGTCTCTTCAATGTGCCTGAATACTAACAGCTAAGCGCTCGGTGCTTCCTCACGGCTGGGACAAATATACATCGGAAACTTTTCCTTCACTCCGTCCGCCAAGCAATGGCGTACGTGGCCGCTATGCGGTGACTCTCGGTCGTGAGTGGTCTCGTACTCCGACTCGCCGTTCCATGCCACTGGCAACCTGACATTTCTCTTAGTGTTTCTGTTTATTTTCCTGATACTGGGATTGGTCAATCTGATGAGCCTGATACTGTCTTCCTCGTTGAACACCGACACCACTCGCCTGGAGCGACTACATTCGCTCTTTCTGGCCGGCTACTACATCATCCGAGTTCCTAGATGTGAGACGACACGACGTATACCGCCCCATCGTCTCTTCTAGGCCGTCAATTCGTTAGAGGTCTCTCTGGCGGTGCTCGGGCAGCTGAGAATGATTCGCCTGTCTAAGGCAGGCTCCAGGTCGACAATTATTGGTATGACGGAAATCTTTATATTCCAGCACCTTGCACGTTTGCGGTGTCCAAGCTCAGATACTGGAATACATTTGGGATCGATTCGTACCCCTTCCTCTCCCTCCATGTTTTACCTGACGAGAGCTGCAACCACAGGTGGTGGTAGACCTCTGGAGCGAGCTTGATTCTGATAAGTACAGACTACTACCGTTCACTTTCCTGAAGGACACCGCACTATTGTTAATGTATGAATACCTGTTCATGTACTTATAATATACTATTGCAACGTCCGATGCCTTGTTTTCTGCTGGCTTTGACATTGACAAGAAAGGAAGGACTTGGTCGGTCCGCCCCGGCCCGCCGCCAACCAGTCCAACTCGATCAAACACAACTTGCCTTCTTTCTATGACCATCGGCTACCAGGATTGCTTGCAAGAAGGCATCGGAGGCGCCAAATACTGTTTCTCGAACGGGGATTCTTCCTGCTTGGGGCTGTCGAACTCCCTGTCTCGCCTCCCACATCCCGAATGGGTTCTGTATCTTAGCTAGGACACGGCATCTCATGCCTGCCGACAGCTGTTGCCAGTCTTTACCATGGATTGAAGGTTTTTGTATGGAGAACTCCTTCGCATCAGCGCGGACGCGGATACTCCCGGCGGTCTAATACCGCTTTGCTTGCGATCTATTTCGGTATCGTTTTCTTCCCTTGGTCGTTCTTGTCTGCACATTCCGGCTCCGTGCCCCATCACACAGCAGAAAACAGCTTCGAATAGCTAACAGCAAAACGAATGGGGAAATGATTGGCTGCTGAACGCTGGGATATGCTTGTTACTCGCTGCTGATTCGCTATTTAATCAGTGGCGGTCCAGCTTGTCTAATCCCATCTTCCCGATGCCTCACTCCCGAGAGTTAGGTGTTCTCATCATCATCGCCGCATTTTTCATTTGTGTGTTCGTTGTCGGCAATGATTGTCCCCGCTCTAACTCTGAAGCGCTAGGTATATCCCTTGTGGTACTTGGATATCTTCTGGCCAGGGTGACCAACCTGTTCCCTCGGACAACTACACTCTTGCTGCCCCTCCACGGGGGTCAGCCTCGCATTCGGATGCGGACAGTCGACGGCGGATCTAGTCCTCTTCCAACCCATTGGCGTGCCCGGTCGTCGGTAGTTACTTTGCTGCCCGAGCCAGTTCATGACGTCCTACAAAGTTACTTGCGCTAAAAGTTCTTCATGGTGTGGAAGTATGGCACTCGGGCGATGCTACACATACAGACGGAAAGGTGTATATAGTGCCTGATCTTCCGAAGATTACGACCCTAACAATATAGCGCAATACAAAGCTCGTTCTATCTCGTCGTATCATCAAAATTCAGCTCTCTTTTGCTGTACGTTCCCCGGATTCGGGTGGCTTGACGCTTCGTTTCGTTCTCATGGTCCCGAAGTTCTACAGAGAATGCATTGCCTCTTGATACAGTAACGTCTGGACGAGCGAGCCAAGCGGAGCTGACACCAAAACAAAAGGCAATACTTACTGAGTATTCTGACCTATCTACATAAACTTAGGATATTCACCACTATACTTATAGCCTTGCGCAAGTTGACAAGACTTCAAAGACACGACTTTTCTGCACCCCAGCATTGCACATTCACAACGACATCACGAAACGACGTCCACTGTCACTGATCATAATGTCTTCAGACGATAACATACGATTCGTTATCTTCGGAAACGATGTCAACCTCTCTCGTCGCGACATCATCGGGGCCGCTGTCGCTAGCGGAGGTCTGTCATCTTCACATCGCTAACGTTGCCGACGTTGCTGAGTAGGCTGTAGTTGTGTTCCTCTTCGCGATTAGCGCGCTTTGCTTCCTGGGGCGCCGCATTGCCTTGTGTGGCTGTGTATGTTGCTGTAAACCTCGTTCCTCCACCGCCGGAGGAGGTAACAGCGTGTCCTCCGAGTCGGAATTATCCAACAGTGAGAGTTACGTTGGGGATGGGAGGTCGGACGAGATGGAGCTTGGAGAGACGAATGTCGCACCTCGTGCGGGAGGTCGCTTCACTAGGCATTTCTTCAAGAGCTGAGAATTGTTTGACTTGTGGTTGAGGCATTTGTCGAACAGGAATGGGAGGTACATACGTTGCTCGGGCTGTGTCCTCGGTCTGCCACTGATCTTGTTCGTTCCACAGAAATTTGTAATGGAAATAGTGGTAGCGTACATAAATCAATGGGTCTAATGGTATATCTCTGGTGCATAGGAGACTACACGAAGGCAAACATGAAGGCTAACGAAAGACGTTCGATAAGTAATCGATCCGGAGAGTATCAGAAATACGAAGAACACTGGAAGCAGAAATCATAGGGAAAGCTTTCAAGAAGAGGGCAAGTACCAATCTATTCGTCATCATGAGCTACGGAACCGACGTAGATCGTTTACAAGCGTACCTATTGGGGGTACCCCGAATGCGCTGTTGTTCAGAAAGGATAGAACGCGTCTGCCGAGTCAATCAGACTGATTCTGTCCGCATACCGTCCTTGTTGTCCTCGACGAGTTTCACAGGAATGATTATCGGTAAGTTCTCGCGCCGCTCTCGACGTTTCTGGGATCTCCTGAGGCAGCATAACACAACAGTAGCAATACTGATGCATCCGAGCAGAACCCCCACTGAAGGAAATATTTCTAGTCAGCCGCCTAGCAGATGGCTGTCAGTACAGGACACTCACGAATCAAAACAACGAGGAAAAGCACGTCCTGTGCAGTGGTCTCGTCGATGTGTCGTACACAGAGAGGCATTCTTGGCGGGGTTCGGGTTACCACCATAACAATCCAGAAATCGACAGTTTTAAAGAGCCTGAGATTCACAGGGAGATTCGTACAGCACACTCGGAGACGAAAGCACTGAATGGTCGCATGAAAGCTAATGCCCGTAGTAATTCTTTAGGGGTAATTTTCAAATGCCGTGCCGCATTGTTACAGGTATTGAACAGCTAAAGAGTTCAAAATCAGTCAAGGATGAACCTACCGAATGTCGATCATCAGCACCTTGACTCACCTTTGATGAAATGGGGGCTATACCAACTATGCTGACGTGTGAATATTGGATGGCCCAGTTGAAGGGCGCATTGCAATCGATGCACCAAGAACAGTGGTGATTAAGTACGAGCTGACTGAAACGGTCGAAGTCGTGATGTATGAGGGGGAGTCCAGGAAACGGAAATCGAGAGACGGTGCACTTCACGCTCAATGTAAAGTCTCAACAGCAGTCCCTAAAATGTTTAGATGAACTGTCATAGAAGCTTCCCGAGCCTTCCGGCGACAGCAATCGTGAGCGCAAATCTGGGATGCTGTAGCACAATGCAGTGCGCGCTAACGGGATCACGTATAGCATGGCGGCAAAGAAGAGATTCAAGAAGGACAGTTGGGAACCCAAAGCTCGGCGGCATCTGGGCACAGGGCATGAGTTAATGCAAGGGCAGACGAGATGATGAGATGGAAGTCATGAGCAAGCGCGGCCACGTGACCGGCTCTGTTCAAACACGGAGAATCGAAGGCATGTCAGTTATCATAATTTTAACGGTAATACCGTTAGATTACGCCGTATCGAACTACAAGTAGCTGTGTACTAGTAGTCTGGGGGTCAAGCTAAGTACATTCTCCTAGATGCAAGGCACCCCACATTGGCCGCAGCGGAATGGGATTAAGAGCTCGGCGAAATACAACAGCTCGTCTAGACGCCGCAGAGCCTCAGACGCACCACTAATACCCGCATCCGACCAAAATACCTCAACAGATGCCGCAACACGCGGGTATATGATAGACTCCTCGTTCTTCGGGCCCAACACATTAAAGACTGACCTGGATGCCGAAAGGAATGAGCACTATGCACGAACGGGTTTTACAGACGGGACGAACTCCCAGAACGAGCTTACACTGCTCCTCGTTCAACCCCGCCTAGGCATTGAAGGAGTACATACACCTTCTGCCGCAGCGCCTTGAATGGATCACACCAGCTAGTCGTATCTGGATCCTCACCGACGATCCACCCTCTAGCACCACAATTAATCTGTGGAATTGGAGTCCCAAATCATGACGATTCGCTGATCGCCCGCGTAGCTTCTGCGACGACTTCATTGTAAACCACCGCTATCTTTGCTATACCCCGTATCACTTCCCGCTTCGTCCTTAGAAATCCAGTGAGCGTCGCCTGATCAACGACAGTTCTTTTGAGTCTTGTTCTCATATTCACTTCGTCGCCTCCCACATGGAAAGAGGTGCTAGGGAACATTTCGGCGACATTGCTGACGAGGCGCGCAGATGTCCTGCTGGAGGTATTCGCTGAATGGCGTGCTTTTATAGAAGGCGACGTATTCTGGGTGCGCTGCAGCGATGGAGGCCGGTGTTCCCCGGGATATCGATCTCGACAACAATATCGCTGCCACGATCCGGAGCGAAGCCAACCAAGTCCAATCGTAGACACACTCAGAGAAGCAAGATCCTGTGCGAGTGATTGCCACAAATGGGACGGTATGTTAATGCGGCACGTTCATTTTGGCGTAGCTCCTCGGCCTGACAGTCAAAGTTTCTTTGAAAGCGTCGAGGCTATGAGAATGATTAGAAAGACGTTCATTCATGAAGGGACAGCAAACGTACTGTTTCCTTGAAGTGCGGTTTTGAACGGAATTAATCACGCACCCCGTTTGATTCAGCAAGCTCCAGAGTGGAGGTCGGCGTAATGGTTAGGGTGCCGGATCCGTGGAAGACGTCCTCTAGAGTATAGAGTACAATTGTATCCACCTGAAAGGAAAAGACGTCAGTGATTCATAGTATTCGGCCTTGCTCTTGAAACTTACCCCATCAAAGGTAGTCCACGTTAAGACCTTACACGGTTGTAAGCGCTTTCCCTTCGTACTGTACTAAAATTTAAAACAAATCTCACCTCAGCCATAGCATAGCTCAACACGGAGCTTCCGAATGGATAGTTCGTCACACTAATCTTCGACTCCCTTCCCGAGAGCGTAATGACACCGTCCTTTGGGATCTCGATTTCTCCCTCCAACGTTGTGTTCACCTTCAAAGTGAGATCCGTGTCCACAAGCGTCACCACCGAAGCCCGCCTGACAAAGTAAAAGTTTGCGTCCGTCTCAGGAGAGTGTGAATGGGTCGTGTAACTTCGGCTGGAGTTGCTGACGCCGAGGCGGCCGGCGACGAGTCACGAGACGCGTGAAGAAAGTATCTTTCTCGAAAAAGTGCAGCTCGTATTCTTCGTTCCATGCCTGAAGCTCTGTCTTGCGCGCTCCCAAGCTCATCCGCAGCGAAGGGCCTTTTTCAACGTTCGAAGCGTCTCGGTCAGGCACGAGCTTTTCCAGCTCATCGTTGGACAGAAATCGCGGTGCGCTTTGAAGCATTTGTACAATTCGGGAGTCTGGAGAACCGCAAGTGATTTCGAGCTTCTGGTCAACGCGACCCGGGCATACTTCTGCGGCTGGGGCCATATAGCGGAGACGGCCTGAGAAGACACTGCTAACAGCGGGGAGAGTATATGGAGTGTTGGCTGTTCTGGCGAAACGAATGAGGCGTGTGATTTCATAGGACTTTCAGTGCACTACGATCCTCGTAATAGTGAAGGCGGTTGGGTGGCTAATTGGCCGGTAGTGATGTGCCAGACCAAAGTTGAACGTGTTTCAAAAAATTTATTGTGCAAATTTCAAAAGACCTATACTCTGTTGTTAGAAATGAAGGATGTAGGTTAAATTTCGAGCCCTTACGGTACTATTACACGAATGTCTCTGGAATAGTATGACCAGTGCCCTTTAGCTATAGAGCATGAGTGTGGTAAAACTTGAGTGTGATAAACATGATGGTAGGAGGGAATGAGTTTGTTGTAAACAAGACCAAACTTTTTTGAGCAGCAACCACCATCTTCTTTCATCCAGCTCACTCACCAGTGCAGACTGCAAGGCCCGGGCTATTTTCTGCAGGGACTCTGCCTGGAGGGTGTAGGCGATTCTAATACAGTGACCTACATCGGCAATCTCGGATGTGGCGAGAATAGCTTTCACCGTCTTTCGATTTCTGAGGCTGTATAACCTGCTACTAGTGGCGAATTGCCGTCTCTCTCTCTCTTTCTCCCACAAGCAATCTCGTATCCATGCATTCTATTCTGGATCTATGGTTTATTGGACGCGTCGCATCGCATACCATTGGGGACATGGGAGCTCTCGACGTCATCTGAGTCTTCAAATTCTTGTCGGGAACTATCTACAGTCCTATTTGGCACGAGTACTAGTCTCAGGGATTATGTTCTCCAAACAACGTAACGCATTGCCAAGTAAGTCATTGACTACCACAACACCCACACCCATCACAATCTTCACGCCCGAGATGACCACTGAGAGCAAGTAGTGCACGTCCGTCCCTTGGTTGCTGCGCTTCTATATGCAATCATCTTATACATCCCCCCAATAGGGCTGTCTGTTTACGCTAACGTGTATGGTGAGTACACGGATATCAGATTCAAAGCATGGTACGTCGACAAACGTCATCTTTCGTTCTGTACTTGGGCTCTGATGATCCAGGCCCAAGGACAAAGATGGATGTTCAGCTACAGAACCCTCTCGTACAGCAGCGCTTCTATAGAACGCGTCCTCGTCTCTGTTCTCGACAACTTTCCAGTTTACTGTTTGTGCTGCTGCCTGCAATGAAATTCATTTCACATTCAATTCGTCTGTACGCTTGTTGACATTTATTCAAGTAAGTAACAGTGGCTTGTAGTTGGCCTCTGCAATTGTCTACCGGCGATGGTCGCCTAGAGCTGTTGTATGATGCGAAACGGAAACATGTGTAAAGTTTCGTGACGGTAACGGGAGTGACATTCTTGCTTCCTCCCACGACGTCAACGATCCCTGCTCATCGCCGGCAACGATGGACTACGACCGCAAATCGACGGTCTCCTCGTTTTACGGCCGTAAGAGCTCTGATGCGCTCAACAACGACTATCCGGCGCCGTCGTCGCAGTCTCGGCCGAGAGACGATGCCTCATCCTTCTTTGGTGGCCCACCGACGGGCACAGCGGGATACAACCGCGGTTCATTCTTTCACGCAGGGCGAGAGGAGCCGCTGAAGGGTGGTGATGAGGAGCAAGGCGAAGGCGGCTTTGACATTTATGCCGATTTCAACAATGCTGGACCAAAGTACAGCTCGGCGTTTACTGGATATTCTTCTAATCAAGCTCACGAGTGCGTCTGGTCTCGTTATTCCGACTTTCTACTCATCATAATACGGCAGGTACCGGCCACTGGCACCGTCGACGCCAAAGTTAATGGACGACACGGCTAGCGCATCAGGGCCCGTCGAGCTGGTTACTGTTCCCGCTCTGGGTCCCGAATGGAAAAAGGACGAGCTACGGGACATGACAAAGGCCGGTCGGAAGGAGAAAAAGTACGAGTCAAGAAAGGGCAAATGGACAGCATGGAAGCGAGGCGAGCGAGGGCTCTGTGGAAAGTACTTTACTCGACGCTTTACTGCCTTTTTCCTATTTGGCTTATGCGTTTGGTGAGTGAAATTACAGTTGTTCGGCATGCCCTAATAGTTTGATAGCATCGGCATAGTCCTAGCCTTCACCGTACCCCGCGTCCCGGCCTTCACCATCAACAACGATACTCCTCTTGCCAACGCCACCGGTGACTGGGAGAAGAAGGTTGATACCTACTTCAACCGGGCACCGGCCAACTTTTCTTTCCCCGCATTTGCCGATCTCGAAGCGCACACCGGCAGCAACTATTTACCGCTCACCTTTTCTCACGTCTACGCCGAAGTGTACGACCTCATTACGGATAGGCTGGTGGCGACTGGGGATTTAGGACACAAGACGATACCAGCCAAGGAGTTCACAAACTTACTACTACCCTTAAACTTCACCTACGTCGCGTCAAATGATTCAGATGTGACTTGGAACAACTGGTACAACGGTTGCAAGAACGCCGCTGCTACTACGACCGGTGTTCGAGATTGTATGTTTTTTGCTCGCTTTTCGTACCCCCTGCTAATCGTGCTCCTAGCCGTCAAGTTCCGCCTTCTTCTCGATATGCGCATCGACGGTCTTATCGGCTCTCACAAAACTAGTACTCAAGTTACCTCGGCGAGCTGCCCTATCGAACTGTCTCTGAACAGCGCGTAGGCGTACGGTTCCTTTTTGTTGATTTTACGACGACTATCTTAGCATTCAGGACCTTTTTTATATATCTTTTTCTCTAATACATACAACAACATCCTACGTCGTTCGTTTGCTTTCTACTTATCTGCAGAGCATTTGTACATTATGATTAGGGCAATGGACAGCGATATGGACCATCGTCATAGTGAGTGTGCTTATCCCCTCTGTTCGGGCTTCTCTGTTCATGTGTCTGTTTCACCGTCTGGAGTCTGATTTTCTTTTTAGTGCAATATAGAGCTCTGAGCCTTTCACAATACACGCGCCTTCCTTGACAGCCATGAATTTTGCGTAAATCCAGCAAGCTACGGCGATGAGCAGAATTGGATCGAGGACTCTTCTTTATCGCGTGCTGTTAGGGCCGATGTTGACTATGGACGGGACCGGACGCAAGGCATCAGACAGTTCTTACTTTGGAATCCTACTCGCTGAAGCCTCTGGTTCAGCAGCGCTTCATTGTCATCTGTTAGTAGTTGCAAGGACCTAGCGATCATATTCTCATCCCCTCTCCCAGCGATACTATTTCTACCACGCGCACAGTTTCCGGACGAATGCCTACTGGCATTCCCTTCTACGTCTGCTCCTATGCGGCCGCCCTAAAAGCCGACTTAGCGCTGTGCCAGTTCTGCAACGCTACCCCTTCCTAATGACAGTGGACGATTAGCGCCGCGCGGTGACGTATTGGAGCGATAAAGCAGAGTACCGCTGGTCTTGGGCATACTATTACTAAATCTGAACCTGTTGCCCGCAGAACTCTGGCGATCCGGCTGCCAGTCCCCACAATTCCTTCAACGACCACTCCGGTTTGTTGTTCTCTCCCACCCAAGCGAAGCGCCGGCTAGGACGGAGGCCAGCGTCGATACGCCTCCTCCTGCTCCTCCAACTCGACTTGGCTCACCGAACCTCCAAAGTGCAGACTGGACGATGCTGAAAATGTCCAGTGATACACTGTACCAGCCAGGTGGCCTATTCCCATTAACGATGTCTTTGCAGACAGGCGCTACAGGATTGTTCACAAACGCGGTTCAATTCGATGGATCTCCCACTTGTCTGGTCCGACCTCGTCTCTGTTATGGGTGCTATGGGCTTGGACCTCGGCTGCTTGTGTAGCGAGGGCAATTTGGGCTTAGACCTTTGCTGCTATGTGTAGCGAGGGATAGTGCTCTGGTGCCGTCTTTTTCTACACCTTGCGTCCTTGTGTGGCAAAGAGGGGTGGTATAAGCGTCGAGCTCTTGAAGTGCCGCTCGGTATCGGGGCATGCCGCTACGGTTGTCCATAGATGGATGCTGGCTTCCATGACAGGGTCAGTGTTCGAAACCCACCACCGTCTTGAGGCGCGAGATTCGCAAGTGGCGCTCAAAACGTCGAGGGTGGTGGTGCTCTGCAACACACGTGGTGCAGAACTCGGCGATTGAAGCAACAATCGCTCTTCTTCAAGATCCTCTCTGTTATGATGAATGTAGAGGGTGTTCACTTTAGCAGATTAAAGGTTAAATTCATCCTGCCGAGATGGGCCGGCCTAATTTTTTCACGCAGACGATGCCTTCGTCAGTTGTTGTGCTCGTCATCAGGTATGACGCCTACCGAGTTTCTTCTTCCGAGCTTAGACATCATGTGTCCCTCTAGCTCTGGTACCGGTCAAGTCGCGTTTTGTAGGAACTTTTTACCGATTTTCTTCTTCCGAGGCTTAGACATGGGGTGTCCCTCTAGCTCTGGCTCTGATACTGGTCAAGTCGCGGTAATTACTAGATTACTAAAAGCTCCTAGGTATTGAGAAGCCATAAATACGAAGGAGAACGACCATCGACAGTTGCAGTTCCATTCCACAGAAAGAAAAAAGCAATCATCATGTCTCAACAGCAGAAATCTCTTTTCCTCGAGGAGAAACAAGGCGCGTTCGTTGTCCGCGCCAACGACGTGCCCACCCCGGCGCAAGGCGAGGTGCTTGTCAAGGTTGTCGCTGCGGGGCTTAATGCGTTGGACTGGAAGATCCAGAAGCTTGGGATATTCGTGGAGAAGTACCCCGCTGTGCTGGGTATGGATGTCGCTGGGGAAGTCGAGGCGGTTGGGGAAGGCGTTGAGGGGTGGGGTAAGGGGGATAAAGTGTATGCCTCTTCTGCCTCGTGTAAAACTCACTCACCCTTCTTCAACAGGTTTTGCCAGATGCTTGTAGGGGCGTATCAACAGTACGTTACTATCCCTGCCAAGTTTGTCATGAAGGTCTGTATTACACTCGCCTTGAATATTGGTTAGTGACGCTCACCTTCCAGCTCCCTAAAAACCTCTCGTTCGACCAAGCGGTTACCGCGCCCATCTGTTTTGCGACGGCGTGCATCGCTCTCCTAGGGAAAGCGCCCCTCGGGCTCGGGCTCGATCCGACGTTCTCCCTCGAGCGCAAGTACACAGGCCACTCGGCGTTGATCATCGGGGGGAGCACAATTGTCGGGCAATATGGTCTGTGGGCCATGCTCCCATTCAAAGTAACAATAGATGGCTCATGATGGTATTTCCAGCGATACAACTACTCAAAGTCCTCGGCTTCACGCGTATCATCGTCTACGCCTCCGCGCGCCACTTTGAGTTCCTCAAAACACTTGGGGCGACAGATCTCATTGACCGCGCGAAGACCCCCGTCACGAACGTTCCGTCCGTCGTTAAATCCCTCACCAGCGACCCGCTCAGCGCGGTCTACGATACCATTGGAGAAGCAAAGTGCCAACAGGCGGCGTCGGACGCTCTTCCTCTTAACGGGACATTCGTCACCGTCGTGCCCGCTAATGTTACGCAGCGGGAAGAGGAAGGGAAGAAAGTGATTCATGCGCTGGGGATGTTGGCGCGGCCTGCGCAGGAAGAGTTTGGGCAGGTTATTGTAAGGCGGATTACGGGGTTGTTTGAGGAGGGTGTTATTGTGGTACGTCGATGTCATTTCCTCTTTCAGCTTTAAGTCATGTTAATGTGGTGAACTTGTAGCCCACCCGATTCGAGGTCCTGGAGGGAGGGTTGGGTGGTGTTGCGGATGGATTGGAGAGGTCGTTTAAGGGCGGAGTGAGTGGTGTGAAGCTGGTTGTGCATCCGCAGGAGACGGCGTAGATTAGAGATGTGATTGCGGCGTGTAAAGTAGCTATAAGATTTCCGGGTAGAGTGTATCGGCACGCACGAGGAGTAAACGGTCATACTAACAAGTTTACGCGTTGTTGGTGTTTGTTTATTCTTGTACGCGCTGCCTTTAACCACGACCATCACAATGCTGTTAGCCAAGGTGCTCTGTTGGACGACGCTACTGGATTACAGATATCTCGAGCATGCAATATTTCGAAGCAAAACGTTTTGGACTTCACCATCGACAGTCAGAAGTGTTTTCTGCGGCGGCTTATTATTACCCGTTTTTGGTCTGGCATCGTGGTGCTCAGTAGTTCCGAGCACGCCTTCAAAGCTTCCGCGCCTTTGAATCTGCTGTTGAACCTCGACACGGGCTTGCAGTGGGTTTTCTGAAATGATAACACACTTGTTTACGTTTTACTCATACTACAGGGACTACCATCGCACCAATGTATCGTTCTACAGGCTTTACGTGCGCTTCTGAGTGATATCACAAGCGCAACGCCCTTAGTCGATGTTCAATCTGCTTCCGCAAGGTCAACTGGGTACCAGCTCCCTGGCCAGACGCTACATCCGGGACGATGCTAACATAAAAACTAGGCGAGCGACGGGAGGCTCTATAAATGGTATTGTTCCTCGACGTTCGTACGATGCCACGAACAGTGTTAACAACACCGGAAATGTATGTCTCTCCTCCTCCTCCTTATACTTAACGCAACAAGCTCATGATATCATAGATATTTCAAAAGTTCTCGGATGTCGACTCACGAGGGGGAGAGTATACCGTGAAGGTACGCCGCTTCTCAGCCTACATCAGACATCGATTGACAGTTAATACAGGCAGCCTTTGGGCGGACGAACGGGGTTGTGCTGTGAGTGGCGAGTGTTTATGGGAACGTACTGGTTGAGCCGGAGTGTCCGGTACTTGAGGGGAGACGGACGCTTCGGGTGATGGCTCTGATGCAGGACTTACTATCCCAGCAAAGGACCGTTTAGGTTGGACGAGTGTGTTAACAGTGAACGTATGATTATACGATGACATGTGTCATATAAAGGGAGGTCTGCCACTTCCGTTGTGCTACTCAACAATAGCATCATCTCTTAGACATTGGCTTATCGGTTCAAGGAAAGTGTTGTCTGTCACTTTCGACTTTTCACAATTTGGATGCAGAGGGTCGGAAGGAGCTGATGCTCTTGCATAGTGGCATCGTCTACTCGATGGTAAGAGACCTCACAATCATTTTACCACTCACTGACTGATTTGCTGAAAGAGGATGAGAGCTTCCAGAAAGTCTCAAGATTTAGACTTTGTTCAGCGAATCCGGCCCGTCGTTCTTGTGATTACGTCCATCTGGCTTCGAGGCATGTGGCGCAGTATATTGGCTTGTGCATCTCAAGGCCCGGTGACATAAAGGTTAGGCGTAATTTCTTCGGGAGCGAGAGGCTCAAGGAATCACATTCTTGTTTGTTAGATTCTGAAGCATGAGGCGCATCCGCAGCGTTCATTGATCTCTCGGCTACCTAGCTTCCCGGAGGACACGTCCGTGATTTCCAAACTGATTCCAAGTTGTATGTGGTCTCGACTTTGGACGCGTACTGAAGAAACGTCCATAATGTGGGGAAATGCGGGAAAGTGAGACGATCGACAATCAACGAGCGAACTCGGATGTTTTTCATGCGTGCCAGAGGACGGGGTCTTTGGGTGTTCCCAAGTTAATTGGAGACAACGTACAACTCGTGATGGTCTCCCATGACAATGACATACTCGCCTCACCTCACCTTTTTGGGAGGTTTTATAAAAGCGCTGTCATCCTTGTCGAATCTTGACATTCTTGCTCGATCGCCCTTGTCGTGTCTTCGGTCCTCAGGTTGACGATGTTGTTTCATTTGATCTTGGCCGTCGCCGCCGTCATCTCTAGTCGGGCGGCGCCTACCGTGACGCTGGATAACGCGACTGTTATTGGCGCTGCGTATGGGAGCGTGTCGAAGTTTCTGGGTATCCCGTTCGGACAACCACCGTGCGTCTTCTTTCTAGTACTAAGAAATGAATGTACATTGACGGCCGTTTCAGTACTGGCGATCTTCGATTCCAGCTCCCCAAAGCAGTGGGCGCGTATACGGGGACTATTGACGCGACGGCGTTTGGGCTGTCGTGCCCTCAACAGGCTGTCAAGCTCCCAATACTCACTGGGCTTCCTCAAGAGACGGTCGACTACGTGGTCAACTCTATCTTCAATGTTGTGTTGCCCTCGGAGGAAGATTGTAAGTCCTTCGAGTAAAGTATCCATCCAGTTGACCTGATCTCCTCCGTAGGTTTGACAATCAACGTGGTCACGCCTGCTACCGCAACTTCAAGCTCTAAACTACCAGTCGCCGTCGTACGTTGCTACTCACTTCCTCGATGACAAACACGCTGATGGACTTTACGGTAGTGGATATTCGGAGGTGATTCTAATCCTTGACATCGCACAGACCAAGTTGTTGAGCATGTAATCCACAGGCGGCTTTGAGGTCGGCGGGCCATCTATGTACGATGGTACCTCCATCGTTCAGCGCTCTATCGCACTCGGAGAACCCGTCGTGTATGTGTCCATGAACTATCGACTCTCCGGTATGACACATCCACGCATTTCGCCTTCTCTCGTTCCTCACCGCATGCTGCAGCGTTCGGCTTCCTAGCGGGAAAGGAAGTGAAACAAGCTGGAGTGGGAAACCTTGGGTTGCACGACCGTAAGCCGCCGTAAAGGGATTGTAATCATTTGAAGATGTATTAACCGTCCGTGCAGAACGTCTCGCGCTCAAGTGGGTACAGAAGTACGTTACGGCTTTTGGGGGTGATCCGGATAAAGTGACCCTGTCAGTTTCTCCTGTTCACTAAACCTTCAGCTTTTTCTGACGTTAAGAACGGATAGCTGGGGAGAATCCGCCGGCGCCATTTCCATCGCATCCCATATGCTCTTCAACGGCGGCGACACGGAAGGATTGTTCAGAGGCGCATTCATGCAGTCGGGATCGCCGCTTCCCGTAGGCGATCTTGAAAATGGGCAGAATGGTTCGGGTTCCTTTTAATGTACATAGGAAGTACTGAACGCGGTCATTAGATTATGATGCCATCGTCGACAAGACGGGGTGTTCTGGCTCTTCTGATACTCTTGCATGCCTCAGAACCGTCTCATACGACGTCTTGAAGGCAGCAGTCGACGACTCACCATTCATCTTCGATTATCAGGTGTGTACCATATTTTCGATTCCAGCACAAGATTCTTGACGCACCAAGCAGTCATTAAAATTGGCGTGGCTACCTCGAACAGATGGTGTCTTGCTTTCAGATAACGCACAGCGTCTCGTGCAGCAAGGCAAAGTTGCTAACATTCCTTTCGTTACTGGTGCGGCGCGTCTCTACGAGGAATCGCACCCCCGGCTGATGTTTCACGTTCAAAGGCGACTGCGACGATGAAGGCACACTCTTCTCGTTCGCTCAACTGAATGTTACGTGAGTAGAAGAAGTGGCATGTCGACGCGAAATTTGCTGACTCCCTTGGCGCAGAACGGATGCTCAAGTGAAGGAATACCTTCAGACCATCATATTCTCCAATGTGTCCGATTCCGATACTGAGAGACTGATGGATCTTTATCCTCAAGATCCTATCGTGGGATCTCCATTCGACACTGGTCTTTTAAACGTTGTGACCCCGCAGTTCAAACGGTTCGCTGCTTTCCAAGGAGATGCGGTCTTCCAAGCTCCGCGTCGGTTTCTCATCAATGCGGTATCGGGAAAGCAGGACATATATACCTTCAGTACGTGCCATTCTACGCGACGTACCGAAGCACTGATGGGTGTTCGCAGTCAACAAGCGCCTCAAAGGTATTCCCGTTCTAGGCTCCTTACATGCTTCCGACATCTTGAACGTGTACTTTGGCGGCGACATGGCGGACTACCTCATTCGGTTCGTTAACGACTTGAATCCGAATGGGAACACCGGGATTACGTGGCCGAAATGGACTGCGGATTCGCCTGCGATGCTCTCGTTTAACGATGGCTTGGTACCCTTGAGTATCACTACAGATACGTTCCGCCAGGAGGCCATCGACGCGTTGAACGAGATACTCTTGGAGAACCCCATCTGACACTATCTAACTACACATATACCCATGGATTTCGAAGCTCTCGCGTATTCCGTATATAACGTTATTGACTTGTTCACTTATTGCGTTCCGTCATCATCTAACATATCGTTTGGTTACTTCAATATCACTCTAAGCTCTAGATATCTTCGAAACGAACTGTGCAACGAAGGTGTATCAGTAAACGTGGTATATGGGTCTTCCCATTCTCGTTCGAAGCGTTCAACGATTGGTCCCCCCAGCATCGAAGCAGGCCATACCCTTCACCGCCTCCCCAAGACGCGGCGGGTTCTCGGGCTGCTCAAGAGCACACGTTACAACCTGAGGCTGGTTTGAACGTGTTCAACATGCCAGCATCCACGCTGGCTGTTTTTGTGCCACTTACAACCGTCCACCATATTTCTGGTGTCGCCCGTTCCAGACTATCAATTTGAATCTCGGGGCCAGGGCCAGCTTTGTGAATGTTAAAAGAAATTGCGATGTCGTACATACTTACCACGGCGACATGGTTTAATATTTATTTAGGACTCGAGTGGGAGGTAGAAACATGCCACCCGGTGCTATCGGTGCTGGGTGTCTACCAATGCCATTCTCACATCATAGAACGTGTTCCTTTGTTTGAGTACAAGGAGGAACTTGTAACCGGGCCGATCGCCGAAGCTTAAACTCTTACCTTCATCATGGACTCGTTTGAATTGTCAACTACGGACGTGTCTGCAGCCTTCACACCGTTTCCAGAGCTACCCATAGATGTTGCTCGCTATATTATCGAGATAGCAGCTTACATGGACCGAGCGACTGCTCTACGGCTAGTCGTGGTGTCTAAGGCTGTGTTTGAATGGTATGTGTGCAATTTGAGGAGAGTTTATTCTTGCCATAAACACCGTTTACAGGATAGATCCCATTCTCTATCGGGTTGTTGTCTTCACCTCGGTAGACTGTACGAAAAGCTTTTGTTATGCGATTCAGACGCGCGGTCCAGAGCCGTTCAACAGAAATGTCAAGATTCTCGTTTTCGACGGTCTTTGGTGGCCACCCAGTTCGCCCATTCTTCGCTTAATCTTGTCGGCCTGTACTGGTGTCACCTCTTTGACATGGTGGATCTTCTACGAAGAGGTTCCCCCATATGCTCGTCCAGACATCCCGAATCTGTTTCCCACCCATCTCTACCTCTTCGAAAAGTACCCGTTCGCTATGAAGTGCATTCCCCGCAGCGTGACACATCTCTCGCTGTCCACTCAGTACATGACGCAACTGAGGACTGATACCCTATCGCAGATTTTGGCTCACTGTCCCAGCCTCACCCATATCTGCGTGTCCGATTGTCTTTCAATAATTTTCGACATTTACGCGGACGGTTTCTCCGAATATGTCAATGACCTTCTCGATATTGTTCCGCCCACTGTGAAGGTTTTCGCCATGCGCCTTACTCACAACAAGCATGGGGAACAAAAGCGGTTGGAGGATTCCCTGGCGATGATCAAGGATCCACGTTTTGTGCCGATCCGCGCAAGCCAGTCTTGGTATCGGTATTCTCTGACTGGGCGAGCAGACTACAAACATCGAGAATTAGACGTTGATGCTAATTGGGGTTTGAATGCATACGCCGATTTGGATATCTGGGAGTTTGCAGAACATTATCTTCGGTCAGAGGCAAAGCTGTGTAAGTTTTCAGTGCTGCTCAAGGGATCTACTCTGCTGACCTCACTAATGTAGGAAGGAGAATATATGGATTTTGTGGTCATGATCTGATCCACTAGAACGCGCACAGATTCGGACACCTACCTACCTACGCTTACCGTTGAACGAGCACCGATTTTTAAGCAATTCGCGTGTCCGCTAAATCCGCCATTCTCAAATAAGTAGGCACCGGCTAGTTACCTATCTTCAAAGATGGAAAGCTACATTCGATGGGTATACTGCCAGTGTTTCTCATACCCGCATGTTGGCCTGACTCTGCCCCCTCTCCCTTCCCAAGAGCTCCCGTGTCAAACAGCATAGTAGACAATTGGATGCTGCCTGTTTGCATTCCGCGTCTCCGATGGTATCGTAGACCGCGGTGAGGGGATAGATGGTCAAGGTTTGGATGACGGAGGCGACGAATGTGATGGGCGTTTGTGAGCGGTCATGAGGTCCGTCGCGTCGAGCGTTTAAAGGCGGAGTGGAGCGAGGAGGCGTCGGGTGACGCCGATGTTTTTGAGCAGCCGGATCGCTGGAAATTCCCAAGCCACTGTTACATCGGAGACGAACTGTATTGATTGACATAGGCGCTTCCGTCGATGATTCACGTTATATAACTTGTGAATCTGCGCTCTAGAGCGAGGGTAGGGTGGAGACCAAGACCGATTTGTGCTGGTCCCATGAGACTATTGCAAGCCGTGACGAAGCAAATGTGTGTGGTTCCTGCTTGGTCAACGAACGGTTTTCAGGGAGCTGGAAGTCAATATCAGCAACCAACAGATATTCAAGGCGCTCGTGCTATGAGCTCTCACGACGACCTTGGCCAGAATGTAATCTATTGCTGATACGCTCCTTCATACGACTGATGAAACCCGAAAACAGCATGATAAGTTACATGAATTGAGTGTGAGAGCAGAACCTTACCCTTATCCCATCCTTCAATGCCTTCTCCAATCGACTCTACTTCCCCAACAATGTGCAACACCAGCACGACTTTCTCAACTGCTCTGCGGAATTTTTGGAATTCCTAGTCAACTGAGGATCGCTGTGATCTTGACGAGCACCTCTCCATTCGCCGTAGTGTGGATAGCGTTAGAGCGTATGACAAACGAGCCCAGCTTCTTCTCGATGACGAGAGATTTCAAGGCTAGTAGAGCCAAAGCGCCACAGCATGTCTAAGCCTCGGAAGAAGAAACTTGGTAGCGTCATAGTTGCTGATGAAAAAGAAGACAGATGCCAGAAGAGGAATAGAGGAACCGCGATATTAATCGCGGATAGTATTAACTGGACGTTCATTTGGATGGAACGCCGGTAAGACAGCCTTCAAGAGAACTCAAGTAAAAATGACAAAGATGGCGGCCTGCGAGTAAAGTGCTGAGTAACTCCCAGGCTAGCCAAAGTCTGAAACGAAGCGGTCATTTGACAAGGAAACGACAGTACCCGATGTTCGATACAAAAGCGTAGCGGAAGAGACAGGCCTGGATCAGGGATATAGATCAAAACTGCGCCAAAACGCGCTTTGGGACCAAAACTAAAGAGTGCCATCAGAGCTGCCTTTCTCCATCTTCCTCCTTCCACCATGATGCTTTCCGAGTCTTTAGCCTCTAGATACGTCAGTGGCTCCCATAGAGAACCCCAAAGATAGCTAGGCGGATGAAATTGTGAGTTGGGATGTTTTTTGAACTAAAATGTGTATGACATTAATCATGCCTGGGTATAGCTCTCCATACCCCCTTCCCTCCCCAGTTAATCCAATTACAACTTCGTTGGCGGTCATTTCCAACGCTCAAATTAAGCCATCGTATGCTGGCGCGTCGGGATATCTCCACTTTTGGCCAGAATGCCCTTGTTCTTTTGACTCAGACTGGCCTTTGTTCTCGCCCATTATGGCAACGGCCTCCGCAGAATTGGTATGCTTCGGAAGCAACGCTGATGCCAGCATCGCCTGGTCCTTGTCCTCCTTCTTGGACCTGAACAATTACAACAGACGGTCCTTCCCAGGCTGTTATTGTTTTCGGCGCTCATTGTACTCGTTCGTATATAATCCCTCCCCTTCCTTCCTTGAATGTCCTTAGATCCCCCTTTCATCGAAATGTCTTCAGCAGCGAGCACGTCTTCCCAACCGGTGACACCACATTCTTCTCCCCGGCAACATGTGCCTGTCGCAGTCATTGGCGACGACGGGAATGCCTCCATCTACAACTGGAATCAGTCCGTGCACGAAGGCGCGCTCGAACCCTTTCACCTTCCCCTCGACCTTCTCTCTAGTCTCAACAACCTTGTCGACTTGGAGTCCGTCCCGAAAACATCCACTCAGCTAAATCCACACGCACCCGAATTCCAGCCAACGGCCGCGCCTCTCCCTCCATCCAGGTCTCTAAAACCCCTTGCTGCCCCCAACGACCCACCGTGGGTGTTATCCTTTGTCCAAGGCACGCGGCGCCATCCTACAGATCGTATTCATCTCGCCCGAGACGCATGCTTCATGCTTTCTTCCCCATCCTTCTCCCTTTCGCGCGACATTAAAGTCCTGGCAGACAAATTCTGCGATCGCGCTGCCTTCCTCAAGTTCCAGCGCGGACCTGAAACCATTACGCCATTTGCCGCAGAAGTCGTCGACACCATGCAACGACTCTTTGGGGTCGAAGCTGCGGAGGAGTTTAGGCGTTGCCTCGTGGACGTTGTGGCGCTCACATTCACCAACGTGTGGGAGATTGTGAGCTTATTCTCTGTATCACATCCAGGCCGTCTTACTGACTTTGTCTCCCCGTGTGTATAGGAAGTTCCCAAGGCTATCCGCATTGGAGGCACGATGCCGCTGGAGCTCACGATTGCGGGCGTATCTCTGGGCGCGTTCATGGCGCAGCTGCACGCGGTTAATCTGCTCGAGGGCGCGCTGGTTACGCAAGCGCTCGCCTCCATGTTTCGCACGAGCGCGTCGATGGAACATCTCCAGGCTATGCACATCATTGTCACGAGCGTGGGCTCTAGGTATTGGAGTATGCCGCGCGTCACGAGGGAGGAGTTTCTGAGCTTCCTTGAGAGATGGGCCGTCGGTGTGAAAGAGGATGTGAGCTTGGTGGGGCTGCGGTATCCGTCTCCCGTGAAGATTAGGTGGGTAGAGGAGATTAAGGCGAGAGTGACCATGTCGGATCACACCTCGTAGGGTTGTCTACTTAAACTATTGAACGTACATGTATACCGCGATTCACCGTACTGTAATTTAGTGTAATGAAGAAGTCAGTTATGTACAACCTCCGTATGTAAAGTGAAGCGAAGGATTATACTTTCCCCTCATTCCGAAAGTTAGTACGCAACTAGCAGATGTGGTTGGCGGTGGCGAGAATTATGGCCGACGCAAGCTTCTGAGATCACGAACACGTGTAATCCAATCACAATCAGCGCTTCAGCGTAGTCAACGAGTTGTGTGAAGACGGTATGCAGAGACATTGAAATAATATAGCAAAGATCTCAAAGAGATTTTTATATTCATGATACGAACAATAGAGAACTATTTCACGCACTCGAACAATTGGAAACGGTTTTGGCATAGTGGCATACAGCGAGGACAGATACATAGTAACTAGCAGAAGAAAAATACAGAAAACAAAAAGAAAGACTGGGGATGCAAAAAAACCTAGTAGCAATCCATCATCTCAACATCAGAAACCACCTCCATATCAACATCCATCGCCACCACACTCTCCACAAACCGCTCCTGCGCTGTAATAATCCTCAACGAGGGGCACATCCACTGCAGCCGCTCCAGACGGAGCACATCCTCCACGTACAACGCCACCGGCACCGTGATATCCAGCGCATCCATCACCCTCCCATAATACCGCCCGTCCTCGCCCGAAATCGCAGGGACGACGCGTCCATCCATGAGCGCGAGGACATCGCAGTTGGGCTCCTGCACATCCACATCCGCCCTTCTCAGCATCGGGAGATTAAACCTCGGCACCCACCCATGCTCCATCTCGACGAGCTGCTCGCCCGTCTCCGCAATAAAGTGCGTCGCCATATAGTTCATATAATGGAGGAAGGCCTTGCCGCTCCCGGAGATGCTGAGCTCCTCGAGCGACACGAGCCGCCGGATGAACTGGAGGAGCACGGGCATCTCGTGCTCGGCCACGAGCCCGCACGCGACGTCTGCGGCGCTGTGCATGTCTAGTTTGCCGGGGACGAAGGAGACGTTGACAGAAAAGAAGGAGCGGAGTTGGTTTAGGGGCAGGCGGGCCATCAGCCTACGAAGGAGGTCGTCTATCGGCGGGTGCTCCGGGTCGGCGGTGGATTCTTCTTCGGCTGGCTGGTAAGACTGGTCCAGGAGCGTCAGTGCCTCAAGTCGCGGCGTGTCGATGAACTCCAAGAACGTCTCCACCTCCCCCGGCTCGGTGTACCCGAGGCTCAGCGTCTTCAGCGCAGACAGCACAACCGGTTTCACCACAATTTCGGAAGGTTCATAAAGCGGGTGCTCAAGACAATCAACAGCCTCAAACTCCCTAATTGTATCCTTAGACTTGGCGAGAACCTTCTGCAACACGCGATGCGAGGGGCGGCAATGCACAGGCTGATCCGTGATCCTCAACGACTGCAAGTTCTCTAGGGGAAAGTCCGCCCAGGTGTACGGTGCACCGCTCATGACAAGCGTCTTGAGTCGGGGAAACGTTACCTGCGCAGACGCGAATATCCGAAGTGTGGTAGTGGTATATCTCCCAACGTCGCCGAGCGCGTTGATCGCGAACGACTCGAGCATGGGCAGCTCGACGCCGCAGAACATGTTCATCACCGTGAGGTGATGCGGCCAGTGCTGCCCAGTCAGCGCGAGAGAGGACAGGTGGTGAAGATGGGGTGAAAGGAGCGCGACCAGCGCGTCCTGGTGCGCGCCAGTAAAAGGCGCGTTGGCGCTGTCGGGAAGAACGATCGTGACGTCGATGGCGTAGCCTTTGGTGCGGGTAAGCAGCGACCGGGTGAGCATGAGAGGAGTAGCGACGGTAAGGGCGGACACCTCGATGACGATCGAGGTCCAGAGCGACGCGTCGTTGATAGCCATGTTGCTCCAGTGGTGGCAGACGCTGATGATATTGAACAGGACACTAAGACGGGAGCGGGCGGGGAAGGAGAACACGAGGTGCCGGAAGATGATGAGCCAGATCTCGACCGGGAGACCATTGAGGATGGCAGGTGGCGCGGGCTTGGGTACACCAGATACCGCCACGGCTTGCGTAAGGTATTCGTACGAGTTCATGTTTTTTTAACTGTAAACCTACGCATTAGCAGGAGTAATGAGTGGAGCCAACACCATAAGACTAACCTTTTCAAAAGGATGAGGTTAGGGACTTAAGAGGTACGTGAAAGATTGGCGTATTCGACGAGATTCAAAAGTCGTCACCGGGACGAAACTTGTGAGCGTGGAAAGTTGGGAAAGATGCAGTTCTGAAGGAAGCGCGACTGCTCAGTCCTTTATATACTCTCCAGAAGCAACACGCACCATTGTTCGCTGGTGGACTATCGAAAATGGTAATACCGAGAGAACAATAGGCCGCACTGCCTAAAGTCCTCATAGCGCGTCCACAGTTATCTTGGTCCAAGCTCGGTCCACAGCGTCCGTTTTTGGCTCATTGTACCCGCATCCAATCAACCAAATGACAATGTTGGCGTCTGGTAAAGAGGAAGTTGTACTCTGACAAAGCTCCGGGCTGGACAGAAAGCCTTTCGAAAGTAATAGGTGATACTGGTAAGCAGATCCTGAGGGCCCATCTAGTCCATAGTTAGCCACGGTCCAAGCTCGGTCCAGGTCCACAGCGTCCGTTCGTGGTTCATTGTGACGGCATCTATCGCATACATACAAACAAATGTTTGGCGCTCAAAGATGCGCGCGCGACAGAGTAACCCGGAGATCCACGGCGCGACGACCATAGGTGCAAGACCCCTAAGGCATAATCTGACGGTGCTACTACCGTCCCAGGTAAGGAAAAAGACACTGGTAAACAGATCCTGAGAGCACATCCTCATACCACATCCAACCCACTAGTAGCCACGGTCCACAGCGTTCGTCCGTGGCTCATTGTTTACATACATACCCAATCAATCAAGCCAAACGACAATATTTGTCGTTCAAAGACGGAGTAAGCCCGAGATTCCGCAAGTTCTGGGGGAAGCTCATGGTGGCAAGAAGCAAGTTGTAAATTAAATTTGTCGGAGCTCCCGGCCCGGCTCAAAGCTTCCCACTTTCCTGTCATCCAAATCATTTACTTACCACAATATTACAATAATTCAACGCCGTTACAACATGATACCAAAAAGTCCATCCAAACAAATTCCTTTAAGTAAGTGTTCATAATGAAATCAAGACGATCGAGAAGGAAAGAAATGGCAGCTCCAGTTCTATCCAATTTCAGTCCAAGTCCTACCGTCCGAGTCGCTTCTTGGGTTTCAATTTCGTAAATGCATCAGTCTAGGATGGGAATCACATTACCAGCACTCTCCGGGGTGAACAGAAAGACACTGGCTAAATGCAGTAACTTACAGAACCTGGGAGCACATCCACATCCACATCCTCAGCCATAGCCCAAGCTTGAGTCCCCAGCATCCGTTCTTGGCTCATCAATTACATACCCAGTCAACCAAACGCCGTTCAAAGCCATGCACGTTCCAGAGAGACATCCCACAAGTCCGAAAGTTCATGGTGGTGGCAAGAAGCAAGTTGTAAGTAAATCATTCGGACCTTCCAGCCTGGGTCAAAGCCTCCCACTTTCCACATCCAAATCATTCAACACTGCATGCATTTCAGAGGTACACACACAAAACATTACAACAACAGGATGCAAAAAAGTCCATACAAATAAAAACCAGTCTCAAGTCCATACAACCAAGTCCAAATACCGAAACCAAGCACAGGCAGAGACAGACACAAGAACAGAGGCAGGCTCAATCCAACAGTAGCGACCAGTCCAAGTCCAAAAGTCCAAGTCCTAGCGTCGCTTCTTCGGTTTCGCCTTCGTCGAATTATCAGCCTATAAGTCACATCATCTATCATCAGCACACTCCCACCCCACCCTACCCTCCTCCTACACACGCACCTTTCTCTCCGTAGGAATAACCGTCTTCTTCGGCACACCCGCCTTCTACACACGCACGTTAACGCGGATACCCGAGTAACAAAGAGAGAAAGAAACCACACACCGTCCGCCTCGCAGGCCTCCCACCCGTCGTCGTCGGGGACGGAGGCCTCTCCCGCTTCCCCAGAGTCGTCGTAGGCACAATCGGATCATCACAAAGCGGCTTATCATCATCGTCGTCATCAGACACATCCTCAATATCATCCTCCTCGCCCGCAACCTTAACCTTACTCGGAGTACGCGCCTGTCCCCCCTCCCAAGTGTCAAACCCGATGGATATAAGAGAAGCAGGAAGGACAGTACCTCACTAGGACTCAACGTCGTCAACGGACTCGACATCCACAGATTCAAATCCACCATCGTCGCCTTCGTCTGCCCAGACTCGGCAACCTGCTTCTTGAGACACTTTGCCAGCGTAGACTCCAACGAGTGCATCTTGCTCTGCAGCGCCGAGATGATATTGTCCCGCTACACCAAAAAACCAATAATAGTAAGCACGCGAAGGAGGGACGAGGGAAAAGCAAAACACAAACATACAGATCTCAGCTCATTCTCCTTATTCACAACATCCTGCTCATACATACCCTGCGTCATCTGAATCAGAGACTGTACAAACGTCTTCTCAATGTCCGTCTAGAAATCCGATACATGTCAATGAGAACACCACTTTATTTCATGGAATGAAACACAACATACCAAATCCCCAGCCTGATACCTCACGCCCATCGTCCTCTCGCGCTCCCGAAGACGCTGCACCTCCTCTTGCAGCTGTTCAAGCTTAGCATTCACAACACTCAGCGCATCCTCTCCCTTCGCCGCATCCTCAGAAGCCGCATGCGCCTGTGCCTTGAGCGAATCCAGCTCAGCCATCGTCGCCTCCAAAAGCCGCTCATTATCCCTCGCAACTAGTCTCGCATCGGCCGTCTCCTTCTTGGCAACATCGACCTTGTCCGCCTCGATCTTCAAACGCTCCTCTTGCCTAGCCGCCTCGACCTTGAGTTTCGTCACCTCGGAAGCATGCGCCCTGGCCTCGTTCTGTAACCCTTTAACGCTCTTGTCAAGAGACGCTTTCTGGTCCTGTAGGTTCTTGAGCGCGCTGTCAAAAACCGCCTTCTGGTCCTTTAAGCATTTATCGAATTGAATCTTCTGGTCGTTGAGACGGGCTTCCCATTCGGCCGTGCGCGCCTTGAGGTTGCGTTCTGCAGCCGCAGTCTCTTCAGCATGGATGACCGCTCGCTCTTCATATCTACCGAGATCAACGCGATGAGTGGCAGCTGCTTCCTCCAGGGTGGCCTGAATATGAATATGTATGAATCAGTAATCCTTGGGTTCAACGAGGAAACGTACGATGAGAGCATTGCGTTCTTGGAGCAAACGTTCCAAACCAGACTTTTGTTCCTCAAGGACAGAAACTTCCGCGCGAGCAGCGCCCGACGCAGCTTCAAGTTTGGTCTGCAGATAGTCAAGATACGTTAGCCAGAAACAAAGAAAACTGCGGTCCTAGTACCGCATACGACGTCTCACTGCGAAGCAGCCGCTCCTGCAAGGCATTTTAGCAATTTAAAGAACACAACCAGTGAAACTTCACTTGAAGATCTCCGCTTTGTTCCTTGGCCAACTTGAGAGTCATGGTCTGCGAATCGAACCGCTCCTGTAGGATCTAGAACCGTTAAGCTAAGCCCGCCACCACATGCAAAAGTAGCTAATTCACATTGTACCGCGCATTTTCATCTCTCAACCTGCAATGCCGTCAGAAAGATATGGCGAACTTTTCAATAAACTGCGCGCACTGGTTGTGACTGCTCAAAAGTTCCTTCTTCAGCTTGACATTTTCCGCTTCTACGACCGCGAGCTTGTCCTGAGCCTGATTCCATTTGGTCGTTTCGGCAGCGCAAGCCAGCTTCGCTTCTTGCACTTCTAGCTCCAATTTCGAGATTGTTCTGCGAGATTGCTCTGTCCTAATGATACGAATCAGCACATCGTTCAGAAAAGGATGGCAAACTCTCACGTTTCGGCCAATGATGTATTCCGATCTGTGAGGCCTTGCAGTCTTTCGTGCAAAGACGCAATCTGAGAGTCTTGTCTGTGTCCTTTATTCTCGGCCGCTAGAAGCTTTGACGAGACTCTGCTACCTGTTTAGGAAATCTGAAGCGGAGAACAAGGTAAACACACACTCGCGAAGCTTGTCCTCCGACTCTTTGACTTTGGTGGACTCCATGTCGGCGTACCTAAGACAGCGTTAGAAGCGCACAATCAGAAGACCCAACCCATACCTTTTCTGAAGGGCTTTTAAAGTACGTTCCTGTTCGTCAAAGGCGGTTTGCAGATTGTTCAGCCTGATGACGGTCAGAACTTCAGTTCCGTGGTATATGCAATGACTCACTTCTCCTCAGCATCTCGACGCGAGCTCGACAGATTTGCACTCTCCAATAGGATGTCAAAACTTTCCGTCTCTCGCTTGACGAGTTTCTCGGCGAGTTCTGCGACCTTGTTTTCTAAGGGGCAGAATGAAATTTTAAGAAATGAACGACAATGTGGAAGTTACCTAGCTCTTGCAAGTTGTCGCTTCTGCGCGTCCACCGAGCTGTATCCTCCAATTGGCGAAGCTCCAAATCAGCTACCCTTTGCTTCGATTCGATGAGTTGAGCGCCCATGTTTTGGAGCTTGTCGCGCATAATGTCAATGACTTGCTGAGCTGGGAACGCAGTGCTAAGAAGTATGACCCAGGGAGGGAACGACGCGTACCGCTGTGACGATCCTGCTGTAGTTCAGCGACTAAGGCTCGGGTTTCCGCGGATTTGTGTAGATATCGCCCGTTTTCATCCAAATGGGATTCGACAACTACATGATAATATAAGCACGGCAATGACCCACGAGAGATGTACTCACTCTTTAAATGGTGTTCCGAGGACCCCTTGAATATCTCGAAGTCGTCTTTCGTTCGTTGGAGACTGTCTTGGGACGCGTCAAATCTGAGCTTGAGTTGATTAAAATTGTTCTTGAGGTCATCGTAACTAAAAAGAACGTTAAAGGTCTCAACAACAATGATATAGGAAGGACTTACTTTCGGGATAGGCTTTCCATGCCTTTGCGGGAGACGTCTTTGACTCGGGTAACTCGTGCCTCGGATTCTTGCAGCTTATCCTGGGTCGCTTGCAGTTCTGTACGAAGGCGAGAAACCTCTGAATCCTTGTCCTGTGCGATCTCGTTATTTCTTTCCTTTTCCGCCGTCGCTTGATGTAGTCGTGTTTGGAGTTGTAGGATGTCTTCACTAGAAGTCTTGATGTTGTTTGCCTGGCGATCGTTTTCAGCCTCGAGAACGGATATGCGCTGTTGTAGAGCGAGGATAGAGTTTTGCGAAGTAGTCAGCTCTGAGCGAAGGTTCATATTGATCATACGCTACAAAAAAGTGAATATATGCGTTAGGTTTCGTCGTAAAAAGACATACCTCTTCAGCGAGCTGAGACTTGATTAGGGCAGCTTCTTTGAGCTTCTTGATCACGTCGTCTAGATTGCCTTCTTCGGGCGGCGCGTCAGACTGAGTAGTAGAATGTTGACGAGAATGGGATTCGAATCGCTCGGAGCGATGTTGGTCCTGCATACGCGGAGGTGCATGTCGAGCGGGAGTAGAGAAAGGATTCGATTTATTGGGTTGAGGAAATATCTTGAACGCGGTGTTTTCTTTATTACCATCGGCTGCGCGTGTTGCACATAAGATACACGTTAGATGTGAAAGGGATATGACGCGTACGAGGGTAAAAGTCGCCCTTTGGAGGTGACTGTAAAGCAGACATGGAGAATCTAGGTGGTCTGTCTGCCTTGGGAGTCATAGCAAAGACGCTTCCAGGAGGCTTTCCATTACGACCTGAGAGAGCAAAAAGAGGAGGAGGAGGTTGTGATTTGCGTTGACCTGGTCGGCCATTTCGGGGTGTGGACGCGACAGGAAAATTGAGCTGAAATGGTTTAGAAGGGGGACCATCGTTGGGTATACGCTCGTTGTTGTTGTATTCAAGATCGTCAGAGTCCATGGAAGTAATAAACCAAGAAGGGATGGTGCTTAGTCAGAGTCGCGCTTGCCACGTGCATCGGATTTGCCGTCATCATCCGACAATTCTCTCTTTCTTCCTTACCATCACCGGCGACGATGAGCAGTGTCCATTTTCCTGTTCGCGTCGCCGCCTTATTTCGCCGCGTTTTTCAGGCTGTCTCGTCGCTCTCAGTATCCAACCAGCAACTATTAAAGGATTCATCGGCCGACGAACCAAAGCAGGACATAGACCCTCCATCGTCGTCGTCGTGGAAGACGGTGGACTGGTCGTGGTGGCGCAGCGAGGAGCGCTGGTATTGGAATGTCGACGCTGGTAAGACAGACATTTTAGCCCCCGATACAAGCTCACGCCTTTGCAGCTCGTAATATATCTTGGCCGTGGTTGACGTTCAACCTCTCGTCTTTGACAGAGGTCTCTTCGGCTTACTCCACTAGTCTAAATACACTACCGCCCTCTGGCGGAGACATGCCACCCGACCCGCCACGCGAATCATCCCAATCGACGGACACCATACATAGACTAATACAGAATCCCGCTCTCTACAATCCCCTACGCACTCCTCGATACCCCATCGTTTTATGTCACGGTTCGCCCTACATCCATCATCCCTCGACACGCTCTGAATCTGTACAGGTCTTTACGGCTTTGACGAACGTGGTCCGTCATCCTTCCCCAGCATGAGAATGCAATATTGGTCAAACGTACTACGCACCCTTCGCCAAACCGTAGGTGCAGACGTTATCGTAACTACCGTCCCCAGGTCCGTCTTTTTCCTCACAAAATTCTTATGCTTACTGTTACTCCACAGTACCGGCTCTGTTACTTCTCGTGCAGAAAGCCTAGACCGTCAGCTCAACGACAAGGCTCGAGGACGCGGTATCAATTTCCTTGCCCACTCCATGGGCGGTCTAGACTGCCGCCACCTCATCACACACGTCAAACCCACAGAATACACGCCTCTATCCCTCACCACCATCAGCACCCCACATCGCGGGAGCCCCTTCATGGACTGGTGCGCCGAAAACATTGGCTTAGGTCGCCTCATCCGCCGCGAAGGCGAGCGCCTAGCAAAATCCGCAACCCATTCCGACCTACCGCCCCCACAAAACTCGGTACCCAAGTCCGATCTCACCCCGTTCTCGCTCTCGTCTCTCCCATCCTCATTCACCACCCTCCTCATCTCCATCATCGACTCGCCAGCCTACGCCAACCTCACATCCACCTACCTCAACACCGTCTTCAACCCCAACACCCCAAACGATCCCTCCGTAAAGTACTTTAGCGTCGCCGGCCGCATGCCTAATGCTAGCGTCTGGCACCCATTTTGGCTCCCCAAGATGGTTCTGGACGGGGTAGAAAAGAAGGAACGCGAGCGGCTGCGGGATGCGGGGCACCCTCTTTGGGCACAGGACGCGGAATGGGGCAACGATGGCCTCGTGACCATCCAGAGCGCAAAGTGGGGTGAGTTTCTGGGCGTGATGGAGGGCGTCGATCATTGGGAGATCCGAGGCGCGCGCGGGCTCGAGTTTAACGTCGACTTTGGGGAGAAGAGGGATTGGGGGTGGTTGGCGGGTGCGTGGAAGAAGGATAAGGCGGACAAGCACGCGTCGGCTGAGGGATTGTTGACAGATAAAGCTGACAAGCACGCGTCGGCTGAGGGATTGTCGACGGATAAAGCTGACAAGCACGCGTCGGCTGAGGGATTGTCGCCGGATAAAGCTGACAAGCACGCGTCGGCTGAGGGATCGTCGACGGATAGGCTGTCTGCTGTCTTCGACTGGGTTATTGACCAGGTTCCTACACCGGCTCCGCTTATCAAGGGGAAGAGTGGTGGTGAGGTCAAGGTTAAACCGCGGCATGATCTCGAGACCAAGGCCGACTTGGATAGGTTCTATGTTGCTCTGTCGAGGAAGTTATATGATGAGGGATTGTAATCACTGTTTGTACATTTTAAAGAGTGTTTGTAAATCTGTTCAAGGAAAGAGGGAAGTAGCAAATTAATGACAGTCAGATTTCAGTTAATACTGTGACCAAAGCACATACTGGTTGCATGGCTTGATGCCAGGTGGCTTAGCACGTTTTATAATTAGCGCATTCTTGATCTTCAGTCCCATCATGCGAGTGATATCTAATTGGTGTCTCTCCCTACTAAGGCTACTCAGGTGGCTCAGACTCTTGGATGTAGAGCCTCTCAATTCGAAAACGGTTCCGCAAACTCGTCTTCTTCAGGGAAAATTTTCAACCGCGTGTCAGGTTCAACTCTGGCAGTAAGTAAACAAAGCGGACATCCACGCTGACTGTTTTTGCGCCACTTACAACCAGTTCCTTTGAATTTTCTCCTCTGTAATTACAGCCAACATATGGCCAAACGACACCAAATGTATCGTCCTTCGGCGGAACACATCGCTGCCTTTCTGCTCAAACAGCATAGTCATGATGTTATCCACGAGGCGCCGAAGTCGGGCAAGGACTCGGACTGTATCTTGCATAGTAGTCAGTGAAGCAAGACTAGGGGCGCGTTGATGACGCTTGTTGACTCGTCGCGTCCTGCTCACCACTAGCAATGCGCACAAAAGGAAGACATCGTCAACTGCGTGTTCTCATGTAAATCCGTGCTCTCATTTGCGCCTTCTCTTTCTTGCACTATCATGAGGACTTTCCCGGTAGAAATGTCCACCATGTTTTTTGTGTGGGCCGTCCCACAGACAATCGATTGGAATGTCGAAGAAGAAGAAGAAAGACATCCTGACGATTGCTCGATATTTGACGGTATCGTAGGCAGGCAGATGAGCTCAAGGAGAGCTTGCTAAATCTCAGAAGAAATTGCGAAGTAGTAGTACATAGTACCACGGCGACATCGTGTATTTAGGCGCAAGTGGCAAGTGGAAATATGCCACCCGGTGCTATTGGTGCAATAGCCACTGGGTGTCCCACTTTTTCTACCATTCTCATGTTCCTTTCTTTGAGCACAAGGAGGAGTTTGTAACCGGGCCGATCGCCGAGGCTTAAACTCTTACCTTCAACACTGTTCATGGACTCGTCTGAATTGCCAACTACGGACGTGTCTGCAACATTCACTCTGTTTCCAGAGCTTCCCATAGATGTTGCTCGCTATATTTTGGAGACGGCAGCTTACACGGACCGAGCGACTGCTCTACGGCTAGTCATGGTGTCCAAGACTGTGTTCGAATGGTATGTGCGCAATTTGAGCAAAGTTTAATTTGGCGATAAACACCACTACAGGCTAGACCCTATTCTCTATCGAGTTGTTGTCATCAGCTCAGAAGACTCTATCAACAGCTTTGAGACTGCGATTCAGACCCGCGGTCCAGAGTCATTCGCCAGAAATGTCAAGACGCTGGTTTTCGACGGTCGTTGGTGGTACACCGATTCGCCAAATCTTCGCTTGATTTTTTCAGCCTGTACAGCCGTCACCTCGTTGACATGGTGGACCCGCGATAAGGAGATTCCCTTATATGCTCGTCCAAACACCCCAAATCTGTTTCTCACCCATCTTCACCTGTTCGAACAGTATTCGCTCACTACGCATTTCATTCCGCGAAGTCTTACACATCTCTCAGTGTCCCTTCGAATCGAGACGTCACTGAGCCTGGTACAGATCGGGGCTCGCTGTCCCCGCCTCACCCACATCTGCGTCGCTTATGCCATGATCATTAACGAGAACAGTTTTGCCGAAGATGTTAATGTCCTTCTCAAAGCCATTCCGCCTACCGTGAAGGTTTTTGCCATGCGCTTCAGCAACAGGCATCCGGAACAGACGTGGTTAGAAGATTTCCTGGCTAAGATCAAGGATCCTCGGTTTGTACCGATCCGCGCAAGCCTGGGTTGGTATCGGTATTCGCTGTCGGGGCGAGCATGCTTTAACAATCCCGAATCAGATGTTGGCGCTGATTGGAGTGCGAATGCATACCCTGATTTGGATATTTGGGAGTTTGCAGAACATCATCTTCGGTCTAAAGCTTTGTAAGCATTTCAGTGCTGCTCGAAGGATCTACTCGCTGACCTTGCCAATGTAGGAAGGAAAATAAACAGATTCCGCGGCGCCACTAGGAGGCGTAGACACCTGCCCTTGCTGTTGAACGAGCACCGAATTTCGGCGCACTGCATTCCCCAGAACTCGCAGTTGATGTTGTATGGAATATTTTTGGAAACAGCGGCCCACATGGGATGAGCCACAGCGCACCAGCTGGTCCTGGTAGTACGTGAATGGTCAGTGTCTCTATCGAGTTGCTGCCTCTGCCTCACTGACGCTCCTGTACATTTCAGGAAAGATCTCATCATTTATCGGGCTATTGTTGCCGCTGAGCGGATCTCAACGCGCGGTTACTATTTGCAAGAGAGAGACTTCATTCTTTGCCAAAAGTGTTCAACGTCTTTGCATATTCTACGGCTCAACATATACCCCCACCTAACATCGCTCTGTGTAATCTGTATGCGGAATGACCTTCTTTGGGACTGCCATATGCTAGTAGTTGTCATGCTGGTACATTTTAAATGAAGATCCTGTAGGTGGCAATGACTACGTCTCGTGCGGGCGCACGACCAACTTCACACCGCTCACACCGCCCTTGAACGACCTCTCCAATCCATCTGCGACGCCGTTCAAGCCTCTGGGAAGGACCTCGAATCGGTTGGGCTTCATGGCAAACAAACACTTCGCGTCAGGACCCCCTGCTCATATTGCCAGTGAAAAGACATACCACAAACACACCCTTCTCGAACCAGCTTGTGATCTTGCTCACGATGAGCTCTCCAAACTCCTCGTGTGCAGGCACGGACACGCTCCCCGCTACCATGATAGCCTTTTTCCCCTCCTCCAACTTGTCCTTAGTAGGCGGCACGACAGTGATGAACGTGCCACCACGAGGCACACAGTCCTCCGCCGCCTGTTGACACTCTGCGTCTCCAATGGTGTCGTAGACCGCGGTAAGGGTGTCCGTCGTTAGACCTTTGACGACGTCCGAGACGGCCGTGATGGATGTTTTTCCGCGATCAATGAGGTCCGTCGCGCCGAGCGTTTTGAGGAACGCAAAGTGGCGTGCGGAGGCGTAGACGATGATGCGCGTGAAGCCGATAACTTTCAGGAGTTGCATCGCTAGAAAAATGACTTCAGTCTCTCTTTTAAATTATGTTCTAGTATGGAATGCACGAACCGTATTGACTGACACAAGTGCTGCCTCCAATGATCAACGCCGCGTGGCCTGTGTAGTTGCGCTCGAGGGAGAGCGTCGGATCAAGGCCTAAACCGATGGGCGCTTCCCCCATGAGCCCTTTGCACGCCGTGATGAAACAAATGGGCACGGTGACGCCTTGGTCGAAGGACAGATTTTTAGGGAGCTGCGTAAGAAGTAAGTATTCAAGTTATTTAAAATGCGCGAAATGCCACGAACCCTCATAACAAACTTGGCCGGAATGCTAATGTACTGCTGATACGCTCCTCCAAACGTCTGACAAAACCTGAAGCAAAGCGACAAGCGTAAGCGAAGACTTAGACGCAGAGAAGCGGAGCAAGTACTAACAGTTTATCACCCTTACCCCACCCCTCGACGCCTTCCCCAACTGCCTCGACTTCTCCCGCAACATCCAACCCCAATACAGCGGGGTACTTCTCCACCAATATACCAAACTTTTGAATCTTCCAGTCCACGGGATTAAGCCCCGCCGCCACAATCTTGACGAGGATCTCGCCTTTCGCGGGAGTGGGAATATCACTGGCGCGCACGACAAACGGGCCTTGTTTTTCTTCGACGAAAAGGGATTTCTGTTGTTGTAACGGGGACATGGTCATGGTGGAATGAAAACTGTGAAAGTGAATGCGATCCTCCTACGTATTTGTAGCTTTGACGGTGTGGTGTTAGTAAGAGCATTGTATTGGTCCGCCACATCATGTCTCAGCCTCGGAAGAAGAAACTCGGAAAGCGTCATAGCTGCTGACTAGGGCCGCCGGCGTTCCTCTGTGGGACCGTATCTAGAAGGACGCGATGGATGGCAGTCAGGTATAATATTGCTGGATGGGAAAAGTTTTGATGGAACGCCGGAAAGATAACGTACCCATGGAGAACTCATACAAAGCGCCATTCAGGGATTCGACGAGGGCCAGAAGGAGCGCGCTTATTTGACAAGGAAACGAGTCGAAAGGAGGGGGCCCGGACTACAAGGACTAGGTGGCGTGCTATACCACGAGGAGATACACCGTCCAACGTCATTTGGAGGTTCGGGAAGGGAGGGACGTGTACCACACGGTACGGCCAAAGGTACGGGCAGCTAGCAGACCTCTCGTTGAACAAACACATTCTCCAGATGGCAAGGCGACACGGTACGTCTTGATTTTAAGACCGGCAGTATTAGCAGACACACAGAGATCGCCGAAAAATTGGTGCTTGTTCAACGGAAACGACAAGTGTCTACGCATCAACCTAGTGAAAGGTGAAAACACCTGAAACGTCCTACATCGGTGACCTTAGTAGGCTACAGTCGTCAGACAGAACATAAATACTTACAAGAATTTGCCTTCAACCGAAGATAATGTTCTGCAAACTCCCAAATATCCAAATCAGCGTATGCATTCGAACCCCAATCAGCGCCAACGTCTAATTCCGGATGTTTGTAGCACGCTAGTCCGGTCAGAGAATACTTGTACCAATACTGGTTCGTGCGGATTGGCACAAACCGAGGATCCTTGATCTTAGCCAGGGAATCTTCTAACCACGTCTGTTCCGGATGCCGAGCGAAGCGCATGGCAATAACCTTCACGGTGGTCGGAATGACTTTGAGAAGGATATTAAGATTTTCGGCAAAACCGTCCGCGCGAATGATTATATTAGTCGGGAAATAGGCGGATACGCAGATGTGGGTGAGGCCGGGACAGCGAGCCATGATCTGTGCCAGGCCATCAGTCCTCAGTCGCGTCATGTACTCACTGGACAGTGAGAGATGTGTAACACTGCAGGGAATACACTTCATAGCGAACGGGTACTGCTCGAAGAGGTAGAGATGGGTGGGAAACAGATTTGGGGTGTCTGGACGAGCATATGGGGGAACCTCTTCGTAGAAGATCCACCATGTTAGCGAGGTGACACCTGTGCATGCCGAGAAGATTAACCGAAGAATGGGTGAATCGGGTGGCCACCATTGTCCGTCGAAAACCAGCGTCTTGACATTTCTAGCGAACGACTCTGGACCGCGTGTCTGAATCGCAGAACAAAAGCTTTTCGTACAGTCTACCGAGGTGAAGACAACAACCCTATAGAGAACGGGGTCTATCCTGTGACGGTGTTCATGGCAAGATAAACTGTTCTCAAGTTGGACACATACCATTCAAACACAGCCTTGGACACCACGACTAGCCGTAGAGCAGTTGCTCGGTCCATGTAAGCTGCTGTCTCGAAAATATAGCGAGCAACATCTATGGGTAGCTCTGGAAACGGAGTGAAGGCAGCAGAGTCGTCCGTAGTTGGCAATTCCGACGCGTCCATTGACGATTTGAGTTCAAGTTTCGGCGATCGGCCCGGTAACCTGTTGTATCAACCGACGCTTATGAGGCCCAAACAAAGAATACGACCTATGCAGTGAACATAGTAGAAAAGTGGGATCCAGTGGTATAGCATCGGGCGGCATGTTACTTGCGTCCCAAATAAGAATTGGCGCCCTCATGTGTTGTGGTCACTGGTATGTACTACTTCGCAATTTCTTTTGAGATTCACAGAGCTGGCCGTAACCTATGTACCTGCCCGTCAAATATCGAGATCCGGATTGATAGTCTGTGGGACGAGCCACACATAAAACAAGGTGGACATTTCTACCAATACTGAGAAAGTCCTCATGATACTGTAAGAAATAGAAGGTGCAAGTGAGAACAGGGCTTTATATGAGAACACGCAGCCCGACGACATATAATGTGACGATGTCTTCCTTTTGTGCACATCGCTAGTGGTAAGCTTAGTTATATCGGCGGTAATTCCAGAGGAGAATATTCGAAGGAACCCGTGGCGCAAAAACAGTCAGCGTGGATGCTGACATGCTGAACACATTCAAACCAGCCTCAGGTTGTAATGTGTGTGCTTGGGCAGCCTGATAACAGTCGCTCCGCCGTGTCTTGTGGAGGCGGTGAAGGGTAAGCATGGCCTGCTTCGATGCTTCGCACGAGAAGGGGCAGACCCATATTGCACGTCTACTGATAGATGGACGTTCGCCGAACAATTCGTTTCAAAGAGATCTAGAGCTTAGACTGATATTGAAGTAACCATACGATATAGAGAATGGCGGAACACAATAACTGAAGGAGTCAATAACGTTACATGCAGAATACGCGAGGGCTTCAAAGTCCATAGGTATATGTGTAGTTAGATATGTCCGTGAGCTATTCACCAACTGAATCGTGTTCAGATGGGGTTGTCGAGTAGTATCTCGTTCAACGCGTCAATGGCCTCCTGACGGAACGTATCGGTAGTGATACTCAAGGGTACCAAGCCATCGTTAAATGAGAGCATCGCAGGCGAATCCGCAGTCCATTTCGGCCACGTAATCCCGGTGTTCCCATTCGGATTCAAATCGTTAACGAACCGAATGAGGTAGTCCGCCATGTCTCCGCCAAAGTACACATTCAAGATGTCGGAAGCATGTAAGGAGCCTAGAACGGGAAGACCTTTGAGGCGTTTGTTGACTACGAACAGCTATCAGTACATCGGTACGTCGCGTAGAATGGAACGCACTGAAGGTATATATGTCCTGCTTTCCCGATAGCGCATTGATGAAAAACCGACGTGGAGCTTGGAACACCGCATCTCCTTGAAAAGCAGCGAACCGTTTGAACTGCGGGGTCACAGCGTTTAAAAGACCAGTGTGGAACGGAGATCCTACGACAGGGTCTTGAGGATAAAGATCCATCAGTCTCTCAATATCGGAATCGGAGACATCGGGGAGCAGGATGGTCTGAACGTATTCCTTCACTTGAGCATTCGTTCTGTTTCGAGAAGATCAGCAAATTTCGCGTCGACATACTTACTCCTTGTACTCACGTAACATTCAGTTGAGCGAACGAGAAGAGTGTGCCTTCATCGTCGCAGTCGCCTTTGAACGTGAGACGTCAGCCTTGGGGTTATTTGAATTGCTTGAAGAGAAGCGCCACACCAGTAACGAAAGGAATGTTAGCAACTTTGCCTTGCTGTACGAGACGCTGTGCGTTATCGGAAAGTAAGACGCCATCTGTTCGAGGTAGCCATGCCAATCTTAATGACTGTGGGCGCGTCAGGACTCCCGTGCTGGAATTGACAGTAGACCACACTGTACATACCTGATAATCGAAGATGAATGGTGAGTCATCGACAGCTGCCTTCAAGACGTCGAATGAGACGGTTCTGAGGCATGCAAGAGTATCAGAAGCGCCAGAACATCCCGTCTTGTCCACGATGGCATCATAATCTAATGATCGCGTTCAGTGCTTCCCATGTACATCAGAAGCAACCCGAACCTTTCTGCCCGTTTTCAATATCGCCTACAGGAAGAGGCGATCCCGACTGCATGAATGCACCTCTGAACAAACCTTCCGTGTCGCCGCCGTTGAAGAGCATATGGGATGCGACGGAAATAGCGCCGGCGGATTCTCCCCAGCTATCCGTTCTTAACGTCAGAAAAAGCTGAAGGTTTAGTGAACAGGAAAACTGACAGGGTGACTTTGTCCGGATCACCCCCAAAAGCCGTAACGTACTTCTGTACCCACTTGAGAGCGAGGCGTTCTGCACGGACGGTTAATACGCCTTCAAAGCGTTATGATCCTTTTACGGCGGCTTACGGTCGTGCAATCCAAGGTTTCCCACTCCAGCTTGTTTCACTTCCTTTCCCGCTAGGAAGCCGAACGCTGCAGCATGCGGTGAGGAACGAGAGAAGGCGAAATGCGTGGATGTGTCATACCAGAGAGTCGATAGTTCATGGATACATACACGACGGGTTTTCCAAGTACGATAGAGCGATGGACGATGGAGGCGCCATCGTACAGAGATGGCCCGCCCACCTCAAAGCCGCCTGTGTATTACATGCTCAACGACTGGGTCTGTTCGATGCCAAGGATTAGAATCACCTCCGAATATCCACTACCGTAAAATCCATCAGCATGTTTGTCATCGAAGAAGGAGAAACGCACGATGGCAACGGGCAGTTTAGAGCTTGAAGTTGCGGTAGAAGGCTTGACCACGTTGATTGTCAAACCTAGAGAGGTGATCGGGTCAATCGACTGAATACTTTACTTGAAGGACTAACAATCTTCATCCGAGGGCAACACGACACTGAAAATAGAGTTGACCACGCAGTCGACCGTCTCTTGAAGAAGTCCTGTAAGCACCGGGAGCTTAACAGCCTGTTGAGGGCACGACAGTCCAAACTCCGTCGCGTCAATAGTCCCCGTATACGCGCCCACTGCTTTGGGGAGCTGGAATCGAAGATCGCCAGTACTAAAACGGCCGTCAAGTACTTTCATTTCTTAGTACTAGAAAGAAAACGCACGGTGGTTGTCCGAACGGGATACCCAGAAACTTCGACACGCTCCCATATGCAACGCCAATAACAGTCGCGTTATCCAGCGTCACGGTAGGTGCCGCCCGACTAGATATAACGGCGGCGACGGCCAAGATCAAGTGAAACAACATCGTCAACGTGAAGACCGAAGACTCGACAAGAGGAGCGAGCAAGAATGTCCAGATTCAACAAGGATGAAAGCATTTTTATAAAACCTCCCCAAGAGGTGAGGTAAAATTCAGCGAGTCTCAGTATGTCATGGAAACCATCACGATTCGTACGTTGTCCAATTAATGGGAACGCCCAAAGACCCCATCCTTTCGCACATGCAAAAAACATTCGAGTTTGCTCGTTGATTGTCAATCGTTTTACTACCGCCGCAATTCCCCCACATTCTAGTCAATTCTTCAGTACGCGTCCGGAGTCGAACTTGGAATCACTTTGGAAATCATCGACATGTCCTCAGGGAAGCTAGGTCGCCGAGAGAACCCTGCGGATGCACTTGAATGCTTCAGAATCTATCAAACAAGAATGTGATTCTTGAACCTCTGGATCCCGAAGGGATTACGCCTTACTTTTATGTCACGGGCCTTGAGATGCACAACCCAACATATTGTGCCACATGCTTCCTAGCCAGATGGATGTAATCACAAGAAGGACGGGCCGGCTTCGCTGAGCAAAGTCTAGACTTTGAGATCTTCTGGGAAAGAGATTTATCTGGTAAAACCAGTTAGTGGTTGGACATGATTGTAAGCCAGAGGTGCCTTACCGTCAAGGACAGGTTGCAGCCTAGAGACTGAAAGTTAAAAGTGTCAGAACCCCAGTCCTGGCGTTATCAAGAAACGCGTGCTTACTTCAGAGCTCGAGAGACGCAGCATCCTCGAAACACTGTTGTTCCGAATGCCTGTCGCGAGTAAGGCGCATGGCGAAAACCTTCACGGTTGGCGGAACGAGATTGATAAGGTCATTGACATATCCGGAGAAACCGTCCGCGTAAATGTCGAAAATGATTGGATGACAATCGGACACGCAGATGTGGGTAAGACTGGAACAGCGAGCGACGATCTGCGCCAGGGTATCAGTCCTCAGTCGATCCACCATGTCAACGAGGTGACACCTGTCCAGGCCGAGAAGATTAAACGAAGAATGGGCGAATCGGGTGGCCACCATTGTCCGCCGAAAACTTGACATTTTTGGCGAACGGCTCTGGGGTCCATGTAAGCTGCTGCCTCAAGAATATGACGAGAAACATCTATAGGTAGCTCCGGAAACGGAGTGAAGGCAGCAAACGCGTTCGAAGTTACTTAGCAATTTAGACCCGTCCATGAAGGTAAGAGTCTAAGCCTCGGCGATCGGCCCGAGGTTTGATCACTAGCAAGGTTTGGAAATACCACTCACATAAAGCAACGCCTTTGTGAACTTCACGCCAAGGTAAAAAACGAGAATGGTACAAAGGTGTGGGACATGTCACCATAGCACACGGCGATTAACTTGCCAGTCCTTGCATCCCCAAGTTCCAACATTTGTAGAACAGAAATAGTTTCTCATTATTACCTTCTTCATACAAAATTCTACTTGTTGCCATTTTCTACATCTGTTGCAGATCCAGATCGCTCTGATACTACATCGTTCTCCCCTCTCGCCTTAAGCCGCTGCTCAGAACTGTCAAATTCACTCGAAGCATCCGCCAGTTCAATCGCATTCGTATCTTGCGTCCGCGCTGGATGAAAACTGGCGAAGCGAATGCCCTCTGCAGTACTGCGCACTGTAGTCCTCATATGCGGAAGGGAAGTTTGAGCCCAGGAGTCGTCAGGATGCGCTTCGCCCGTGACAACACGGCCTATAATCAAAGTCGGCGCGCTTGCCTATTGAAATCATGCACGTTTCAGAGTCATCGTAGCTGAGAAACTTGGAAGAGACGTACAGTGACAGCGCTCAACAATCCTTGAACATATATAAAAGAATCACGATCCGCGCTTGGTGCATCGCGCACGTACAACGCGAGATAGACGAGGTAAGTGGCGGAGTAGAGGAATGCGGATTCGATGATGATGGCGATGAGGCCTCTGTAAGTTCGCGCGCGCTTAAAGCCGCTCACTAAGAGGATTCTAGTGAGGATGAGAATTGTCGTGAGGATATTGACGGAGGCAGTGACGGCGTTGTACACGACAGTCCAGTTGATCAAGGCCAGACTGCTGGCATATTTGGGCCCGGAGCTCGGGTATAGTGTCACTAATGCAAAGACCTGACTAACTGTGAAGATGGTTTGAGAGGAATGTTCGCATACGCCAAGATGGAAAACCTACGCAAGCCACATATGACACCGAGAAAAGGAACAACAGGCACAAGCCAGTTGCGACCATACAGCTCCCAACATCTCCATATCTGACATCCGATATCCGTGAGTGTTTACCCCTCTCAAAATAGCACAACATACATTGATAAGCTCTGCAAGGATAGCGTTGACCGCAGTCGTTACGGCCAAAGCGATGTTGAGGGAAAGTCTCTGCGACGTAAAATTCCCACTCCCGATTCCGAGTATATAGCCGAAGATGGCGTCCTGAGTCTGACCGTGCGTGACGTAGGTGGCGTACATCGCATTCCACGCCACCCCGAAGCTCACTGTGGCAAGGGCCCATATTAAACAAAGAATGACGGTCAACGCGACCCGCCGAATAGACCATTGCCCGCGTCGCACTGAAGGTTATAAGTCCAAGGATGCTTTTGAGTCTGATATGCACGCACCCATCAGTCGCATCGTAGCCAGGAAGATCATGAGATACAGCGCATACGCGAAAACAGCGAGAATGTGTGCATTTAGATAGTCGCCGCTGAGACGTTCGACTGTCGCGTCAGAGAGACCGAGTTGTTCTGCGATGGTGGACATTTGAGTGGGGTACTGGCGTAGAGAGCGAAGCTAAATACCTTCGTTTGAGCGCTCTGAGCTATATCCAGCGGGACGAAACACGAGATCCATATCAAAGCTATTGAAAGCACTCTCGGATATAGACCGCCCAGCGCTGAGCCGCCATGTATAAGTTGGTAGTGGATCGTGATGACTGCCGTCGCCATTGTTAGTAGCCAGTGGATTTCAGAGAGCAATCGTCCTGACGTCCGACGTGCGGCCAATGGGCATACAGGCTGAGTAGTTCGTCTTTACGGTGTAGAGCGCTAATCTCTGTTGATCCCCCTGACCGTAAAGTGCGGGATGAGTATAGCAACAGAGGCTCAGTCCTATTCAATTATGAGGACCAGTACTTCTGTGGCGTGCCTGATCTCCACGAGCCAATACAAGCTACGCCACCATCACCAACTACCAGATAATCCCTCGCCGATCTTCATGGAAAGATGGCGCAGCGTAGCCTGCACTGCTATCATAATGGGAAACTCCATTCCAGCATAATGATGGCAAATACGACGATGAATGCCAAGGAACGTGCACCAGAGGAGGGAATGAACATATGTCGCTGGTTGCGTACGACCTGGATGCGGAAAATGTAACCCCAGATGAGGTATTGAGAAGCCTGCAGAGGTGAGTGTTGCAAGGGGGTCAGATCAACATGATCCTCCACATTGCTCAGCATATACGGCATAGGCGGGGAGTAAAGGAGATGACGCGGTAAATGCTGGGTAAATGTATATCTGGATATGCCCCTTCGAGACGGAAGGAAGGCGGTGCTCTGGGAGAGTCTGGACAAGAACGAAGCGCAATGATGGAGTCGGAGTCTGGGATCCTAGAGCCGCGGTTTCTTTATGTACAACGGGATCGCTGAGGTGAGTAGGTATCCCCGAAGTCTGACAAGGGACGTATGATTAGAATATGGATGCACCGCGTACGAAGGAGAATACGGCCTACCGATGGTTTGGTCTGTGCGCCGTTCGCTGGCGGAGGTGCGAACTTGCAGCACACGGCGAGTGACGCGTTCACGTGTCTCTTCGAGCAAAAGTGAATGCGGAAGTCAACCAAGATTCGCCTCTTGTACATCTTCCAACCAAATCCCGATAATCCCTGGTACGGTGGCATCGTTTTTATGGGGAGAAGGGAATTATCGTAAAATGGCTTGACGGTTTGGGTGCATAGAAGCCAAACATCAATGAAGCTTCCCTAAGATTTGATAAATGGCCGGAACGACGAAGAAATAAAATGCAACATACTTATCAGCGATGCGGCGGCTGAAGATATCCATCGCTACACCCTGTTCGGATTGATAGATAGCTTGCGCCGGCTTGGCGGTACACCCTAGTTTACGACGATCGCGCGCTTTGACACTCGCAGTTTATCGCGTGGATATAAAGTATGTTTCCGGTCCACCAACGGAACGTCTTGTAGCCCAGTTCTTCGTTTGCTCTGATGGGTGTGCAAAGGCGAGTTTGCAGGAGAAGGAGACCACACGCGTTTAAGCGAAGGTTGTGGAGGTGGGAGAGACTCCTCGTTGGGCGGAGAGTCAAACGGTGTATTAGGACATTCATCATCTTCTCTATCAGCGTCCTCCGGAAGAGGATAGAAAGCGGGGTCGTTTGCGTGTATCCAACCTATGCAGGCAGCGTGGCTCAACAGGATGCTGTTGTTGCCCACAGTCCCGTGGCGTCGCAGGAGGTTGCCAGTGAGTGCTCTCGTACTGCTTCCTGACACGCTTCTCGTGTTCATTGGGGGGAAGAAGGCGACCGACGTCTCTCCCGTGGTCCGATGTCTTCTCGTAAGGAGACGACCTATATACATTCTTCGTTAGCTATCGTGCAGGCGTTAGGGAGTAAACCAACTTACATACCGTGTACAAGAAAAGGCTGGGGATGTAGAACCATGTAGGCTCTAATCAGCCTCCAGGCAGCATTCACGTTTCGAAAAGCTCCGAAAGGACAACCGCCGTCATGATACGGAATGATTTCGGGTACGGGAAATGGAAGAATTTGGAATGGGTGGAGGCGCTAACAGTATGATTGCATAGTTTGAGGATTCGTTTCTCCTTCGGGTCTCGTACAGGCATGTAGCATCTTCGAGAGTGGAGGAAAGTCAAAAGGTTCACGGCTCGACGGAGGACGCGTTTCAGATTTAAAGGTACTCGCGCTGTGCTACAGGTGAGGATCAATAGCAAGGCTTTTTGGTAAGGGTTCAGGCTCACCTTGTAAAACCTCATAGGGCGCGAGCCGAGCAAAAATTCGATGTTCGGCTGCAAAAAATGCAACCACTCTCCTATTTATGGTGGCACAGTGTCAAGAAAGTATAATGATGATTGTGGGATGGTGGGCACTGGAAGAAAATGGAATGACCCTAACCCTAGGCCAAGGCATAATTCTTAGCTACCTCGGTTCCACGTGACTGCAGACACGTCTTTTGGTGGACACGGGACAGGTACTGGAATACATACCAACGACGCGCATTAAATATCTTCGCTTAAGTGCAGCCAGCAGAATCAAACATGAGAGCCATATCGAATCTATTGAACCCACTCTCGAATGGAGGAAATCTGCGCCCCCACGTGTACCGTACAAGTTTGGGAAGGCGTACGGTGGCTAGTACTCACGGTAGCTGGCCAGTGTATTTCAGAGATCAATCGTACAGTTACTGACGTCCAGCCGCTGACTCATACGCGTATAGGGTGTGTAGTTTGTCGACAGCGCTCTGAGCTCTCGCCGGTGATGGGGCGAGAGAAAGATCGATTGCCGACAGTGACGTTAACCCGCAACTGGTAAATCAGTTGAGCAGGCGACCCACAAGCTGGACAGCCATTGTTGACGAGGAAGACGCCTCCATCAGTGTTTTAAGTTAAGGTGCGGCTACCGGGCCGAAAAAAAGCCTCTTGGTTGACTTGTTCTACCCTCAAAACATAACCGGGATTTCTTTTGTAAAGCAGCATCTATAGGCACTTCTTTCGCCCTCTCATTTGGAGTTGACAGCAGCTGTAAGTACCTTCACGGTCGTCTATTCCAGATGTGATAAGATACTATGGCTCTGTGAGTGATGGATCTCAACAGAGCACTCACATTTGAGTAAACCTTCATAAGCATTGTGTTGCAGTCATACTGAAGCAATAGCATCCCCATCATCCTGAAGGAATAATAATCATGGTCCCAGAAGAGCAGTCAAGTCTGCAGTAATATCAGTCAGCATTGGAGGAGTGACATCCTTTGAACTCTCCTGCATTCAATTAAGGATACCTTCATTATTTAGGTATATGTAAAAGGAATGCTGTACATGCAGTGATACAACAACAGGAGCGTAAATTAGAATGGAGTCGTAAGATCCTTTCGTGAATAGTAAGGAATGTACATCGTAGCGGGTATCTGCGTCCATAAGATAATCGTGTATAGTCCGCTAAACGTTGGCGGGGGCATTAATCTTGGAATCAATGTTCTCGATGTAGCGTCCCTTATCGCCAGCTTCGGGGGCCTTCTTCAGGCGCATCCACGACTTCAGGCTCTTGCGCCCAGAACTCCTCCCACTCGCGGTTGTCGCCTTTCCCGACGAATCAGCACTATTTGGCGTGATGGGACTACTGCCAGGAATCGTCTCGGCTGAAGCCATGCCCGAGCCAGACTGGACCTGCTTGACATCGGCCTGGACAACGCCCTTTGCAACCTCCTTGCCCTTCTTCGTCGATGTGGATGAACTCGCAACCACCGCGTCAGGGCTCTTGGCTGCCGCCTCGAGCTTGAGCAGTTCCTCGCCACGAATGCGCAGAAACTCCTCCAGAAGGGCAGCGTTACGCGAATTAGCCTTCCATGCTGCGAGAATGATGTCGCCAACTAGAGGCACGAGGCCGACCCCTGCGCTCACAGCGTTGTTGAATAGCATGCGGCGGAGGAGCCACGGGGGTATATCAGCCTTCTTGGCCTTGCGAACGACGAGAAAGTAGTTGAGCAGCGCGTCTACGACGTCTCCGGCGCCAGGTATGATCCCAATGAAAAAGGTCCATCCAAACTGGAAGCCGCATAATGAAAAGCCTTTGTCGAGGTAATGCGCGCGCCGTTTGATAGATTTAAGGACCTTGGCGTCGCGGGCAGAAAGACCTGGTGGTACTTCGCGCTACACGGCGATGAGCTCAGCCGTTGGAGAGACTATATGACATACCTTTCTGCGGCGTTTCTTGCCTCGGTCGTCTGTATACTCCTCGTAGAGAGGGTCTACAGGCGCGTACTTTTCCATATGCTTTTCAAACAGCTTGCTCGTCGCTGTCCTCATCAGCTTGGACGACATGATGGTGGTAGGAAGGAAAGATGGCAATGGAGGGCAATGCAGTTTCCCCTAGTGACATCACGATGATCCTCTACACCGCCACCGCATCTAGAGCCCCTATTTTAATACTATTTGGCCACGTTGTCATTGACGCTTCTGGTGACGCACACTCACTGCCCTTCGAACTTGCTTTCAACCATTTTCATTCATGGTTGAGCAGCTGTTACAGTGTTATTCAAGAGTGCCCCTCTTCACGTCATTGCTCTTCACGTTGCCTTTGTTGGTCTATGCGTCGCTCCTTGACTACTTTTGCTTGATCTGCTTCCGCTCTTTGCTGCGGAAGCATTTATGGCAGCAATGTTCAAGTGTGGACCGAACGTGGCAAGTGGACCGATCAGGCTCGATATCTATGCCTATATACGACCCAAACAATGGCTTGTGTGGACGAAGAATTGCCTTTTGTAGCCGCGCCACGATGGTGGTCCAAAAACATTGCCATTCTTGATTGTACCATTGTTTAACACGCGCACACAGACCAACGACGCGTCGTTCCTATAAAGTTTGTCTCCCTTTCTTTCCCCCACTCATCACAACACGCTCACAACATGTCCCGCATAGTATCCTACGCCCAAGCGGCTACTACTCCAAACGCCGTCAACCACAACGTATTCAACACTCGTTACAAATCTCTTCGCAATGTAGTGCGCGCGCGCGCTCTACCCGACATCACAGAGGAATCGAGCGTTCGGTCTCAATCTTCTGACGAAGAACAAGACACGGTGACACCTTCGTCGGTCGTAATTTCCTTGTTCGAAGATGACAACGATAATATCTCCTCTTCGTCGGAACCTCTCGACGATGTCCACAATGCCAGCATAGGCAGCGAAGCCACTGTCATTGCTTCGATCAGTCCGCGTCCCAAGGCTCCTGCGTTCCCGCCGGGCCTTCCCATCCCCACCCACTACTTCATCCCAAATGCTTTGGTCTCTGATGAAGTGGGCACGCCAGTTCCGCATCGTCCCAAACTCATGGGAGCGTCTGCAAATGACCCCGAGTGGGTGACGGCTTTCCTTGAAGGATCGCGTTGTGACGTTGAGAGCAATCGCGATCTCATTCTATACGCGAATAGCGTCTGCTGTCATCCCTCATTCAACATCGAGAGTGATCTCTCTGCGCTGGCGCACAAGTTCACAGTCCAGGCGAGTCTCCTCAAGCTGGCTCCAGGACCAGACTCCCTCGCGCCGTTTACGGCGGAGATGCATCGCACTGTGCGTACCATCTATGGGTCTGAAGCCGCAGATAGTTTCCGCGCCCAGCTGGAAACGACGTGTACACAGTGTCTTCAAGACTTCTGGGAGAACGTACGTCTTCTTGTACCAAAGATCGAATTGTCGCTAACCAGGAATCAAAGGACATCATTGCTCATTCTCAGGCGGAGGCGCAGAAAGTCGTCGCCGCCATAATTTCCCTGGGAGGGTATATCGGGGAACTCTACGTGCACGGCCTGCTATCCGGAGAGCGGCTCAATGCTTGTATGCTTGCAATACTCAAGCGCACGGAGAGCGTAGAGCACATCCGAGCCGTCCACCATATGCTTATGCGGTCGCGTGGGGGATATTGGATACCTGGCGGTCACACGAAGCCTTTTCGGCGCATGATAGTCGGCTTTATGGACATCTTCGACGCAGTGGCGCGGGACGTTACCTATGATATGAGTTTGACGAACACCGTGTACGCTCCTGCTGTGTTGAATTTATGGGTAGATGAGGTGTACCTGTTGTTGCATGACCAGATATTGGCGGCGGTACCGTGAAGTTGACGAATTTGTATGTTTATATGTTAGTATGGTTTCGATAGCAATCATAGCACTTTGAAATAGTTCACCAAGTGGCGTCCACATGAACCGGGAAAGCAACGGTGATAACCCTTGTCAATTGTACCCCAAGACACTTGGTCCTTTGTGAAATAACTGGTCTACTTATAAACGTCCCGTAGGCTGACTACGTTGAAGTTAACCGGAACTCGAGCCGCCGGACAACTTGCCGGACGATGTCCTACTACTCATCTCGAATTGCGACGATATGTAAACACTTTTGTGTCTTCCTTGTCATAAATCGATGGAATGACGAGCCCACGACATCCGAGCTTGGCAGTACAGCCGACACTCCCGCCGCCAAAGCGGTTGTCCGACTAATATGATCAGGTTCTCAGATCGGGGTGCGGTGCGCCCCTGATGCGGACGTTTTGCCCTGTTTTAGCTCTCACCATCGCCGCGTCGTTTGGTCTTGAAGCCCCAATCAACGGCCGCAGATTCGATTAACCATCTCAGTCTGTCTGTCTTCGTGGGTAGCTCCTGGTAAAATCACGGTCCGGTGTCAGGCAACAGGACCGTACCGTTCATCATGAAACACGAGTCGAAAGGGCTACCAACCGGGATTCTTGACTTCGCCTACGTATTAATCGCTCCTAGGCTCTCCAAGGCGGTGGCGCATTACCTAGACTGGACGAGGCGCGGCGTCCTTAACCCTTGCCCTTGCAAGACGCGACGGTCTCAACGGCGGGCGTAAAACACATCTCAGTCTGGTGTGGCCAGGGGTGATATATCGCTCCAACGCGATCCTGATTCACGTTTTGAAATAATTAACCTATGCACCTAACGGCATGATGATACCGTCTCTCTCTCTCTCTCTCTCTCTCTTGCTCTTGCTCTCTCTTGCATGCCACCTCCTGGACCTCTGCGTGCGTACGCGTTATAACATTGAAATGTCTCATGAAATACTTATGCTTACCCTCTTTCTAGATGCTCTAGGTGGCACTTATGCCCGCTGTCGCCACTGGTCTATCCGCTCGGGACAATAGCAAGCACGCTGCGATAATCGTTGGAGGCGTCGTCGGGGGTGTACTGGGCTTAGTCCTCATCGCTGCCCTCGTATGTTTCGGGTGCAAGAGATTCAAGAAGTGCAGGATCCAAGAGCAACAGCAGACGGCCGATCCATTCCCATACGACGATGGGAGTTGGAGGAGGAGGAACTTGGCTGTGGCGGAGGTCAGTCGTCCTCTGCTACCGTCCGACGAAGCTTTCGATCCCAATAAGCTCGCGGAGAGGTCATGGACGATGTCGACGGCGTATTCCAAGGAGGAACAGGACCTCCCCCTCCCATACCTCCCATCTCCAGCCCCCTATCTCGTCTCGCCGCACGCTCGCGGTAGAGACGTCCCTTTAAACACGCTCCCGGCTCTCCCTTCACCGTCTGAGCACCGTTCGAGAAGTCCAAAATGCCTTCCGCGCCTTGTGATCCCTTCCCTGCAGTCTTCCCCTGCCCCTCCCCCTGTAGCCAGCCTCCCGACCCGTGCGTTAATCCCGAACCGACCGCCGTCTGTGGCGTCTATATCAATATCGTATGAGCACCCTGCTTACCTTCAGCCCGGTCCAGGAAGTAATGCTAGCCTGAGCCGTGCTGGAACACCTCGTCCTCGATCGGTGGTCTCCGTCGCGTCTCAGCTGTATAATGCGTCCGTCGGCACGCCACCCGTGGGCAGTTCGTTTACCCGCAGATCATAGCATGATTGTGAGTGGCGTTGGCCTTCAGGGGGGGGGGACGATTCGTGGTGGTTTATCGCGCACCTATTTACATGGAAACTCTGAGTCTTTCTCTCGAGCATTATCACTTACCTACCTCTGTATTATACTGTTATCCGTACCTTTACACCACCATCATCGGCTATTCTTTGCATTAAATTATTATCACTTTTCGGGGTTTGGCGTAGACATACTTTGTTCAGCTGAAGTCTCATTACACAGTGGAAGAACACGAATGAACGAACATACACTCTATGTACTACACAAATCTAGATTATGACATTGAAACTCCGGAATCGACGTTGCCGCCGGGACACGTGTGGCGTTTTCGTGTTACGCATCCTCGGCACGGAGGCTATGTATGAATTGTATATAATAAAGGAGAAAGATGCCCTTGGCTTGCCTCTCTTCATACATCATGTTCTCATTGAAAACAACAACGTACGTCCGCCGTATACCCAGCAGTGTCACTTTGAGCGCTGATCACACACAGACTTTTGTCCCTCCTCCTCCTCGCAACCCAAGCCCCCGCGCTGATCATGCACGAGCCGGCTCCAGGCGGGACCTACAACGCCATTATCACCGACGGCCTCGCCGAGTTTGCGTGGACGGCTGAGGAGGGCGATCCCGAGCTGATTACGCTCAACCTCTATAACTCTGTTACGCTGGATACGTTCCAGGTGGGTAAGGACATTCCTGTCGCGGATGGGGGGTATACGGTGAAGATGGAGGATGTGCCGGGGAGCGAGTGGTATCGTATGGATGCGACGAGGCATGAGTGAGTTTCTTTTTCTTTTTGGGAGAGGAGGGTGCTAATGAGTGTAAGTGATGTGAGGGAGGTTTTGGCGAGTAGTATTTATTTCACGGTGTTTGGGGATGTGCCGCCTACGACGTGAGTAGCGTCGTATTAAGGTTAAGGAATATAGAAGGTCGCTAACATGACTATCATAGCGGTGCCGTCGCTCCCATGCGGTCATGCAGGCCTACTGGTACTGCCCAAGCTATCGAGGCCCACCACCGTTTATTCATGCATGGTCACCATGGATGCTATAGTGTGTGGAAGATCGCTGGTATCGTTTTGGTTTTCGGGATCGTGTTTGCGCATGCGCGCCGATTCGCGCGTAAGCGCCGTGAGCAGCGCCGCATTCAGCTGCCTACTACTGTTGATGATGCTGAGATTAAGGAGGTCGGGACGAAGAATTGAAGTGGATCCCAGTGGTAGTCAATCCCTGTCATGTCGGTTTACCGAGAATCAGATATTTAAGTACTTGTAGTGAATTCAAGATTTATGAAGAGTCCAAGGCAAGAGTGAGTGAAGAGGTAATTCCTGTTTAGCGCCACAGGTTCGTCGCAGACATAGTATGGCGGACGGAGGAGAATGCCGAGTACTTGTAATGTAAACTGCGAAGGACAACCCATCCAGGATATGAAATCACAGTGTGTGAAGAGAAGCTCCAATAAAGAGACAGACTGAATCGTAGACAAAGCTATTGCACGCGTCCTCGCAGTAAGTCGGATGATTGTTACGACCCGATGGCTTGTATGAAGGCGCCATATTCGTGGAAGTAGAGTCGCCGTAGAATACGGTGTATAACCGGGCCAATCCTGTCTTGTGTTAACAGAAATATAAGACTATCTCAAAAGATCAAGAGTCAAGAGGGCAGAAAGAACTTTACAATACATGCCAGTGGCCATCGTGTCCTGAGGCCAAGAGGAATACCCGTCTGTCGTGGTCGTCGCCGGCGCTTGTCTTTCCTCAAGACTGCTGAACAGCTGTTGAAAGATTGGTGCTGGTTTTGATACAAGCAGGATAAAGTACTTCTTGCCGCCTTGCCGAAGATGGACCGGCCCGATTACCGAGAAGCAAAGGATGTTGTACAGAGCAAGTCAAGAGTCTGAACTTCAAGCCACTTTATTGTTCCATGAGCAAATGAATTCAATCCGAAGAAAATCAGTTTATTTCGTACTGCAGGACTAGGCCTAATGCAAGCAAGATGCAAGTAGGTTGTTCTGCTTCTAGTAGAACTAGGGTTAGGGTTACACCTTTTCCCTTCCTACTTACCCTCATCTGCTATTCTAACAATGGTCCTCTTCTTCTCTTCCACCGGTATTGCCCCTTCCGCGCTGCAATAATACCGCATCTAAATGTGATCCAGTCACTAATCCGCCGACGGTTATTTATATGGGACGTGATAAAGTCGAAAGTGCGTTCTGCTGTCGGTCATTCAAACAGTCGATTGACCTGGAAACGCACAGACGAGGAACTCATAAAATACGCATGGCCCCAAGATCTCTGGTTCCACGTTGACAAGCTATCCTCCGCACACGTATACCTCCGCATGCCCGAATCCATGACATGGGATGCCATACCAGAGGCCCTCCTCATCGACTGCAGTCAACTGGTCAAGGCAAATTCCATCGAAGGTCAGGTCAACCAATAAGCCCTACAAACGCTTATTAGTGTAGGCAACAAAAAGGACAACATCACCATAATATATACCCCAGCCGATAACCTCAAGAAGACTGGCGACATGGCAGTGGGCCAAGTTTCGTTCCATAATGACAAGCGGGTCAAACGAGGTGTGTTTCGTGCGGCTTTTCGTTTTTTCTTGGCGTTTATGTCGACGCAGTACACATCGCCAAACGCGAAAACCCCATAGTCAATCGGTTGAACAAGACCAAAGTGGAAAGACAAGTCGACCACGAGCAGGAAAAGGTGGATAGGATAAAGAAGGAGAGCGCAGTACGGCGGGCGGCAGCGGCTGAGAAGAAGAAAGCCGATCTGGATCTTGCACGACAACGAGAGGCGGAAAAGGCGGCACGATCATACGATTCTCTGTTTTCTGGGACGCCAGACGAGGACGAAGATGGCGCCGGCGAGCCAAAGAAGACGGGTAGAGATTTGGAGGATGATTTCATGTAATATACGCTGGTATGTCCCGCACCAGATAGTCCGTCTGTGATTAACCTTGCTTCAGTGATCGTATCTACTAGCTCTGAAATCGATTCATACCTCTACGCGGTATTCTGATGTTGTCCACACGAAGACGCGCTAACGACGTGGTATTCTTGACAAGTTGCATTTAGCCTGGATGGGTAGAGACTTTGCGGGCGCGCGCCAGTTCCCGGGTGTTCGCCTCGAGAAACTGTCAGCGCGAGATACTTCGATTTTCCCAGGAGGTAGCGCAGTCAGATGGCGACACCCATTAGCGATTGAAGAATATACTTCCTAGACAACGCTACCTCCGTCTTTCCGCTTAATTCGTTCCTTTATTGTGTTTGGCTAGGCGCCTTTTACTTTCCTCTCGACGGCTTTCTACCGCTGGTGCGTTCTTCTATTCAAGTCTTTGGGATATCAACTTACCATCTACACAGATTGTTTTCTATTTCTATTTTATCATGATCGCCGCCGTCTCTGAATTTCGCTGGACGTTCTTCCACCAACAGACCATCATTTAGGAAACGGAAGTCGTTTGTCGTTGTCGACGCTGAGGTCATCCAGTAGAAGCTGGTCGTACTCCAAGAGATTGCTAAACGGTTCGCACTTGATCCTGCGCTTGCTCCGGGAACCGGTACGAGGGAGTGTATTCAGCATGCTCCGACGCACGCAATAAGTAGGCAAGTTTACTTTGGTCAACGAGCAGTTATCAGGTTCATCCTAATTCATACAAAGATCCACCGTATCTCTTAGGCTGCCGGAAATTTGTCTCTGACAATGGCTAGGCCTAACTCCTTTGGGCCCTTGTTTGGCTCTTGGCCTTCGGTCAAAGCTGAACAAAGGGCGCAGCGACACTATAAAGGCATCCAAGTCGCTTCGCTTCCCTGCCACATTCCTTGCCACTCTATCTCTATCAACATGTCCGACATCGTTCTGAATGGCGTGTCAGCGTTAATTGCGGCCAGTCTCTGTCCCGCATCTGCGCGCCTCATCACAGCGCAAATGACCAGCGCCCCTCGTGACGATCCTATGTCTGGGGAACCGGAGGCGAACGAGGCAAAGTCCCTCGTGGTACTCCAGTCTTCTACTCTCCTGACGATGCGCGTTCCTGCGACTTCTGAAGACGAGCTCCTGCTCTGTATGCTTCGCGCCAAGAGGACCAGGATAAGGAAATGGGCGACATATCTTTGCTCGCGTGGTTCTCGCGTGAAACTCGCGTGTCGTGCAGGGAAGTCAGTCGGCACTTGCGGCATCCGCCAGTGGCGAAGCCTGAATTCATCTGTGGCCAGTAGTATTATCATCGACGTCGAAGGGCGACGTCTAGCTCCGCTCTCTGTGGGTGGCTGTGGTAATGAGGGTCATACGCCTGCTCACGATGACCGTGACAGCGATAGCGCTGGGTCGAGAAAGAGAGTAGTCCTGCCACCCATTACACGACAAAAAGTATAGCCATAAATAGTTGATATTCTTCGCAATGAATGTATTCCAAATGTATTCAGTGTATTTCACTATTATCAGACACATAGTAAGAGTTCTATGCTCAACGAGATGAGTGCGGCCAAGCATGCCGACTGACTTCCCTGCACGACACGCGAGTTTCACGCGAGAACCACGCGAGCAAAGATATGTCGCCCATTTCCTTATCCTGGTCCTCTTGCTTCGCGCCAACATTCCCGTCACCTCATATCAAGCTAGGGCCATCGCACACGTGGTGGAGGAATCGACAAAGGCCAAGTTGGATATCGAACGCTGTGTGGCAGTAGCAAAGCAGCACAAATTCACGACGACGATGCGGAAGCTCCAATCGCAAGTGGATCGTCTTCAGAGAATCATCGACATCCGGCTCGCATCCATCGCTCCGATCCGCAAAATCCCCTACGATATCCTTCTTCGCATATTCGCCTACTGTGTCTTTGACGACGACACGTACGACCGTACTTGCACCCGCTGGCAGATGATGCGCGTATGCTATACGTGGCGCGATGCCATGCTCAACTTTCCCGGCCTCTGGTCCTCCTTATCCATTCGTTTTCCCGTCTCCGTGCCCGCAGAACTCGAGCGCTTCTACATGCACCTCGAGTGTAACGCAGACCGACCTCTCAACGTCTACGTGAACTACATCAGCGGGACGTATACCTACGAGTACAACTCGACGGGCCTTCTCTCTGCTTCGGAAACAATCATCGCGTATCCGTGGGCTGCATATTCGCATTTGCGGCGATCCACATTATGTGTTCCGTATGGAACATCATTTGAAGTTTCCTTCCCTTCCGCTCCTCGAAGATATAACGATTCTTTCTCCACGACAGGCGTGGAACAGCAGTTTCATCGACCTCGACGCGCCCAATCTCAAACGCGCCAGACTTTTCCCGCTCCCTTGCGCCGCCGGTCTGCGTTGCATCCCGTTTCGCCAGCTCACGCACGTGCATGTCCTGATCAACGACGTGGGAGGTTTCCGCCTCTTGGAATCCTCTTCGACACTTCAGGTCCTTCGCCTCGTCGCCACTCACTCCTTTAAACTCAACCTCGACGAGACTTCGGAACCCGGCATTCCGATGAAGACTTACACCTCCGTCACAGATCTGCACATTGACGTCGATCTTCTCCCTTTCGTGCACACGCCGAGTGTGAAGAGGCTTTTCATTAACGGACTCACGCACCACCGCGACACTACCGGTGACGACAGTGGCGCGACGCTTGAGGTAATACGCGAGTTTCTTGATCGCTCTGGGTGTCATGTTGTGCATTTTGGCGCCCCGGGTGGGGTGTTTTTGAATTATGGCAAACTCTCCATTGACTTTCTGCGTGCCCTACCGAGGGGTCTCGAGATCCTGGACGTGGCAGTCGATCCCGCGGACATGCTGCACGTCGTCGTCGCGGTTGGGCAAATCAAACGCCGGTACTGGTGTGGGTTCAGGAGGTTGATACTGAGAACGGATGGGGACGCTGATGTCAGTTGGGAGAAGGACCAGATTGCTTTGACTTTGGGGCTGGGGGGGTTGAGTGTGGATGTTTTGCCGTTGAGGGTGGATGATGATTGGCAGGCGGTTACGGAGGATAGGGATGATTGGAAGTGGAGTGATTTGCCGGTAGAGAGGTGGTGAGGTGGATAGTAGAGAGTAAACTATGAATCAGCATGTAAGGAACGATATTTACGATATGTTTTGAAGAGTAGGCCTTGAGCTGAATTTTTTTGAAAGCAAGCCAGCCGGAAGTTGCCGAAAGAGACGAGGTGATGTGACTACAGGACCGTGACGCACTCTAACCCAAGCTACCAGCTCGTTTTCTTTTAGTTAAAACAACAAACGGGCCGGCCGCTTCACTTCTGCCGTATTCAAAGGAGACCTTGTTGACAGCCCGCCTCCACCGAGATATTTCCAAGTTCCCTCCATCCAGGAATTCTTGGGACGCATCCTGCTCGAGTGAAAAAGATTTCTTAAATCACCTACGGTGCCTTGGATTGGAACTTGCGACTCACGGGCGGCTCAGGAACATGGACAGAATATATTTCGAAGTCCGCGACATTGTTGAACCGGCTCATCGGTTTGCTGTCAAGTTGGACTTTCAGCGTCCAATCCTCGCGGTGTTATGCGAGGACCATACACGACATTCATCCTCAATATCACTTATCCTTGACGGCCTACCAGATTTCAGATACATGGCAGCGTGAGTGTTGTAAAAAATTGTCGAGACAGTCTTTCTCATCAACAGTAGAAGCCATATTACTGCGGATGGATTAACGATACTGTTTTAAAGTCAAAGGTAAATACTCCCCAACAGGAGGTCGATTTCTTGGAATGGCCCGAGTTACATGCGCTCTTTTAGCGCCCACTCAAAGAAACGTTTGACTGTTTTTCCTGACAAAGGGGGCCACAAGAGCGTGAAGAACGCACATTTTCGGTACGCATATGTGCCACTGCTCGCTACCTTGTCCCTCACCAACCTCCTAGTACATGCAAGCTTAAAATGCCACACAGCACTACCGAATTCTGGATTGGCTTGCCGCCCTTCCTTTTCCTTGTGAAAGGAGGTAGTCGACCCACATATTACCCACAGACGCATACAACTCTCGTCAACCTTGCTCGACTGTATACCGATGGGCCGTCGACCGCTGATGGGGAAACGGTAGAGGTGCGACAATATAAACATTGTCAAAAGCTTCACAAAATTATGACCGTATGTCGGAGCCTGCTCGATCCATTCACTCTGCCTGACTTCTTATGCCAGGACAAAACATTTCGGGCGAACGTGCACCGCCTACAGCTAGGAAAACCTTTCACCATGCAGCGCTCTGATACAAAGGTCTGGGCGGAAATTAGGGCCAAGTCGGAGACCTGGGGATCAGATGGACCGGGCTCGCTCAAGGAGATGCAGGTTGCCGCTGAACGTTCCATGGACGAACGATATCGGTCGCCCAGTCCCGCGCGCTCTTATATCATCATTTCTTCGGATGAAGAAGTTGAACAAGATGACGACCGCACGCAGAACCGAGTACGTCGGACACCCTACATCAAGCGGGCGCCTAGCCATGAAGTGGAGCCTCTCGCTACGCCTTCCCCCACACCCGCTCGAAGTCGTGATGTGGCGGCCAACGCGAGAACTTCTCGTAGTCGGTCGCAAGCTGTCAGCGGGACGAGCTCTGTCTGCTCTGTCCTCCCTTCTCGGACTTCTACCTTGCATCACCCAAACGTCACCGCCTCCCCTATTCGTCGTCCACGCACCATTAAAGCAGAACCCAACGATCATGTTCCCGTCCCCTCTCCCAGCGATACTATTTCTAACACGCGCACAGTTTCCCGACAGATGCCTATTGGTATTCCCTCTATTTCTGCTCCTATACGGCCGCCCCAAAAGCCAACTAACTGCGGTACCAGTTCTGGAAAGCCACCTCTTCCTAATGACAATGGACGATTGATGCCGCATCGTGAAGTACAGGTCCTCCTACCTAAAACTCTTGTCGGCGCGAGAAAGCGGAGTACTGCTGGTCTTGAGCATACCATTCCTAAATCTGAACCCATTGCCCCTGCCATCACGCAGAAATCTGCTGTCAGTGGCGATTCGGCTGCCAGTCCTCGTAATTCTTTCAACAACCTCTCCGGTTTGTTCTCTTCCACCCACCGCAGTCAAACGAAGCGCCGGCGAGGACGGAGCATTTCGTCGGAAACCAGCGTCGACACGCCTCCTCCTCCTCCGACTCGTTTGCGCATGTCTCATGATCCTCCTAAGCACTCCGTCTCTACGAAGGCTCGAACGCAAACTCCCCTGTCTGAACTCTCAGCTCTTACAGAGTCATCATCTAGAGCTTCGTCTGATTCTGTTGGTTCCGGGGTTTCCACCAACTCTGTGGATTATGCAGATCTACCCGTAAGCGCACTGCTCAATCGTGGCGTCCATAGAGAGAGTTTGTATAGAATACTGTCAGGTCGCAGGAAAGAACGAGCTACACCTCCGGTACGTGCAATTAATCAATGTTGAAATTTCTCTTATCCATATGTTGACTGTCCTACTCATTCTGCAGTGCACCGAGTGTGTCAAGAAAGGCAAGACCTGCTTCATCGGGAGGTATAATAAACGTGGCAGACCTTCGAAGATTTGCATATTATGTCAGTCCTATAATCTTAGGTGTTCATTAGGGGGCTGCAATCCCGGAAAACGCGAGCCGCGATGATCAATGAAGTAACCACCAAGTTAGCACTTAGTTACTATACCTATATACTCCAAATGCTATGAGTGTTGAAGTTGTGTTTGTTCATATGAAATATTACCAGTCAAATGGTCTGCCACTTGAATGACCATGTATATAAACTGTACTTACCCGCCTGACTAAAGTGCTGCTAGGTGTAGGGTATGCCTGGCGTATACTGATTTTGACAAACATTTGTCACTCATATTGGCATAACAGATATTATTTAACGCTGCAGAAGTATCTACCGTACACATCCCATAATGCGTCATTTGATCAAGCAACCATACCGCCATCCTCTACCAAAGATGCATAAAATCATCAACAGGCTCGCCCGGATAATTAGGGCTTCTCTTGGGCACCCACAGTGTTCCATCAGGCAACAGCCCAAAACCTCGTCGCTGAACCTGCGCGCAACGCATGAAGGTGCTGCACAACACAACAACGACCGCCAGCGCCAGAAGCACCCAAAGGATCAAAACCTTGCGCTTGCGCATGCTCGTCCGCTTCCCTCCCTCCTCGAGATCCAGATTGAGACAAGCTGACGCCGTCTGGTGTTGGCGCAGCGCCGCCAAGTGTTTCTCGCTTTGGTCGTCGATGAACTCCTGTAGGCGCCCCACGGTCGCCTCAGCGTGTCCGAGCTGAGCCTGGAGCTCCTCGGTACGTTGTTCGAGTTCAACATTCGTCTGCCTGAGAGACGTGTTCTCCGCGCGAAGGCTGGCGAACCTGCTTTGAAGCAACGTAATACCATTGTCTTCTTCGGGCTCGGTACTAGGCGCTGGTTAGATATGAATTAGTTCAAGGGCTATTGCGAAGACGAGGAGGGGCGGGGGAGGGCGTACGTGGCATATTCGCGGTCTTCGACATGATCATGGTAAACGTGGAGGTTATGATGGAATGTGATCAAATAAAAGTAGATGTCACAGATAACAACGGCGATTCTTGTCAATCCTCACAATCACGCGACGTCGAGTGCGCAGTACTTGCGCAGAATGCACGGCCTTTGATGTCCATTTGGTCTTTGATTGGTTCACACAATATACATGCATCCAATTAATCGAAGATATCGAAATCGATGCCCCAACCTTTGCTCGGATTCAGCCCTCTTTGAGGTGGATGCGCACGCGCAGCATTCTCCATCTTCTCAAACAAGTGGTCAGGAAGCTTCGTTACTACAGACAACACATCATTAGCAGTCGCACTTTAATAAGACGAAAGACACGTACTGTGTAGGTTCTCCTCCACACGAGACGGCGTAACACTTTTAGGAAGAACGACAGTCTGGTTTGGAGATGGTAAGCAAAACTTTCCAGGAGACGAGACGCAACGTACCCCACGCTGGACGTGCCAGGAGATGATAACCTGAGCAGGTGTGATACCGAGTTCAGCGGCGATCTCTTTCACCTCAGGTACGCTGAGCGATGCACCGACGCGTCCGTCCGAACCAAGAGGAGAATATGCTTCTAGGAGCAGGTTGTTTTCTTTCGACCACTAGTGTCGGACGTGAGTTCATGAATGCTTGCGCTTGCAGAGTGTAGAATATACCTCTAATAATTCGACCTGAGGGAACCAGAAGTTGATCTCGACTTGATTGACGGCCGGCCGGTACTTGAGCGGATTGGCAGTAAGATTCTGCATACGACGAATGCTAAAACTAGAAAGACGTCAGCGAGCAACATTAACGATATAACCAATAGCACGTACTTGCTGAGGCCGATGTTCCTGACTTTGCCTTTGTCGACCATGTCCTCAAGTGCTTTCCACGTTGGATAAGGGTTCTCCGTGAGCTCCTTGTCATATACAGAACCATCCTTGTTGAGAGCGAGCGGCCAGTGGATGATGTAGAGGTCGAGATAATCAACGCCAAGCGCTTTCAGTGAAATGTCGAGGGCTTTTTCAACGTCTTCTGGCGCATGGAAGATATTCCAGAGCTGGGTGACTTTCAGTCAAAGTAGAAGGGTGGATATTCAAGAAAAGTACCTTGGATGTAAGCCAGACATCTTCCCTCTTGACGCCAGATTCGACCAAGGCCTTGCCGACCTCCTCTTCGTTCTATAACAGTAACGGATTGTTGGTTAAACTCTTGAAATACGTCAAACGTACGTACTCTGTACACCCACGCCCCGTCGATGTGCTTGTATCCGACGTCCAAAGCAGTCTGTACGTCTGTCAAAAAAAGCAGCAGCGACTGATTTGTCCTCCAACCTTGACTGCTCGGCCAACCTCGTCCTTGCCTGCTTTCCATACACCTGCCGTTTGATTAGTAATTCGCGTCAATGCACTAAGACACGACCTACCAAGGGCTACAGACGGAATCTTGTCGCCTGAAGGCAATGTATAATGCGTAGGCAGACCGCCAAAGGAAGCAGAGTGGTGGCATCTTATGCCGAATAGGCCAGACAGCCCTCGTCGCGAGATAAAGCGCGCCGACGTCGTGAACAGCATGACAAACAAGAGGGTAGCAGCTAGGATGCGAACAATGCAGCGCTTTTTGGCAGGCTTCGGCTTCCCGACGTCGTCGTTAACGTGAGTTGGAAGCGCCTCGTACTTTGCTGAAGAAATCGACATGGACGTCGACGTGAGAGTTGTTCACGAAAGAGATAACGCAATCCTGGTGATAAGTGCGAAATGCCGTCGGCTTTCGGAGATGGTAGCCGATGGCAAATCTTCAACTCTTTTTTTTTGCAACAACAACATCCTGGCCGTTGAATTTGCGTTGGATGGACTTTTTCACAACCGCTATATGGGCGCCTCAAAGTGGAGAAGCGATCAGATTGCTTGGACTCTGCTTGACAACTACCTCGTGAACTCAGTTCAGAATTCCGGCTGGGTATGGGTGGCGACAGATAGCGCTAAAACTCTTTATCTGTGATTCTGAATATCAAGCGGAGAGTAGCATGGTTCCCCGTATATCTTCGTGTGGTGTGACTAAGGAGATAAAGGAGAAGCTGAGGAATGATGCGAGGGAGGACATACAGTCATACACACTCCCTGGTCTTCCTCCAGAGAAGTTACGCGTGTAGCTGTAACGCTTGCCATACGCCTCAGTAAACGGGCCTGGCGATGGCATTGGCACAAGCAAAGACGCGTCGTAGTCACGTGAAACCGAGGTAAGAATTATGCCTCCATCTAGGGTTAGGGTCACTTCCTTTCCTTCCAACCATAATCATCACTGAGTATATCTTCATTTTGTAGGTGACAGGGCTGTGTGTTATTTACATATGGTGCTTGTGTCCTGCATATAGTGATGTGCCAGGGCGCGTTCCCTTCGGGTGGCCGCAGTGGTTTCCCATAGATGGACGCTGATTTTCATGGCAGGATCAGTGTTCACAACCCACCATCGTCCTGAGGCGCGAGACCGCGGGTTAGCCCGTTCAAAACGTCAACGGCTTTGGTGCTCTGCAACTTGTCACTGGGCACAGACGGGGTGCAGAACCGGGCGGTTGAACCAACAATCACCTGGATGCCATTCTTCTTCTTGTTGTTGATACTGTGTTACCGTCAATAGGAAAGTGGTCGCATTTTTTGCAGCTGAACATTGAATTTTTGCTTGGCTCACCACCCTATCAGGTTTTACAAGGTGGGCCTCAAGAGGATAATAGAAAATCTTGCTAACCTCATCTTTAGCACAGTGGAACTACATCTAAATCTGAAACGCGTCCTCCGTCCAGACTTGTACCTTCGATGTCTTTCCACTCTCGAAGTTGCCCGTGAAATTGATCATCTACCACGCCTGTACCAGACTGGAAGGAGAAACGATGCGATCACATTGTTTGCGTCCCCACCCAGTCCAAATTCTTCCATTTCCCATAACCGAAATCATTCCATATCATGGCGGCGATTGTCCTTTCGGAGCATGTCGAAACGTGAATACTGCCTTGTATAAAGGAGCCTGACTAGGGCCTACATGGTTCTACATTGCCCCCCCTTTGGTACACACCATGTACGTTGGTTTACTCCTTGAATGCCTTCACTATTTCTCATGAAGAGTCCCTATAGGTCGTCTCCCAACGAGAAGACATCAGACCCGCGGAAAAGACCTCGGTCGCCTTCTCATGCGGATGCCAATGAACACGAGAAGTGTGTCGGGAAGGAGCATGAGAGAGCTCAATCGCTAGCTTCTCCTCCTGCGACGGCGCGGGATTCTGGGCAACAACAGCATCCTGTCGAACCACGCCACCCGCAGAGGTTGGATACACGCAAACGCTCCCGTTTGCTATCCCCGCCCCATCTTACGGAAGACGCTGATGGAGAAGATGAACGTCCTGATACGCCGTTTGACTCTCCGCCCAACGAGGAGTCTCTCCCACCTCCACGTACTTCGCTTAAACGCGTGAGGTCTCCTTCTCCTACAAACACGCCTTTGCACACTCATCAGAGCAAACGTCGAAGAGCTGGGCAACAAGACGTTCTGTTGGTGGACCCGAAACATACCCTACATCCACCCGACAAACTGCGAGTACCAAAGCGCCCGCGGTCGTTTTCCCCGCAGCGCAGTAACAAGCGTCGTAAACTAGGGTATACTCCCAAGCCGGCGCAAGCTATCTATCAGTCCGAACAGGGTGTAGCGCTGGATATCTTTATACTCGTCAGCCGCCTCATCGCTGATAAGTAAGTTGCATTTATTCCCTCGTTCCAAAAATGACCATTTATCCCATCTTAGGGAATTTTCTGCGATGTTTGGCTTCTATGCACCCGACCCATCAAGCGATTTCTACGATGAGCCATCTTCCCTTCCTCCTCCTCGAAACGATCCCACTGTACCATTTGTCGTGCGAAACAAAGGTATTGTCGGTACTTGGTTGGAACAGGAGGCGAATCTTGGTCGACTTCCCCGTTCACTTTTGCTCGAAGAAACACATAATCGCGTCACTCGTCGGATGCTGAAAGAAATATGGGACAATCACATGGACGAAGAGGAGCAATACTCTTACAAAAAGTGCATTCTCCAGCTCCTAGCGCTTTACAACAGCAAAAACCGGCCGACGAGCTCCAAGAAACGAGGCAAGGCACCTCAACATAGCGACTCGAAGATCGGGTTGCGTTCTATACGCCGAAAGCATGGCTCCGGCAGCGAACGGGGACGAGCTCAGGCTAAACCATCAGTAAGCCATACATATACTCCTTCATATGCGGTGCATCCATCTTCTAATGATACGTTCAATTTCAGAGTTCGAGGACACCTTCTCACATGAGCGATTCCGTTGTACCTGAAGAAGCCGAGGCTCAACAGGCGGCGAGTTCGTCATCGCGCTTCGTCCTTGTCCCGGCCCACTGGCATGAAGACGACTATCTCAGCGCACCGCCTTCCTTCCATCCATACCGTCATACACACGAAGCAACATATCCCGATCTTCATTTACCGGGTCTTCTTCCTTACACCCCGCCTATGCCGTACATGGTTCCGAGCATTGTGGGGGATCATGTTGATCTGGCTCACGACCCCGTCGCAACGCTCGACCGGGAGATCTCCGCAGGCTTCCCCAGTACCTCGTCTGGGGTTGCATATTCTGCGTCCACTTCGTATACAACCAACGACATAAGTTCATTTCCTCTTCGGCAGGTGAATGTCCCTTGGCGCCTACCGTCGTCTTTGCCGTCATTATTCTGGAACGAAGCTGACCATCAGATTCATTATGATCGGGAGTCGGAGCCCACTGGCGCGTACACGTACTCACAACCGACGCATGAACACTGGAATACGGACCTTCCTACCCCTGTAGTAGAGCACAAGGCTGCAGAACTCGATACAGGGGTATCTACTTTGAAGCGCGAGGACAGCGGGGGATCGTCTGCACTTCCATACCGCGCATCGCTTTCGGAGGAAGATCTAGCAGTGGGGTCGTCGTCTATTATTGCTCGGCAGATGGAGGATAATACGTACTCGCCAAAGTCTGGACCCGATTCGTATACGGCGGATGCGGAGGGAGCGCAGTTGAAAGCAGAGAGCCCGGATATGTCCACGATTGTTGCAGCACAGCCCGAACATGCGTTGAAGGAGGAAGCTGAAGATGGCGTAGGGAGTGTCGCAGGACCGGCGAACTTGAAGGCGTATCCGGATTTTCTGGCGGGACTCTCTGGGTTGGGCTCGCGGTCGATGAAGGAGGAAGACGCGCCGCTGTGTGTGGACCCGGCTAATCTCACTCTTAGTGCGTCGGACGTGGAGGAGAAGGCTCGCGAAGAGAATAGTAGGGAGAATTCGGTGGAGACGTACTATGAGAGATTCTTGAATCTGGCGTGGGGGATCGAGGATGGCTATGATGGTCCGTTCCCGCTTCCGCCAGGTAGTGGTGACGCGGGACATGATGGGCCTTTTCCGTTGCCGCCTTCTGGGGAATGAGTGGGTGGTTATGTTATGTAGTCGTGTCTGAAGTATAATGAATAGGTTGTATGTAGTATGAGTTTGCAAACAATGTATGTATAATTATTTATCGTGTAGTATGCAATGTATTCGCTGGACGTTACAATATTAGTTGTAGAGATATTTATGAAGGTGCAGGGCTCTTCTTCAATGATGAGTAGCGCTTTGAGGCAACACTGGTGGGTTCATGTGGATCCGAAGGCGAAGATTCGCCCCCACTAGAGCTGGTTTTCTTTCTCCAAAACCCAAATCACGATTCAGAACTCACAAACACGTATCCAGAACCCTGTTCCCGCCGTCCGCCCTGACAACACAATCAGGCAAATGAACATCAGCAGGCTCGAACGACGAGTAGCGGAGCTTGTTTCATGAACAAGAAACTGTGGCGTCTCTGATGGAGGTTCACTCACCCTGGTACATGACCTGACAACGAGTTGGAGGCTGATAGCTTGTCATATGGTAATGGTATCTGTTATTGGAATCCAAACAAACACTGTACAACGAAACCTCGAGCCATATGTACATGCCCTTCCTAATCATCCACGAAATCGTACACTTTGGAATCGAGGCCGGTCGATCCAAGAACTACTTAGTTCAACTTGTAAACGTCTCAACCTCGCGTGTTATAAACAGCGCTTCAGGGCTGTAATAACTTGTGGTACCGACAGCGACACCACTGCTCCCAGTCGCAAATTCATCCCTTTCCTTAAGTTGCTTGCCGGACATGGTGAACTCTGAATCGGACGTGACGGTCTGCGATTTGGTCAGAGTGGCAAAGGACGAGCGCTTGCTTATCACTCACTCGGAGTTTCCTACCCATCGACGAGGAGGTGAGCGGGATATCGGCCTGGTTCTGCAGTACGTGTTTGTATGTTGAGCGGGAGTTCAGGCTACGAGGCGATTTTAGTTCTATTTGACGGAGGGAGAAATGGAGGGTATACCTAGACAGAAGTGTATTCGTATACGCTGAGGGGTATTAATGCTTGTCAGGAGGAGAAGAAGATCAAAGACGAAGGATACGCACCTTTGCCCAAGAAGAAACACAACGCGAACGTCCACATCGTTGTAGGAGCCGCCAGGTTGGTTACAAACGCAGCGAGAGCAACGACACTCGTGAATATTCCATTGTTGATTGTGAGCACAATCAGCTTGTTGACGATACCATTCGTTCTACCATAGATCATGTTAGTTTGACAGAGCATCAGTCTCATGATAACGTACCTTTCATGACCGGACTTTCGTATCTGTAAATAGTAACACAGGCTTAGAGTGATGATGATGTCGGTGGCAGCCACAATCGCGAAGCACGCCGAAACGACGTGTTCGGATCCAGCAGGCGTTTCCGCGAAGTTGGGGAACCGTAGTCTAGCACGAATTGAATCTGATGGAATCACAGTATCAATCAGTTCTAGATGGCGACGCACCCTTGTATCGTTACAGCTAACGAGTCCATCAGTCGATTGATACCCAAGAGGCAGAAGAAGACATACCGAAAGACAGTCCCAGTTGGGCGACCGCTAAAGAGCACTGAAGCAGTTTCAAAGGTCGGCGCCTTATGGGACGAAGACCAGACCACGCACGATAAGAGAAAATAGAAGCATGTTCCTATCACTCACTGTATCAAGCCACCAGTGTCAAAGGGGAGAAGATTGAACTAGAGCGATCACGCACTGATGTAGATTCTCCATGCGAAGAATCTAGGCAAGGAAGACTCAGTGGCACGGGGTTGCAGCTGAGCTGGCCAACGTACGTTTGAACGATTGCACCTTCGATGCCCTGTTCATACACAGTTACGAACACAAAGAGCACTAGAGTTCCAGGGAACGCACGTTTATGAGAGGGGGAACCTACAGCACGTTGGTGAAAAGGGTGCATGTCATGAAGGGTACCTAGGATACGCACTAGAAGACTCCTACAAGCACCTCAACAGTCAGAAGTGGACGGGCATCACGGCTGGAGAAAAGACAAACCAGACGAGGGTAGATAATGCGCTGGTATCGCTCTCGTGTATGATCAGGTAGTGGTACATCGCGTGCGAGGTCATGCATTGCGTACAGGTCTCGAGGAGCCTACAAAGTGTTCATCGAAGAAAAGATGCAGGTGGATATAACTGACCACACAGAGGCCACCTGGAAGTGCGATGCAATACACTTCTCAGACGAATGTAGACACTATGGAATTGAGGGGACGCACCGCGACTTTGAGCCATATCATGTCGTTCGGATACCGACTGAAGTACTGGTACAGCTGGAGACACGTTATACCATAGATTCTAAACCGCCTTTGAGAAGGAAGAGACTATGTAGAATTAAAAAACGCACGGAGTAGAAAGCATGAACCCAATGAGCATGGCGCCCAGCGTGGCATGTGGGGGCGACATGGTGGCGAAGAAGACAGCTGCCGAGGTGCGAGCATTACTTCCGCATTTATATTTAAGTGTGAAATGGTGTTCATATCAAGATCAACGCGGGCCTGCGATGAGTCGCGCCACTGATTGCCGTAACCCGGGGAAAAGGTCGGTTGATAATCGATAGTAAACGTTCAAGTCTTCCATCAGATTCATATGCTCTGAGAATAGGTTGACCGGGAAGGGGAGCTAATCTACACGTTTCGTTGTTCTTGCCTGTCCGCCGAATGAAGGTGTTGCGTGTATTACCCGGACGTAATCAGCATTAGGAACCGAGTTCGACTGCTTCGAGTCCGCTGTTTATATGAGAGTCCTAGGCGAGACCGGGGAAACACGGAGGACGGACAAAACGCGACGATTTGCTGTTGATGGTCGGGAGCAAAGAGAGCCTGAAATGATCGATTGCTGACCTAGACAAGCTCATGTGGGCAGGTGTCGACATGACTCTCAAACTGCAGAAGACTTGCGACTGGGGCCAGACGGAACAAACGTAACGAGGTAAGGAACAGGAGACTTGGGAGTTCCTCGCGCCGAAGGGCCCGAAAGCCTTGAATACGTGTAGATGTAACACTTCTGCTTCATTCCATTAATCTAACATTGATGATGCCTCAGAGATATTTGCTGTTATACGTCTACGCCAAATCATATGGCAAGATCTGACACCTCACTCGAGAGCGGTGGTATTTTATACCAGTCTTCCTCGGTACTTGTGGCCATGGCCGTACGCGATGCCTTTTTGGAAAACCATCAGTATGGCACAAGGTATGGCGCTAGTCTGCCCAGGTGGTTGACGTACTTGATCCCTTGTCTCCTTGTCAACCGTGTACCTTGACCGGGACCGGGAGGAACGTATATCAATCGTAGGCATCTCTTGTGCCTCCAAACGCGCACGGGAGCTACTTCTAGTATTCAGACTGAGACCACATGAGTATTTGAGGATGAGATACGCGAGCTCGGACTTGCCTAGACAGGAGCGTGTTCGTGTATACTGTGGGATAGTGAGCCATAGTCGACGGTCTGGAGAAAGGACCGACCCTTTCCCAAAATCAAGCACAATGTAAACGAGAGCATCGTCTTTGGAGCAGCAAGTTTCACGATAAAAGCGGCAAGTGCGATGAAACTGCAACGCATAACATCGACATCCATGAGCGATAACGCCGAGAAGAAACCTACCAGGTAAGTAGACCATTGTTGACTATGACCAAGATGATCTTGTTCACTACGCTGTTGGTCCTGGAAACGACGACTGCGTCAACCGAAGAGGAAGCAAACGGACAAGGACCACGGACCTAGCATGGCCAGACTTTCGGATGTGCAGGAAGTAGCAGAGGCTGCTCGTGATCACGACATCAACTGCAGCAACCGTCGCGAATGTTGCAGCAGTGAGTGCCTGAGCTATGCATAAGGGGATACACGAGGGAGGAGATACGGAACGCACATCGAAATAAGACGGGAGAGCCATAACGGTCGAATGCCGTAGTCTGTCAAGTATCAGTAACCTTTTAGCCGGACGTTATGCATCCTTACCCAATGATTGATACAGCTGGAGGAACCGGAGAAACGGTATCAGTCAAGCTCAAGCTTCCTCCGAAGCAATCATACCAGTCGCCAGCACTAACAAATCTGTCAGACAAAATTAGACGAAACAGCTCAACCGAGCGCACCAAATTGAGACACAGCTAAAGTGCTCTAAGAGAGATTGTATAAGTCACGATGCTACAGATACAACACGAAGACGAACGATGATAGCCAATAGAAGGCGGTTGTTGTCGCTCACTTAAATTCAAACGTTAATGACAACGACAGTGTAACTTGATAACGCACTGATGTATACACGCTTCGCGAAAAAGCTATACCAGAATGAGCACGCTGGCCAAGGTACACGGGGAGGATACACTTGCAATTGTATCACCATTCCAGCCAATCCCTATACGACGTCACGTATGAGCCGAAGGAAAACAAACCCCCAGCGCAAACTCTTACATTCGTGAAAGCAGGGACCTGATCAAGTCTCGTTGGCATCGGAAAACTTCTCCTTTCAAGAGTGGGGGACGCACCAAGAGGCTCCTGAAGATGACTGATCAGCTGTGTGAGGTCTAACGCCACGTTAAGCACGAACCAGACTAATCGGGTAGCAGCGAGAGGATCACCACCGCGAAGAATAAGGTAGTAGTACACAGCATGGCTACTAATGCATTGATCGAAAGTTTCCAGGAGCCTGTTAGGTCTAATATTCAACAGCTGGAGTCCTGTACGAAGAGCCAACTTACCAGACGAACGCAACCTAGGAGGCGGTGTCAGTACGCCTCAAAGGACAGCCGAGCGCGGACGGACCGCACTCTTCAATAGCATAGGGTCCTGCGTGTACGTCGTGAAATACTGCGTCGCCTGTAGACAAGTGATTCCATATATCCTTTCCGACGGCGTCAGTCAAATTGAAAACTACTAGTACTGATGGTCACGTGCGGCGTCGAGATCATGAAACCGATAAGAAATGCGCCAAGAGTATCGTGTGGTGGGGACAATCCACTGGCGAATGGGGGAGACATCTCGCTTGTGAGCGGGGCAGACATTGCGCTGGCTAGAACTTCTACGCATCAAACGGCTTTAAGTAAAATAGACTCATCAACGCGTGATAGCAGCATGGCTACAAGCTACGAATGATCATCAAGCGCGGGGTGGAATTCATGTACTCGATTAAATACCGGGAGCTGTCATGAGAGAACGTTGGTCGCGGTGCAGTGTCAACGAAGAATGATGGAAACTTGCCACTGCTTCAAGCTGTGGAGAGAGAAGTGATGTGAGTATCCTCGCATGGTGTGGCCAAAGATAGATTTGAGCTGTCTCCAAGGTTGTCCGGGTATCTTGAAAGCAAACACGATCTCCAATCTCCAAAGAACAGAGTAAAATAAGTCCCAAAGGATTTGATCATTATGAGGAGCGAGTTCGGGTCTACCATGGGACGTGGTATATCCGAGTATGCGCACTCCCTGAAATCAGAGAGGACTAGAGCTTCGTTGTTTTTGATATTGGCGTGAAAGAGAAAGGGATCACGAGCCGCCGGCATCGCTTGCCTGTTTTGCGCCATGCTCCCACGATCCAATTTCAACGTACTCAACCAAGTCCGAATCCGTACATGATATCGGTGCTTCCCTGTTAGGCAGACAACGAACCACCAGGATATATATCAGTGAGTATACGTTTAATTTTCTCGTTATCACGCATTTTTAACCTTATTTTAGTCCGACTTTCTCTCAGTGAAGACAACGATCATGCCTTACACAATTTGGTCACAGAGGGAGTCCCCGGACCCTCTTAATCATCTATAGGGTGTTGGATTGCGCGAGCGCAATCCGATCCAGAGTAAAATACAAGGGTTCTTACATCTGCTATATTCACACTGCCCAGAAAGCACTTGTGCGTAGACATCCTACACAACATAATCAGCTGAGCACTACACAACGACAACACGATTGAGCTCACCGAAAGCGCTCAAAAACGCCAGTCGTCCGGTCCCATATGGTACCTCAGTGGGTCGTTGAGCGAGGTCATCCGCATGAAGTACGCGGACAGAAAAGGAAGAGCTTCTCCTTGTCATCAGAGGTTTTGACGGTGATGACGGCAGGTACCGGTTTCGACGAGCGCGAACCGCGAGTGGCTCGACTAGCTTGGGCCTCCGCCGAGCGAACCTGGAGTGTATACTCAAAGAGACAAGCATGGCTATAACCACAATCAGCATCATAAATAACTCTCATATACAGAGTACGATGCGCATGCGCACCTGACCGTGCCGGCCATGAACTCGCAAACCGGCTCGACCTACACGTTTGTTCCAGGGCTTCCCTATCATGTAAGTACACAGCCAGGATCACAGCGATGGTGATGAACACATGCGAATGGGCAAGGTCCTTCTATGGACATGCTCTACCAACACGGTCAAGGCGAGGAACAGCCAGATTACAGTGACTCACGTTCTGCTGAATCCCAAGAGATACGTCGAGGGATATAGCGGGGGCCTTTTGCCGAAGAACCTGTCTACTCTGAATGCATCTGGCCCCTGGGGAGTACAGTTCGGGATTATGGGTGATGTTCCTGGATGTAAAAGGCAACACGATTCGGATTGTAAGTGGAGGGTTGCTGGCATATGAGGAAGGACGAGCGCGTCTTTGGAGCCGCCGCCATTATAGTGGTCGTCATCTGTTACTCGATGGGGTATGCCTGTGAACCAGGACATCAAGACCCTACCCCACCACCACGAAGCAGCGAAACCCACTCGTCAGATGCAGTTCTACCAGACTTCCTTCATGAAGACTTCGATGTATAGAATACGAGAGTGACACCGTAATCAGCCACTACCGGAAGCCTCCTTGTGCCTACCATGGCGTCCAGTTCGAGTATCAGTGAAGGCACAAGTTTGAAAACCTCACCTGAGCATGACGAAACCAATGATGACGTTCTCTTGTGGAAGTTGTGGTCAAATGGCTCTTCGACATGTCTATTTTTGAAGTAAAGGTGTGGTCGAATTCCGGACGTCGCGCCCCTCATCCTGCTAGAGTGCCGTGGATGATGTTGAATGCAAGCAAAAGCAGAATCACGGGCCTGCGTTCCAGCATGCGAGCCATGGAGCCCTAGCCAAAGCTGGTTAGCGGGCTGGAGAGCAGAAGTCAGTGCTTGAATTTTGTGCAGCCAGAGAGAAAAAGAGATGCACCTCGATGTGAAACAATGGCCTCCGGAGTGTTGCGGGTCACCGTCAACATCGCAGCTGGGCGGCTGTGCGACGACGTTAATGTGGAAAGTATGAGGCCAACATGACTGTTTGAATGCAAGATTGAGAATACATGGTGGATAAGATACATGATAAGATTAGATAAGTGATAGCATTTCGGAAGAAGAAAAGCTAGGTAAAGGCCAGAGTGCTATAAATAGACACTCGCTGCGCTCGCGCCTACTTATATTTTACTCTGGAATCTGCACTCATAACCGCGTCTATCATCGTTGCCTCAGCCAGCCCATCCGCCGCAAAACCGTGTCTGCCGTTCCAACGCGTTCCAACGTGTCAACACCTGGACAGTCAACGAATTTCGTAGGATGAAGACGCTTCAGCGCTTTTTCAATCCAAAAACTACCGGTTAAATTCTTCTCTCTGCCAATATCGTTCGCTGGAACGTTCCTTCAACCACTTTCTGCGCACGACTTTCACCACATCCGCAGATACTTATACGTAAGCCACACGGCATGAAGAGTGGTACGCTCGCAGATCAAAGCCAACCTCAACCTCAATTGTTACGATAATCTGAGGTTGTTGGTATGACGGTGTGAGTGCTGTGTACTCGTCTGGCGTTGCGTCTGACATTTCTTATAGCTGGTGGTGGCGGCGGTACACCCATGGTGAGGCTGAGACAAAGGAACAACTTTAAGTTATAGGGCTACTTGGCCATATGATATCTGTGTCCCTCGAGAAACATTTACGGGGCAAAGCGCGTCAGGAAACTGGTTTTCTGCCAACACTATTCAACGATGTGATGTTCAGGCAAGTGTCGTAATCGATTGCCGGAGACGAGAAATGTCCTTACCGACATCGTACAGACGAAGTCTACTATCCTGGCAGAAGCCCATTCAGCCTACAACTATCCGAACATCACGTCGTATCATCATCATTAATTACTAGGCAGATTCATCCATATGACCAAGCGCTGCTCTCGGCAACACAGAACGTTTCGACTCGGCTTGGGCTTGCCATTGGTGACACATGCTTTTGTTGAACTTAAAAACCACGCTTCGTAGCATTCAAGAAATCCCAACTTCTTGTCAAAGATGTCTCTGGCCGTTCCCGCTTCACCCCCACCCACAAAGCTTGGACTTTATCGTCTACTATCGCCTCAGGCAGGAGCCCGCGTCTCTCCCCTTGCGCTTGGAGGGCTCAGTATCGGAGATAAATGGGCAGACGCCGGGCTGGGAGCCATGAACAAGCAGTCCAGCTTCGATCTGTTGGACGCGTACTTTGACATGGGCGGAAATTTCATCGACACTGCGAACGCTTAGTACGTGAAGCTCCGCGACGTCAACGACGACTGGATCTCACGTTATCTTTTTAGTCAGGACGGCTCCTCGGAGGCTTTCATAGGTGAATGGATGGAGAAAAGGGATGTGCGAGATCAGATGTTCATTGCGACAAAGGTCGGCTTGTCCGAAAGCATCGCTTATTCGATGATTGCTTACTGCTTCTCGACCAGTATTCTTCAAGCTTTCGACCGGATGTTACGCAGAAGATCCACTTTGCCGGTAACGGCGCCAAGTCACTGCACCTGAGCGTCGACGCCAGCTTGACAAAACTTCGCACCTCATACATCGACCTGCTGTATATCCATTGGTGGGATTTCGAGACGTCTATCAAGGAAGTTATGGACAATCTTCACGCTCTCGTCTTACAGCGGAAGGTCTTGTACATCGTCAGCGCTCCTTTCTCATCATATCGAACACCAACTAAATTCATGTTTGTATACTTAGGGTGCCTCTGATACCCCAGCTTGGGTTGTATCTCAAGCCAACCAGTATGCCTTGGACCACGGCAAGACGCTGTTCTGTATATACCAAGGCAACTGGAACGTAATGGAGCGGTCATTCGAGAGAGAAATTATACCCATGGCCCGGTCCCTGAACATCGCCCTCGCGCCATGGAACGTGCTCGCTGCTGGAAAGCTGCGCACCGATGCGGAGGAGCAGCGCCGGCGGGAAACCGGAGAACGAGGCAGGACGCTCTTTGACCCCAATTGGGAACGCACAGAGGCGCAGGTGAAGATGTCAAGGGCGTTGGAGGTGGTGGCGAAGGAAGTCGGAGCTGAGAGTATCACAGCCGGTAAGCACGCTCAAACATGCGTCAGGTTGGGCTTTAACAGTGCCGTTCTGAACAGTCGCGATTGCGTACGTGATGCAGAAAACGCCGTTCGTCTTTCCCATTATCGGTGGTCGGAAGATCGAGCATTTGAAGGCCAATGTTCAGGCTCTGGACATTGTCTTGTCGAAGAAGCACATAGACTACTTGGAAAGTATAATCCCATTTGACGCTGGCTTCCCAGCAAGTGTTATCGTCAGTGCTTGTTTCTTCAAAGACTTGTGAAATATTAACGCTACTCTAGGGAAACGGTACAGAAACCTATATCTGGTTGAAGGTCGCTGCTCTACACACTAGGCAGCCACTGCTAGAACCCATTCGACCATGAAACACTGTATCTACAATTTAAAATGCGATTATCTCCAGCTATCTACTCTCGCAGACGGAAACTCTCTTGAATCGAGAACGGAAAGCAGCTTCCCATGGACCCGTATCGAAAGACGGCGTAATACCTGCTCGTTGTGGTACCAATTCAACGACTGTCCGATGTGCGTCAAGTGCAGACCAGTTCCCCAGGCAGCCGACGTCGCCGCCCACGTCGAACGGGCGGTTGATAATGATCTGCAGAACGCAGCAAGTCGCGTTTCGTGCCAACTCATTTTCCCACCATCCGACAACCCGTGCGTTATCGTCTGTTTCAGAAAACTGGAGTGTAAGACTCTTGACGGAGGTGCGCTCTAAAGGCATGTTTTGAGGGAACTCATCGCCTGATGCCATACTGTTAGGACAATGTCAATGAGGAACAATGCAAAGATAGCTTACCGAAATCGTGGCCAACGTGGGATACGCACAACCGTTCCAAGTTTTTACCGGTGGCGACGATGATCTGTACTAGAGCTGTTCCATCCTCGACGTTAAGGATCGTGACGCTCAGCGAGCGAAGTCCGGAGAACATGTTTAGAATCGGGGGCGCTAAACGCGATGGATGCTTTATATCCGCGTCTTCTAAAGCAGGCATCCTAAACACGTCTTCGCTCCATTCTTCAATGGCGACATCCAAAGAAAGACGCCGTAGAGATGAATGGCTTGTAACGAATGACAAGAATGCATCGAGATTCGGAAACTGCATGTCCTCTAAAACGAGACACCTCAGGCGCAAGAACGTTGATGTGAGCGCACACTGTGTTGCTGGGGAGAGTATCTCCCAGAGACAGTGTCGTATCTCGAGGCTCTCCAGGTTCATGAGCTCGTCTAGGACGCTGGCAAGCGCGTCGTCGTCATCCGCCATGGGCAGGAAATCCACGACATAGATGGGGTTGAGGACGAAGGTGCGAACAAAGGGGAGGATGCGATGTTCAATTGTTTGGGGATTGAGTGGTGAGATGGGGCTGAGGACCATTGCGATGCGCTGGAAGAGAAGCGCGCGTGTAGGAGGAAGGAGCGCATGGCATGTGAGCGAACATGACTTGAGCGATGATACGTCGTCGATGAGGTTGACGATAAGGGCTATTAGTTCTTCGGGGAGACACTGAAGCGACGCCTGTCGCGGTGGTGGTGGTCCTTGCGAAATAGCGCTCATCGCGGGAAGTGTTTCATCATCCGGGCCTGCCATATTAAATACCTTTTATTACCGTCTCGCCGCTCGGCCCCGCTCTTCAGTGGCAGGTCCGAAGACACTCGTCTTTGCTAGTCCGAAGACTATGGACGCAGAGGAAAGGGTCTTGTACCGGAATGGCCAAGGCGGAGTTCTTCAGACTTCTCCTATATATTCGGGAAGACTGCTAGCGATGAGGAAGTTTAGTATCCCAGAGGCTTTAACTTCCTTGAAGTGTAAGTTACAACAAGGAAGGAAGGCACTCACTCGGAATTTGCCGGTCTTTGCCTTGAACTGAATCCTACAGCCTGTTGAAAACTGCTCGGGTTAAGAAATGTCACCACTTGGTCGGGGAACCATCGAACGCACCTCTAAAACGGCGGCGCAAGCGTGCCACGAAGCCGCGTGGTAAAGCTGGTCTTCTCCAAGATCTGCCGCCACACTTCTAAGAACTGGCAATGATTACCTAAAGTTTGTTCTTTCCTTGGAAAAGCAAGCTTATCCAAGTCGGGGAGCAACCAAACCCAAGGCGCGTACAATGTAAGTAAGTACAATTAGTAGATCGTGTACAGTAAATCTGCGTCCATAGCGTCCAATGTCTAAAAGTAATACAGATCCAGAATCGAAGAAGAGCGTCAAGCTGCGCGAGTCCGAGTCAATAGTTAATGATACAGTAGCGTTGGTAAGTAATCCGAAAACCCAACTATCATAAAAATACAACAAAGCGATAAGCGTCCAAAATGTCCAATGTCCAGTACGCAGGGTGTTGTACAATGATGATCCACGCCAAGATGTCCAAGTGTCTTAATCTAAAGGAGCACGAGCTCCCATACATCGCCAGTGTCCTCCATTTTCACTAAACGCCCTTTACATTCCGCGCCGAGCGCACTCTGGCGCGCAAGCAGCACGCGTATACCGCACAGGACGTCATCTGCCGAGACGTGGCCGGGCTCTCCGGAGCCGTGCACAGTGCATATATCCCATTCTCCGTTTGCGCGTATGAAGACGAGTGTCATGGAGGGTAAAGGCGGATTTGTTGCTGGTTCATGTGTATGCGCTCGGGGATGGGGGTAGAGGGCTGTATCCCCGCAATGGAAAAGAGGGTGGATAGAAATATCGCCATCGACCTGCGGTGGTAATGGTATTGGTTTACGTTTGGCGTTCGCAGGTGGCGAAGAGCGTGAAGCGCGCGTGTCGGCGATTTCCTCCCGCGAAATACGCGTGGTTTGTGACAGTGATGGACGCGTTGAATGGAGGATGATGGTCAGCGGTAGATGAATGCCGCCATGGTTAGAATGGCAAAGGTATCGAGATGATGCTCGGGAAGTTGTAGCGCATAAAGCTTTTCCGTGTATCGATGCCATCCGCTCTCATATGCCACTGTGATCTCCGCAAGGTTGTTGTCGAGTACTGCTTGGCGAAAGCGGACAACTAGCAGAGAAAGGGATTTGGCACTGTTCCAAGAGGGCGGTATCTAAACGACAGAATTAGCATCGATCTCCAAGGAACATACAGTACACGCACCCAAAGACATCGACAGTCGAATCCTCTATGGGCAATTCCGTGCATTCCTGTGTCTCCCTACTCTCCTGCGCGGTCCCAGCGCGCGCCATCTGCAGCGTATCCCGTTAAAAATCCCAATTGCGGGCGAGCGCGCTGCCGTAGACGCGATATCCGGTATAGCCAGGTCCTGTCGACGTGCTGTCCTCTGGGCGAGCGCTACAGGTGAGACGCGGACTGTCGCCGTCTTCTACTACTGGTCCTGATGATGGCGATAAGGAAACAGGCGTTGTAACAACTCCCGCAGCCAAACAACGACACTGCCACACTATACTAGAGGTTTATCTATTGACAGTCCTTTCTACAGTACATTGGTTGTAATGCATCTGGAGTGCTTGTCAGTGCGAGATGGCGGTAACAACATAGAGGAACGAACCAGAGTTAACGATACTGTGATAGCCTCTCGCAAATCATGACCTAACTGTCCGAGTGGGTCAACAAAAAAGTAAGGAAGAAAATTGTAATGCTCACCCTGTCGTTACAAGAGGTTTAGAGTCGAATGCAATCCTCCCATACAATACAACGTCAACGTCGAGCTCGGGAACCATCCCGACTTTCAGTTCATGAACCGCGCCACATCTGCTGAGTCCAACACGCGTCTCATAACGCTAAGGACCGTGTACACCACACATCCCAGTCGCTACCCTTCGAGTCCCGCCTTCAAACGAGCTCTTACGTTCTTCTAAAGGACGACATCAGTTTATAAGTAATGAAATAGTTCAGAAATCAAATCTTACCTGGCCATGTGGCAAAGGATGCGAATCCAGCGAAAAGCTAATCTACGGCAAGTCGTCTATAAGGTCTGGTTAAGTTGGAAGCACAAGGAGAACAAAGTCGGCTCACCGCGTGAGTCCATGTCCGCCGAAGCAGTAGCCGCCTTTGAAATGGAATGGAATATCCTGACAACGATGAGTAGGGTTTTACAGAGATAAAAACACGACTCACCGTGCAATTCGCCAGCCCGAAAGTGATCCCGCCGAAGGACAACCGAGGTGGCCATGAAAGATGTATCCCTCGTGAGACGGCGGCGGTCTTGTCTATCTATAGCACCGTCTCGCTCCCACCGGCACGAAACCAAGTGGGAAGTGGACGCGTCACGAAAACAACGTCCCTAGGTAAAGTCGTTGTCCGTATAGTCCTCGTTCCACCAGCATGAAGCCGAGTGGGCAGGACGCGTCATGAAGACGACGCCCCGAACAACGTACATAAGTCATGTAGCATCCTGTTAAGCAGTAGTGAGAGCTTGAAGCACAAAGAGAAAGGAGTTACTTACTACTTGAGCGAAAAGACACTGGTTGGCGCTAGTCCAGGGAAAAAGCGCAGCGACATGGCGAGCACGACGCAGTCCCGAGCTCGAGTCCGTGGTGAGGTTAGTCCCTGTCTATAGTACGTATGAGCAGCGGGTCCAAAAAGCAAATGAACGACGTCTACTTACAATTGTAAGACCGAATATGGTCGTTGGGGTGACGAACGGGCTAGCAAAGTTGCCCGAAGGCGTTGTCGTAGTCAAGGGCGCGAATGGATGATGTCGACAGCAGCAAATCTAGAGCAAGGATTGTTAATGGTGGTAGGAGAAGGCGGGACAGGCAAACGTACCGTCCAAGTGCAGCGCGAGTTCCCGACGGCCTGCTCGATGTCTAGTAAGAGGTTAGGGAATAAGAAGGGTTAAATGGGCGGCAAAGACGACGTACCGAGTGGTCAGTATCAGGCGGAATTTAATCGAGGAAAGCAAGTGCGATAATGTTGTCCACATCGTGCTAGACAGCGAGCACGAAAAATCTAAAAAAACTTGTCAGCGAGCTACTCGACGACGACGACAAACAAATAGACGTACCAGAGCCCGAAAGGCTGAGAGAATAGGCGCTGAGGGAGGAGCACCAGTGAGCAGACCAATCAACGATGATGGTGGGAAGAAGGAAACTGACCTGTCACGATCACGATTTCCGTCACGTTATAAGCGCGTTGGGTGGGGACAGCGGCGGGGATACCAAGACACATTGAGGGAGAAAGAAAGAAAGGAAGTCTATGGTAAAGTATGGCCATGGAGAGCCAGGTAAGACTAGTAGATGAAGGGAAGAATGGGAGAGGAGGAATGATGGGTTCTAACCAAATCCCATCGCCTTTTATTCGTATCCACAGCCCTCCAATCTCCATCAGAGACGTAAACACATCCGGGTAGTCAACCGCAGTCGTGCGCGACCGTCGGACCAAACGAAATCTTTTCAATATTCAGGCGCATATTGGCCCGCCACACAATCTCGCTTCTTCTCGATTCGCCGCCCTGGACAAAAGACAGCGAGACGCAAACGAACATAGTGAATGTAATAATTGAACTTTGAAATGGTCAGACCTCAAGACATGTAGTGAACCCAAACCAAATACAACTTACCTCCTCCTCCAGAACGCACTGTGGCGACTTTCCCGTCCCAGATCCAATCTTCCAAGAGCGAAAACGCTGGAATCACATCAAAGACTATCCTGAACATCTGATGGGAGTAAGACCGAGCAGCCCAGACTCGGCGTTAAAAGAAAACTTACTGAATGGTGTTTTCAAGGCTGCAACGCTGCGCGTTGCCAATTACACCCTTTTGGGAACGGAGAAAGTCAGCCGGTTACGCCCTGATACATGTAACATCAGTCAGCACAAATCGACGCCCGTTGAAACACGGAAAAGGTACCAACCTTTTCTGCAAACTGCTGACATTTCACGCATCGAACAGTAATGCGGAAATGGATTTGTTCAGAGGCGGAAATCAAGTCGCACCGAGTCTATACAAGATATTTACACCTACTAGAGTCGCCGAACTGAAGGAAAACAAGTTTGAGCCAAAACCTTGGAGGGACGGAGGAGGAAGACGAGCACGGCGTCATTTCCCCACATCCGACGTCGACCAGATTAGATTGTCGGTGCCCCAGACGCGTCATAGGGGCCGGGAGATCCTCGTGATATCGATGTGCAGGGTCCCAAAGGCGTCCCAGAGCCTCAGACGCGAAAAGTCGGCCTCACAACGCGTTATCGCCCCCAAGGACCATCGGAATTCAAGTTACGTAAGTCCTAGACGAACCTCCAGGTAAATTCAAGGCAGCCAGACGTCGTAGAGAGCGGGAGAACACGAGGGTACGCAAGTGTAAGCACCTTGAACTCGGACATGTGGTGGTTCGAGTTCAAGTGATCTCGATCACTTGGGGATACTATGCCCGTATGGTTCCGTTCAAACACGATATTTTACCGCTTACTCCGAGTCGATTTGAGGCCTGGAAGGTTGGCAGGACTTGTGCTACCCGCCCAAGAAGCGGAGTGAATTCCCTGTCTAGAATGATTGGAATCAACTTGGCGACCCGACGGACATCATCTTCGAGGTACACAATATTGGTTCCGCAAGTTTTTTGGGCCGCCAGATCACATCGTCGCAAGAAGTTTTCGTTGGACGTTTCGGGGATACCTACTTCTCCGTAAGTATCAACAGGTGCATTAACTACTCGTTGGGGTTTTACGCGGACTTTGGGTGATAACCATGTTTTAGTACTATATTGTAGTGTACTCTAGGGAGTATTTAGACAGCTGTACAGAGCTTCAGAGCCGTGGAATTCGTGATATATAGATTTGCGGAGTCTGCCAAGTCCCACAATTCTCGTCAAAGGGCAGTAGTCTCGTTAACTTTCTTCAATTTCGCGCAGAACAGATTTAGATAACTAAATTATCATTTGTGCAGTGACTACGACACTTGTATGTACATACACGAAATAGAACAGATTCTACTAGTGATACAGCCCGCGCTCGCCAGTCCCAAGTTTCACCTCACACGAGAATCTTGCTCCCTGCCGAACCGTATCCCAATAGCGACGAAACCAACGTCAAGGGAAGACGAATCACGGCAGAATTACTGCGCCGTGGATACGAGCTACGCAAGGGTTAGCTCCGGGCAAATGATCAAACAAACAAGGTACGAACCGAAACGAACATATACCGTCGTCAACGACGCCGCGCCCTAAAGCGGAGCAGATACACGTCGTCTGCGAGGGCGCTCTCGTCATGGAGACAAGCAGAAGTTCAACATCGAAGTGGTTCGAAGTGTGGCGTAGAGCGTCCAGAATCGTCGTTAACATAGCAGTGAGAAGCGAGGAACGCGAGCGCAGCGGCGGAAGCGCCGCTGCTCACTGCTGTCCAACATAAATTCAGGCCCTGCATTGTGTCGTTAGTCCAAGAAACAACGGAGACCAAAATAACGTACCAAACACGAATTGGTTGCCCACTCGTCCCAAAGCGTCCATAAATCCGAAAGCCGTGAGATCCAGATCGCCATCAGCGGCGAGGAATATCCGAGGGCTGTGCACATGAGCCTAAGGCCGCGATGGAATTAGAAGTTTCTTGCCGCGTGTTGAGAGAGTTCGGCGAGTACGTCGTGGCTGCTGGGAAGTGAAGGCGACGGTCCTGGGAAGAGAATATAGTTCATACTATCGACAACGACGACGTGTAGGTACCGGCATCCAAGTGAGCCGGACCAAAGTCGAAATGTGGCGTACATTGGCGACAAACGTTGTCATCCGAGCAGTGAAAAGCTCGCAACGTGAGCACAGCGGTGGAAGCGCCGCTGTTCACTGCGTTGTACGCAGTTCTATGGCGCTGGGAGCATAAATCAGCGAGGGAATTCCAAAAGAAACCGGTAACCGTGCCTCAAAAAGTTCACGTACAAAACGTCCCAATCCGTCCAGAAACCCGAATCCAGCAAGATCCAGATCGGGCACCAAGGGATGGTATTCGCGCGCTTTTGATGTGACCGTGGGGGCGGATCTAACGAACAGGTAAGAATTCAGCATGAAATTTAATGCAAAGATACACACCTTTTTCTCAGAAAAAAAGCCAGGCCGGCGAGGCCAATACACGCTGAACGCTTACAAGGCAGCGGTTTCCCATGTGGTGGTGTTGGTCGTCGAGTGACTCGAGTCCCTTTGTTGCGCGGGGAGGCGGCGAAGCCGCCCCGCATTGTCTAACGGAAATTGGTTGGATCAATCAATTCAGGCAGTAGTAAACGTACCATTTCTGATCGCAGAGCGGTGTCAAACCTAAATAAAAACGGATCAGAAATACAAAATCAATATCCGCTAAAATGCGCACCTTTCGCTAGGACTAAAAGCCGGTCCGGCGAGGACAGCCACGGCTATCCAAGATTCAACGTTGCGTTTCCTTGGCAACACGGTTGTTTTCCATGATGTGGCTGGTGTCTAGAAGTGGTGGCGAAGCCACCGCCGCCTTTCTGTATGCGCTGTCATTGAAATGAAGCGCGCCCGAGGATGAAGAACTCACGCATTGGGGGAATTTCTTCGAGCAAATCTAGCATCCAAATGAGCTCAAAAATGACGTGAAACAGAGCCAAAAACTCACTTTTCGCTTGGGATCCAAGCCTGGCCGGCGAGGCCAACCACGCTGTATTAATCCAATGGCTCCGTTCGTCGCGTTTCAAAGTCGTGAATCGAAATATTCGCTGATACAGACGGCGCCGCAGGCGCCGTCGCGTCGTGTCTGCGGGGAGTGAGATTCGTGCTCAAAGTAGATGATGGTAAGACGCTAACCGTCACGTTTCCGGATTGGGATAAACACGATCGACGTGGTTTGCGTCTGCCCATCATGTCCCTCCCGGCATCTTCATTAAAACGACCCTTTACGTCTTTGATTCTCGGTTATTATCTGCTCCTTTCGATGCTGTTGGGTGTCTGTGGGTCCGTCCTGCCCTGGTTAGCCTTTATTGAAATCTGGAAAATGCGACCACGCACCTTTTGATATCTCCCCGACTCCTTGTCGCTGCTTTCTACGCCTTTTGCTCTCCCAAATTCTGACCACGGTTCTGGACGAGTGGAGCGAGTGGAGCTCTACGTACGACGATGATATGCCGGCTGTCTTCGACTGACTTTTGCGAATGGGACCAGCGTCTTCAAGAAAGGTTAGCGCTTCAGGCGGACTAGGACACGGATACGAACGTCTCTATTACTGCTGCTTGACTTGTGAATGGTTCTTGACGCTAGGTCCATCTAGAAGCTATGTTTCAGCACGGATACTGCCTGGGTATGACTTGTACTTGCCTTCATTGATACCCGTTCTATTTCTCTTGCTCTGGCGACTACATAGAGGCGTCAACAACGAGGTACGCGAAGTGAACGACGCGCTTACGACGCTAAACTGCCAGGGAACAGCACTGACACCACTCGAATGCCCCAAATGCGCCGAGACGATAGAATTGCAGCGGGCGAGCGGGCTGGAGGTGAAGGTGTGAAGGAGCATGTTTCGAACCGAATTATGATGGTAAGAAGGAAAGGAAGGATGGGGGTTCTACATACCGAGTCTGACCTTCGCCACAGATCGAATTCAGGTCCCCGCCGGACAAATATTCCCGTGTGTAAGATGTATTCTGGGCGCTCGATCGTTGCCTTGACTTTGTGTAATAGGTCCGAATCGTCAAGAAGTACATGTCGTGGCGCAACCCAAGTCGACGGAACGAGTTGAAGAAATATTCTCTTCTCCAGAGATTAATCTGTTGTTTTCCACTTTCTTACTGGTGTATACAAGTGCCAGTTAATGTGTACAGTCCAGGTGGAGGTAGGTGTTGTCATCCCGCAATATTCGTCGCATCAGTTACTGAGTTTGCCCTGCAGTCTTCGAGAATGACGGCTAATTTCTTATTCTTGTGCTTGAGCTACACTACTCCAGTAGCTAGTTGTACTACCGGTGCGTGTATCTATCGAATGCCAATAGCAATCCGCATCGAACGACACCACGGGAGTGTGAATCTGCAAGGAATATATCTTTGGCCACACTACCCAATTCTGATGCGACGGAGCGCGCACTGCGCATGAGTCATTCGCTTAGAGATTCGGGCCCAGACGTCCGCCTACTAAATCAAACCTTAAGCGGAAGCGCCTATAAAGCACATCTGAATCCAAGCTGAATCCATCACCCACCTTGCTTTCCCCCGTTATGCTGTCATTATGTATCGTCCCTCTGTGCCCCAACTCTCTTCATGGCTTGCTTGTGTCGTCGTCATTGACGTTGATTCTTGGGCAAGTATTCATTTCCTCTCCTGTTCCGAGTCGCAGTCCCTGATATGATTCTTCTGTAGCCTTGTTCATGACCTTGTCATGACCTCGTCATCGTCGTGTTCGACGCTGGGCAACATCGACTGATCTGTTGTTCGCTGTGCAGATCCACCTACCCTTGACTCTCGAGTAAGTTTTCGTTTCCCATTCTCCTATCATCTTGATCTGACTAGTCTGTTTGCATAGAATGTTATCCCAACTGACGTGGTCTTCCGTTCTCGATTACGGTAGGTGCTGATCTCTAGGTTTCGGTCTTGTTCCTGCCTCGATTCGCAAGCTTAAGTGCTACGAATTGGAGTGCAGCATGGTACGTCGCAGTGACTCGCTCATAACCCACTTATTGACCCTTTAGCTGTCCGTGTGTGCTGGGGCAAATGCCACCGCTTCGGCGGCCCAAGATGGGGACTGTGTGTGTGAATCCGGCTGGGGTTTTGGAACCGGGAACCTTGCTGTATAGCCAGGAGCACTCCTTCGGACGGGATACGATAAAAGCTGCACCCGCCCAGCCCGGTTCACACATGCAGTTGGTATTTAGCCTGGTTTCCTGCCCGCCCTCCTTGGAGTAGCGCAATCAGCACCCGAGACACCTTTTTTTTCAGCTTTTACCGCGAGAGATTTGACGCTGTGCTCGCCAGCCATCCGGGCGTACGCCCACTCGGCGATTTGAATCTCGGCCGAGATGACCAGCTCGACTTAGCGAAGCACTACGCTAGTACGATTTAGTACTTTACAATTCCCTTATTAGGACAAGTATCGTAGACAATGTATTGAGTAGCCTTTGAATTGAGACTCTATTCCTCGCTTTTGACCAGAAGATCCAACGGCACGAAGTTGCGGCTTGATTTATGCACAATCTTCACTTGTTATATTGAACATCATTCATGTGTGTACCCCCGCTTGTGTCGTATCTCAAAACAACCTTGGATCATGACAAGACAAGTATATCCAAGGCAACTGGAACGTAATGGAGCAGTCAAATCATACCCATGGCCAGGTCCCTGAACATCGCCCTCGCGCCATGGAACGTGCTCGCTGCTGGTAAACTGCGCACCGATGCGGAGGAACAGCGCCGGAGGGAAACGGGAGAACGAGGTAGGACGCTCTTTGACCCCAATTGGGAACGTACAGAGGCGCAGGTGAAGATGTCAAGAGCGTTGGAGGTGGTGGCGAAGGAAGTCGGAGCTAATAGTATCACAGCCGGTAAGCATGCTCAATCATCACTGGCCAGGTTGGGTTTTAACAGTGCCGGTTTGAACAGTCGCGATTGCGTATGTGATGCAGAAAACGCCGTTCGTATTTCCTATTATTGGTGGGTGGAAGATCGAGCATTTGCAGGCCAATGTTCAAGCTCTGGAATTTGTCTTGTCGAAGAAGCACATCGACTACTTGGAAAGTATAATCCCATTCGACGCTGGCTTCCCAGCAAGTGTTATCATCAGTGCTTGTTTCTTCAAAGACTTGAAATATTAACGCTACTCTAGGGAAACGGTACAGAAACCTGTATCTGGTTGAAGGCCGCTGCCCTGCACACTAGGCAGCCGATGCTAGAACCCATCCGACCGTGAAACTTGTATCTACAATTTTAAAATGTGATTATCTCCAGCTATCTACTCTCGCAGACGGAAACTCTCTTGAATCGAGAACGGAAAGCAGCTTCCCATGGGCCCGTATCGAAAGACGGAGTAATACCTGCTCGTTGTGTTACCAATTCAACGACTGTCCGATGTGCGTCAAGCGCAGACCAGTTCCCCAGGCAGCCGAGGTCGCCGTCCACGTCAAATGGGCGGTTGATAATGATCTGCAGAACACAGCAAGTCGTGTTTCGTGCCAACTCGTTTTCCCACCATCCAACAGCCCGTGCGTTATCGTCTGTTTCAGCGAACTGGAGTGTCAGACTTTTGACGGAGGTGCGCTCTAAAGACATGTTTTGAGGGAACTCATCATCTGATGCCATGCTTTTAGGACAATGTCAATGAGGAACAATGCAAAGATGGCTTACCGAAATCGTGGCCAACGTGGGATACAGACAATCGTTCCAAGTTTTTACCGGCGGCGACGATGATCTGGGCTAGAGCTGTTCCATCCTCGATGTTAAGGATCGTGACGCTCAGGGCGCGAAGCCCGGAGAACATGTTTAGAATCGGGGGCGCTAAACGAGAGGGATGCTTTATATGCGCGTCTTCGAGCTGTTGTAAAGCAGGCATGCTGGTCACATCTTCGCTCCATTCTTCAATGGCGACATCCAAAGAAAGACGCCGTAGAGATGAATGGCTTGTAACGAATGACAAGAATGCATCGAGATTCGGAAACTGCATGTCCTCTAAAACGAGACACCTCAGGCGCAAGAACGTTGATGTGAGCGCACACTGTGTTGCTGGGGAGAGTATCTCCCAGAGACAGTGTCGTATCTCGAGGCTCTCCAGGTTCATGAGCTCGTCTAGGACGCTGGCAAGCGCGTCGTCGTCATCCGCCATGGGCAGGAAATCCACGACATAGATGGGGTTGAGGACGAAGGTGCGAACAAAGGGGAGGATGCGATGTTCAATTGTTTGGGGATTGAGTGGTGAGATGGGGCTGAGGACCATTGCGATGCGCTGGAAGAGAAGCGCGCGTGTAGGAGGAAGGAGCGCATGGCATGTGAGCGAACATGACTTGAGCGATGATACGTCGTCGATGAGGTTGACGATAAGGGCTATTAGTTCTTCGGGGAGACACTGAAGCGACGCCTGTCGCGGTGGTGGTGGTCCTTGCGAAATAGCGCTCATCGCGGGAAGTGTTTCATCATCCCGGGCCTGCCATATTAAATACCTTTTATTACCGTCTCGCCGCTCGGCCCCGCTCTTCAGTGGCAGGTCCGAAGACACTCGTCTTTGCTAGTCCGAAGACTATGGACGCAGAGGAAAGGGTCTTGTACCGGAATGGCCAAGGCGGAGTTCTTCAGACTTCTCCTATATATTCGGGAAGACTGCTAGCGATGAGGAAGTTTAGTATCCCAGAGGCTTTAACTTCCTTGAAGTGTAAGTTACAACAAGGAAGGAAGGCACTCACTCGGAATTTGCCGGTCTTTGCCTTGAACTGAATCCTACAGCCTGTTGAAAACTGCTCGGGTTAAGAAATGTCACCACTTGGTCGGGGAACCATCGAACGCACCTCTAAAACGGCGGCGCAAGCGTGCCACGAAGCCGCGTGGTAAAGCTGGTCTTCTCCAAGATCTGCCGCCACACTTCTAAGAACTGGCAATGATTACCTAAAGTTTGTTCTTTCCCTTGGAAAAGCAAGCTTATCCAAGTCGGGGAGCAACCAAACCCAAGGCGCGTACAATGTAAGTAAGTACAATTAGTAGATCGTGTACAGTAAATCTGCGTCCATAGCGTCCAATGTCTAAAAGTAATACAGATCCAGAATCGAAGAAGAGCGTCAAGCTGCGCGAGTCCGAGTCAATAGTTAATGATACAGTAGCGTTGGTAAGTAATCCGAAAACCCAACTATCATAAAAATACAACAAAGCGATAAGCGTCCAAAATGTCCAATGTCCAGTACGCAGGGTGTTGTACAATGATGATCCACGCCAAGATGTCCAAGTGTCTTAATCTAAAGGAGCACGAGCTCCCATACATCGCCAGTGTCCTCCATTTTCACTAAACGCCCTTTACATTCCGCGCCGAGCGCACTCTGGCGCGCAAGCAGCACGCGTATACCGCACAGGACGTCATCTGCCGAGACGTGGCCGGGCTCTCCGGAGCCGTGCACAGTGCATATATCCCATTCTCCGTTTGCGCGTATGAAGACGAGTGTCATGGAGGGTAAAGGCGGATTTGTTGCTGGTTCATGTGTATGCGCTCGGGGATGGGGGTAGAGGGCTGTATCCCCGCAATGGAAAAGAGGGTGGATAGAAATATCGCCATCGACCTGCGGTGGTAATGGTATTGGTTTACGTTTGGCGTTCGCAGGTGGCGAAGAGCGTGAAGCGCGCGTGTCGGCGATTTCCTCCCGCGAAATACGCGTGGTTTGTGACAGTGATGGACGCGTTGAATGGAGGATGATGGTCAGCGGTAGATGAATGCCGCCATGGTTAGAATGGCAAAGGTATCGAGATGATGCTCGGGAAGTTGTAGCGCATAAAGCTTTTCCGTGTATCGATGCCATCCGCTCTCATATGCCACTGTGATCTCCGCAAGGTTGTTGTCGAGTACTGCTTGGCGAAAGCGGACAACTAGCAGAGAAAGGGATTTGGCACTGTTCCAAGAGGGCGGTATCTAAACGACAGAATTAGCATCGATCTCCAAGGAACATACAGTACACGCACCCAAAGACATCGACAGTCGAATCCTCTATGGGCAATTCCGTGCATTCCTGTGTCTCCCTACTCTCCTGCGCGGTCCCAGCGCGCGCCATCTGCAGCGTATCCCGTTAAAAATCCCAATTGCGGGCGAGCGCGCTGCCGTAGACGCGATATCCGGTATAGCCAGGTCCTGTCGACGTGCTGTCCTCTGGGCGAGCGCTACAGGTGAGACGCGGACTGTCGCCGTCTTCTACTACTGGTCCTGATGATGGCGATAAGGAAACAGGCGTTGTAACAACTCCCGCAGCCAAACAACGACACTGCCACACTATACTAGAGGTTTATCTATTGACAGTCCTTTCTACAGTACATTGGTTGTAATGCATCTGGAGTGCTTGTCAGTGCGAGATGGCGGTAACAACATAGAGGAACGAACCAGAGTTAACGATACTGTGATAGCCTCTCGCAAATCATGACCTAACTGTCCGAGTGGGTCAACAAAAAAGTAAGGAAGAAAATTGTAATGCTCACCCTGTCGTTACAAGAGGTTTAGAGTCGAATGCAATCCTCCCATACAATACAACGTCAACGTCGAGCTCGGGAACCATCCCGACTTTCAGTTCATGAACCGCGCCACATCTGCTGAGTCCAACACGCGTCTCATAACGCTAAGGACCGTGTACACCACACATCCCAGTCGCTACCCTTCGAGTCCCGCCTTCAAACGAGCTCTTACGTTCTTCTAAAGGACGACATCAGTTTATAAGTAATGAAATAGTTCAGAAATCAAATCTTACCTGGCCATGTGGCAAAGGATGCGAATCCAGCGAAAAGCTAATCTACGGCAAGTCGTCTATAAGGTCTGGTTAAGTTGGAAGCACAAGGAGAACAAAGTCGGCTCACCGCGTGAGTCCATGTCCGCCGAAGCAGTAGCCGCCTTTGAAATGGAATGGAATATCCTGACAACGATGAGTAGGGTTTTACAGAGATAAAAACACGACTCACCGTGCAATTCGCCAGCCCGAAAGTGATCCCGCCGAAGGACAACCGAGGTGGCCATGAAAGATGTATCCCTCGTGAGACGGCGGCGGTCTTGTCTATCTATAGCACCGTCTCGCTCCCACCGGCACGAAACCAAGTGGGAAGTGGACGCGTCACGAAAACAACGTCCCTAGGTAAAGTCGTTGTCCGTATAGTCCTCGTTCCACCAGCATGAAGCCGAGTGGGCAGGACGCGTCATGAAAGACGACGCCCCGAACAACGTACATAAGTCATGTAGCATCCTGTTAAGCAGTAGTGAGAGCTTGAAGCACAAAGAGAAAGGAGTTACTTACTACTTGAGCGAAAAGACACTGGTTGGCGCTAGTCCAGGGAAAAAGCGCAGCGACATGGCGAGCACGACGCAGTCCCGAGCTCGAGTCCGTGGTGAGGTTAGTCCCTGTCTATAGTACGTATGAGCAGCGGGTCCAAAAGCAAATGAACGACGTCTACTTACAATTGTAAGACCGAATATGGTCGTTGGGGTGACGAACGGGCTAGCAAAGTTGCCCGAAGGCGTTGTCGTAGTCAAGGGCGCGAATGGATGATGTCGACAGCAGCAAATCTAGAGCAAGGATTGTTAATGGTGGTAGGAGAAGGCGGGACAGGCAAACGTACCGTCCAAGTGCAGCGCGAGTTCCCGACGGCCTGCTCGATGTCTAGTAAGAGGTTAGGGAATAAGAAGGGTTAAATGGGCGGCAAAGACGACGTACCGAGTGGTCAGTATCAGGCGGAATTTAATCGAGGAAAGCAAGTGCGATAATGTTGTCCACATCGTGCTAGACAGCGAGCACGAAAAATCTAAAAAAACTTGTCAGCGAGCTACTCGACGACGACGACAAACAAATAGACGTACCAGAGCCCGAAAGGCTGAGAGAATAGGCGCTGAGGGAGGAGCACCAGTGAGCAGACCAATCAACGATGATGGTGGGAAGAAGGAAACTGACCTGTCACGATCACGATTTCCGTCACGTTATAAGCGCGTTGGGTGGGGACAGCGGCGGGGATACCAAGACACATTGAGGGAGAAAGAAAGAAAGGAAGTCTATGGTAAAGTATGGCCATGGAGAGCCAGGTAAGACTAGTAGATGAAGGGAAGAATGGGAGAGGAGGAATGATGGGTTCTAACCAAATCCCATCGCCTTTTATTCGTATCCACAGCCCTCCAATCTCCATCAGAGACGTAAACACATCCGGGTAGTCAACCGCAGTCGTGCGCGACCGTCGGACCAAACGAAATCTTTTCAATATTCAGGCGCATATTGGCCCGCCACACAATCTCGCTTCTTCTCGATTCGCCGCCCTGGACAAAAGACAGCGAGACGCAAACGAACATAGTGAATGTAATAATTGAACTTTGAAATGGTCAGACCTCAAGACATGTAGTGAACCCAAACCAAATACAACTTACCTCCTCCTCCAGAACGCACTGTGGCGACTTTCCCGTCCCAGATCCAATCTTCCAAGAGCGAAAACGCTGGAATCACATCAAAGACTATCCTGAACATCTGATGGGAGTAAGACCGAGCAGCCCAGACTCGGCGTTAAAAGAAAACTTACTGAATGGTGTTTTCAAGGCTGCAACGCTGCGCGTTGCCAATTACACCCTTTTGGGAACGGAGAAAGTCAGCCGGTTACGCCCTGATACATGTAACATCAGTCAGCACAAATCGACGCCCGTTGAAACACGGAAAAGGTACCAACCTTTTCTGCAAACTGCTGACATTTCACGCATCGAACAGTAATGCGGAAATGGATTTGTTCAGAGGCGGAAATCAAGTCGCACCGAGTCTATACAAGATATTTACACCTACTAGAGTCGCCGAACTGAAGGAAAACAAGTTTGAGCCAAAACCTTGGAGGGACGGAGGAGGAAGACGAGCACGGCGTCATTTCCCCACATCCGACGTCGACCAGATTAGATTGTCGGTGCCCCAGACGCGTCATAGGGGCCGGGAGATCCTCGTGATATCGATGTGCAGGGTCCCAAAGGCGTCCCAGAGCCTCAGACGCGAAAAGTCGGCCTCACAACGCGTTATCGCCCCCAAGGACCATCGGAATTCAAGTTACGTAAGTCCTAGACGAACCTCCAGGTAAATTCAAGGCAGCCAGACGTCGTAGAGAGCGGGAGAACACGAGGGTACGCAAGTGTAAGCACCTTGAACTCGGACATGTGGTGGTTCGAGTTCAAGTGATCTCGATCACTTGGGGATACTATGCCCGTATGGTTCCGTTCAAACACGATATTTTACCGCTTACTCCGAGTCGATTTGAGGCCTGGAAGGTTGGCAGGACTTGTGCTACCCGCCCAAGAAGCGGAGTGAATTCCCTGTCTAGAATGATTGGAATCAACTTGGCGACCCGACGGACATCATCTTCGAGGTACACAATATTGGTTCCGCAAGTTTTTTGGGCCGCCAGATCACATCGTCGCAAGAAGTTTTCGTTGGACGTTTCGGGGATACCTACTTCTCCGTAAGTATCAACAGGTGCATTAACTACTCGTTGGGGTTTTACGCGGACTTTGGGTGATAACCATGTTTTAGTACTATATTGTAGTGTACTCTAGGGAGTATTTAGACAGCTGTACAGAGCTTCAGAGCCGTGGAATTCGTGATATATAGATTTGCGGAGTCTGCCAAGTCCCACAATTCTCGTCAAAGGGCAGTAGTCTCGTTAACTTTCTTCAATTTCGCGCAGAACAGATTTAGATAACTAAATTATCATTTGTGCAGTGACTACGACACTTGTATGTACATACACGAAATAGAACAGATTCTACTAGTGATACAGCCCGCGCTCGCCAGTCCCAAGTTTCACCTCACACGAGAATCTTGCTCCCTGCCGAACCGTATCCCAATAGCGACGAAACCAACGTCAAGGGAAGACGAATCACGGCAGAATTACTGCGCCGTGGATACGAGCTACGCAAGGGTTAGCTCCGGGCAAATGATCAAACAAACAAGGTACGAACCGAAACGAACATATACCGTCGTCAACGACGCCGCGCCCTAAAGCGGAGCAGATACACGTCGTCTGCGAGGGCGCTCTCGTCATGGAGACAAGCAGAAGTTCAACATCGAAGTGGTTCGAAGTGTGGCGTAGAGCGTCCAGAATCGTCGTTAACATAGCAGTGAGAAGCGAGGAACGCGAGCGCAGCGGCGGAAGCGCCGCTGCTCACTGCTGTCCAACATAAATTCAGGCCCTGCATTGTGTCGTTAGTCCAAGAAACAACGGAGACCAAAATAACGTACCAAACACGAATTGGTTGCCCACTCGTCCCAAAGCGTCCATAAATCCGAAAGCCGTGAGATCCAGATCGCCATCAGCGGCGAGGAATATCCGAGGGCTGTGCACATGAGCCTAAGGCCGCGATGGAATTAGAAGTTTCTTGCCGCGTGTTGAGAGAGTTCGGCGAGTACGTCGTGGCTGCTGGGAAGTGAAGGCGACGGTCCTGGGAAGAGAATATAGTTCATACTATCGACAACGACGACGTGTAGGTACCGGCATCCAAGTGAGCCGGACCAAAGTCGAAATGTGGCGTACATTGGCGACAAACGTTGTCATCCGAGCAGTGAAAAGCTCGCAACGTGAGCACAGCGGTGGAAGCGCCGCTGTTCACTGCGTTGTACGCAGTTCTATGGCGCTGGGAGCATAAATCAGCGAGGGAATTCCAAAAGAAACCGGTAACCGTGCCTCAAAAAGTTCACGTACAAAACGTCCCAATCCGTCCAGAAACCCGAATCCAGCAAGATCCAGATCGGGCACCAAGGGATGGTATTCGCGCGCTTTTGATGTGACCGTGGGGGCGGATCTAACGAACAGGTAAGAATTCAGCATGAAATTTAATGCAAAGATACACACCTTTTTCTCAGAAAAAAAGCCAGGCCGGCGAGGCCAATACACGCTGAACGCTTACAAGGCAGCGGTTTCCCATGTGGTGGTGTTGGTCGTCGAGTGACTCGAGTCCCTTTGTTGCGCGGGGAGGCGGCGAAGCCGCCCCGCATTGTCTAACGGAAATTGGTTGGATCAATCAATTCAGGCAGTAGTAAACGTACCATTTCTGATCGCAGAGCGGTGTCAAACCTAAATAAAAACGGATCAGAAATACAAAATCAATATCCGCTAAAATGCGCACCTTTCGCTAGGACTAAAAGCCGGTCCGGCGAGGACAGCCACGGCTATCCAAGATTCAACGTTGCGTTTCCTTGGCAACACGGTTGTTTTCCATGATGTGGCTGGTGTCTAGAAGTGGTGGCGAAGCCACCGCCGCCTTTCTGTATGCGCTGTCATTGAAATGAAGCGCGCCCGAGGATGAAGAACTCACGCATTGGGGGAATTTCTTCGAGCAAATCTAGCATCCAAATGAGCTCAAAAATGACGTGAAACAGAGCCAAAAAACTCACTTTTCGCTTGGGATCCAAGCCTGGCCGGCGAGGCCAACCACGCTGTATTAATCCAATGGCTCCGTTCGTCGCGTTTCAAAGTCGTGAATCGAAATATTCGCTGATACAGACGGCGCCGCAGGCGCCGTCGCGTCGTGTCTGCGGGGAGTGAGATTCGTGCTCAAAGTAGATGATGGTAAGACGCTAACCGTCACGTTTCCGGATTGGGATAAACACGATCGACGTGGTTTGCGTCTGCCCATCATGTCCCTCCCGGCATCTTCATTAAAACGACCCTTTACGTCTTTGATTCTCGGTTATTATCTGCTCCTTTCGATGCTGTTGGGTGTCTGTGGGTCCGTCCTGCCCTGGTTAGCCTTTATTGAAATCTGGAAAATGCGACCACGCACCTTTTGATATCTCCCCGACTCCTTGTCGCTGCTTTCTACGCCTTTTGCTCTCCCAAATTCTGACCACGGTTCTGGACGAGTGGAGCGAGTGGAGCTCTACGTACGACGATGATATGCCGGCTGTCTTCGACTGACTTTTGCGAATGGGACCAGCGTCTTCAAGAAAGGTTAGCGCTTCAGGCGGACTAGGACACGGATACGAACGTCTCTATTACTGCTGCTTGACTTGTGAATGGTTCTTGACGCTAGGTCCATCTAGAAGCTATGTTTCAGCACGGATACTGCCTGGGTATGACTTGTACTTGCCTTCATTGATACCCGTTCTATTTCTCTTGCTCTGGCGACTACATAGAGGCGTCAACAACGAGGTACGCGAAGTGAACGACGCGCTTACGACGCTAAACTGCCAGGGAACAGCACTGACACCACTCGAATGCCCCAAATGCGCCGAGACGATAGAATTGCAGCGGGCGAGCGGGCTGGAGGTGAAGGTGTGAAGGAGCATGTTTCGAACCGAATTATGATGGTAAGAAGGAAAGGAAGGATGGGGGTTCTACATACCGAGTCTGACCTTCGCCACAGATCGAATTCAGGTCCCCGCCGGACAAATATTCCCGTGTGTAAGATGTATTCTGGGCGCTCGATCGTTGCCTTGACTTTGTGTAATAGGTCCGAATCGTCAAGAAGTACATGTCGTGGCGCAACCCAAGTCGACGGAACGAGTTGAAGAAATATTCTCTTCTCCAGAGATTAATCTGTTGTTTTCCACTTTCTTACTGGTGTATACAAGTGCCAGTTAATGTGTACAGTCCAGGTGGAGGTAGGTGTTGTCATCCCGCAATATTCGTCGCATCAGTTACTGAGTTTGCCCTGCAGTCTTCGAGAATGACGGCTAATTTCTTATTCTTGTGCTTGAGCTACACTACTCCAGTAGCTAGTTGTACTACCGGTGCGTGTATCTATCGAATGCCAATAGCAATCCGCATCGAACGACACCACGGGAGTGTGAATCTGCAAGGAATATATCTTTGGCCACACTACCCAATTCTGATGCGACGGAGCGCGCGCACTGCGCATGAGTCATTCGCTTAGAGATTCGGGCCCAGACGTCCGCCTACTAAATCAAACCTTAAGCGGAAGCGCCTATAAAGCACATCTGAATCAAGCTGAATCCATCACCCACCTTGCTTTCCCCCGTTATGCTGTCATTATGTATCGTCCCTCTGTGCCCCAACTCTCTTCATGGCTTGCTTGTGTCGTCGTCATTGACGTTGATTCTTGGGCAAGTATTCATTTCCTCTCCTGTTCCGAGTCGCAGTCCCTGATATGATTCTTCTGTAGCCTTGTTCATGACCTTGTCATGACCTCGTCATCGTCGTGTTCGACGCTGGGCAACATCGACTGATCTGTTGTTCGCTGTGCAGATCCACCTACCCTTGACTCTCGAGTAAGTTTTCGTTTCCCATTCTCCTATCATCTTGATCTGACTAGTCTGTTTGCATAGAATGTTATCCCAACTGACGTGGTCTTCCGTTCTCGATTACGGTAGGTGCTGATCTCTAGGTTTCGGTCTTGTTCCTGCCTCGATTCGCAAGCTTAAGTGCTACGAATTGGAGTGCAGCATGGTACGTCGCAGTGACTCGCTCATAACCCACTTATTGACCCTTTAGCTGTCCGTGTGTGCTGGGGCAAATGCCACCGCTTCGGCGGCCCAAGATGGGGACTGTGTGTGTGAATCCGGCTGGGGTTTTGGAACCGGGAACCTTGCTGTATAGCCAGGAGCACTCCTTCGGACGGGATACGATAAAAGCTGCACCCGCCCAGCCCGGTTCACACATGCAGTTGGTATTTAGCCTGGTTTCCTGCCCGCCCTCCTTGGAGTAGCGCAATCAGCACCCGAGACACCTTTTTTCAGCTTTTACCGCGAGAGATTTGACGCTGTGCTCGCCAGCCATCCGGGCGTACGCCCACTCGGCGATTTGAATCTCGGCCGAGATGACCAGCTCGACTTAGCGAAGCACTACGCTAGTACGATTTAGTACTTTACAATTCCCTTATTAGGACAAGTATCGTAGACAATGTATTGAGTAGCCTTTGAATTGAGACTCTATTCCTCGCTTTTGACCAGAAGATCCAACGGCACGAAGTTGCGGCTTGATTTATGCACAATCTTCACTTGTTATATTGAACATCATTCATGTGTGTACCCCGCTTGTGTCGTATCTCAAAACAACCTTGGATCATGACAAGACAAGTATATCCAAGGCAACTGGAACGTAATGGAGCAGTCAAATCATACCCATGGCCAGGTCCCTGAACATCGCCCTCGCGCCATGGAACGTGCTCGCTGCTGGTAAACTGCGCACCGATGCGGAGGAACAGCGCCGGAGGGAAACGGGAGAACGAGGTAGGACGCTCTTTGACCCCAATTGGGAACGTACAGAGGCGCAGGTGAAGATGTCAAGAGCGTTGGAGGTGGTGGCGAAGGAAGTCGGAGCTAATAGTATCACAGCCGGTAAGCATGCTCAATCATCACTGGCCAGGTTGGGTTTTAACAGTGCCGGTTTGAACAGTCGCGATTGCGTATGTGATGCAGAAAACGCCGTTCGTATTTCCTATTATTGGTGGGTGGAAGATCGAGCATTTGCAGGCCAATGTTCAAGCTCTGGAATTTGTCTTGTCGAAGAAGCACATCGACTACTTGGAAAGTATAATCCCATTCGACGCTGGCTTCCCAGCAAGTGTTATCATCAGTGCTTGTTTCTTCAAAGACTTGAAATATTAACGCTACTCTAGGGAAACGGTACAGAAACCTGTATCTGGTTGAAGGCCGCTGCCCTGCACACTAGGCAGCCGATGCTAGAACCCATCCGACCGTGAAACTTGTATCTACAATTTTAAAATGTGATTATCTCCAGCTATCTACTCTCGCAGACGGAAACTCTCTTGAATCGAGAACGGAAAGCAGCTTCCCATGGGCCCGTATCGAAAGACGGAGTAATACCTGCTCGTTGTGTTACCAATTCAACGACTGTCCGATGTGCGTCAAGCGCAGACCAGTTCCCCAGGCAGCCGAGGTCGCCGTCCACGTCAAATGGGCGGTTGATAATGATCTGCAGAACACAGCAAGTCGTGTTTCGTGCCAACTCGTTTTCCCACCATCCAACAGCCCGTGCGTTATCGTCTGTTTCAGCGAACTGGAGTGTCAGACTTTTGACGGAGGTGCGCTCTAAAGACATGTTTTGAGGGAACTCATCATCTGATGCCATGCTTTTAGGACAATGTCAATGAGGAACAATGCAAAGATGGCTTACCGAAATCGTGGCCAACGTGGGATACAGACAATCGTTCCAAGTTTTTACCGGCGGCGACGATGATCTGGGCTAGAGCTGTTCCATCCTCGATGTTAAGGATCGTGACGCTCAGGGCGCGAAGCCCGGAGAACATGTTTAGAATCGGGGGCGCTAAACGAGAGGGATGCTTTATATGCGCGTCTTCGAGCTGTTGTAAAGCAGGCATGCTGGTCACATCTTCGCTCCATTCTTCAATGGCGACATCCAAAGAAAGACGCCGTAGAGATGAATGGCTTGGGACGAGGGAAAAGAATGCATCGAGATTCGGAAACTGCATGTCCTCTAAAACGAGACACCTCAGGCGCAAGGACGATGATGCGAGCGCATACTGTGCTGCTGGGGAGAGTATCTCCCAGAGACAGTGTCGTATCTCGAGGCTCTCCAGGTTCACGAGCTCGTCTAGGACGCTGGCAAGGGCCTCGTCGTCATCCGCCATGGGCATGAAATCCACGACATAGACGGGGTTGATAACAAACGTGCGAACAAAGGGGAGGATGCGACGTTCAATTGTTTGGGGATTGAGTGGTGAGAGGGGGCTCAGGACCATCGCGATGCGCTGGAAGAGAAGCGCGCGTGTAGGAGGAAGGAGGGCGCGGCATGTGAGTGAACATGACTTCAGCGATGATACGTCGTCGAGGAGGTCGATGATGAGGGATATCAGTTCTTCGGGGAGATATTGCAGTGACGCTTGTCGCGGTGGTGGTGGTCCTTCCGAAATAGCGCCCATCGCGGGAAGTGTTTCATCATCCCGGGCCTGCCATATTAAATACCTTTTTATTACCGTCTCGCCGCTCGGCCCCGCTCTTCAGTGACAGAGTCCGAAGACACTCGTCTTTGCTAGTCCGAACAGCGCCTATGGACACAGAGGGAAGGGTCGTCTACCGGGATGGCCAGGCGGAATTCTTCAGACTTCTCCTATATATTCGGGAAGACTGCTGGCGATGAGGAAATTTAGCATCCAGTAGGCTTTAACTTGGTGAGATGAAGCACCAACCTTGAAATGTACAGCAAGGAAGGAAGCTACTCGCTCGGAATTTGCCGGTCTTCGCCTTGCACTGAATCCTACAGCCTGTTGCAAACTATTCGGGTTAAAAAATGTCACACTTGGTCGGGGAACCGTCCAACTCACCTCTAAAACGGCGTCACAAGCGTGCCACGAAGCCACATGGTAAAGATGGTCTTCTCCCAGATCTGCCGCCACACTTCTGAGAACTGGCAAAGATTACCCAAAGTTTGTTCTTTCCGTTAACGATACCTTAGAAAAGCAAGCCTATCCAAGTCAGGCAGCAACTGATCCAGTAAGTACAATTAGTAGAGCGTGTAGACAGTACAGTAAATCTGCGTCCATAGCGTCCCATGTCTAGGTAAAGCAATACATATCCAGAATCGAAGAAGGGCATCAAGCAGCACAAGTCCAAGTCAGTAGTAAATGATACAGTAGTGTTGGTATAAGTAATCTTCGACTCGCGAAAACCCAACTATCATAAAAATACAACAAAGCGATAAGCGTCCAAAACGTCCAATGTCCAGTATGCAGGGTGTTGTACAATGATGATCCACGCCAAGATGTCCAAGTGTCTTAATCTAAAGGAGCACGAGCTCCCATACATCGCCAGTGTCCTCCATTTTCACTAAACGCCCTTTACATTCCGCGCCGAGCGCACTCTGGCGCGCAAGCAGCACGCGTATACCGCACAGGACGTCATCTGCCGAGACGTGGCCGAGGTCTCCGGAGCCGTGCACAGTGCATATATCCCATTCTCCGTTTGCGCGTACGGATACGAGTGTCATGGAGGGTAGAGGCGGATCTGTTGCTAGTTCATGTGCATGCGCTCGGGGACGGGGGTAGAGGGCCGTATCCCCGCAAAGGAAAAGAGGGTGGATAGAAATATCGCCATCGACCTGCGGTGGTAATGGTATTGGTTTATGTTTGGCGTTCACAGGTGGCGAAGAGTGTCCACCGCCCATTATTCTGGAGTCAACCGAGTAAGTGTGCAATTATGAGAAACCTGGGGATGGGACGCACAGTGGTGGTGGTGGTGAGATGTAAAAAGTGAAGCGCCCGTGTCGGCGATTTCCTCCCGCGAAGTACGCGTGGTTTCTGACAGTGATGGACGCGTTGAATGGAGGATGATAATCAGCGGTAGATGAATGCCGCCGTGGTTAGAATGGCAATGGTATCAATGTTGGGGACGTTGTAGCGCATAAATCTTTTCCGTGTATCGACGCCACCCGCTCTCATATACCACCGTGATCTCTGCAAGGTTTTTGTCGAGTACTGCTTGGTGAGCGGACAACTGGAGGGGCGCAGAAGGGATTTGGCACTGCTGCATCTCGCAATCGAAACAGGAGGTCGCCTCAGTCTGCCATTGATAACGACCAGTTGACGACCAGGTGAAAGGGTATTGGCCAAACGTGTATCAGACGATATTGATCTGGGATGGGGAGTCGGGGCAAGTAGGGAATGTAGGCTGGAAAAGGGACAAGAGAGGCGATGCAGAAAGCACATGGAAGGAATGTGATGACATCGTTTTCGCGGGCTATCACGATGGCTTCCAAAGAATGATGCCAGTCCTTCGCATCAGAGAGTCGTATTACTATCTAAGCGAGAAATTACACTTGATATCCAAGGAACATACAGTTCACGCACCCAATGATTTAAAAGACGTTTAGAAAGCTTTGCAGGTCCACAGTCGAATCCCTGAAGGGCAATACCGTGCATTCTGATGTCTGCCTGCTCTCCTGCGCGTTCCCAGGATGCGCCAGCTGCAGCATAATCTCACAAAAAAAATCCGAATTGCTGGCGCGGACGCTGCGGTGGCTGCGATACCCGGTGGATTCGGCACTGACCAGGATGATATTTCCATCGTCGAGCCAAAGGTCTACATCCTTGTTAGCGTAAGCAGGTTCAGCGGACTCCTTATCCTCTAAACGAGCGCGTTTTGCAGGATGGGGCGATTTGTCTCCTTGTGTCATCATCATGGCATAAGGAAACCAGTAAAGCGGAGACTCGCCCGCAGACACTGCCACATATCAAATGATTCAGAAGAACTCAGTGTGCAATGACTACGAGTAGCGGTATCAGAGCGTATCAATTGGCTCATCTACGCGAACGTCAGAAACATTGGTCAATCCATTAGGTGGCAACGAGAAAGACAAACCCTCCTTAGCCCGTGATCCAAACAAATGGTAGTGCAGCCTAGATAGTGTCACATTCTTTAATCTCTGTTTCCTTCCATCTGGTCTAGCAAAAGTCGCATAAATTGTCGTCCGGAAATTCGTCAGCTTCATAATCGGTGACGTGGTTCTTCATCTGTACATGGGGTGGCGGTAGGAAAAGAGCTTTTTGAGATGAAGGCGCACTCATATGGTGTTGCTTCCTTGCCAGCAGTGAAATATCTAGAGGAACGAAAGTCAAAACAGGCATTTATGGACCGGAATTCAGGTACATATCCAAGGTTGTAAAGGGCGTTCGAGAAAACTTTTAAATCATTGGTGGAGTCCTCTGACGGCATGCTCTCGTGCGTGACGCGTCTTCAGGATAAGCCAACTGCAGCATGTCCGGAAAATGTCCGCGTTGCGTACGAGTACGCTGCGATGGACACAGAACGCAGTGGACGGGCGCTGACTAGGATGATATTTCCATTGCTGAACCAAAGATCCGAGTCCTTGATGGTGTAACCAGGTCCCGTCGACATGCTGTCCTCTGGGAGAGCGCTCTTGGTGGGACGCAGACTGTCAGCGTAATGATGGTAGTTGATAGCCTGTGGCGCAAGCTCCCACGAAGCCAAACAAAGACACTGCCACAAGGTGGCGTTCTTTACGCGTACAGGCATTCTACGTCCGCTCAAAGGACATCCATCGCCAGCTTAAATGTACATCAACATTCCTTTACATTCTACATTATTGACGGGACGAGACGCGTGAGTTATGTATGTGCTTTGTTATGATGAGCTAAGATTGTTTTCTGCCCAGCATCCCTCAAACGATAGCAATATCATCCTGCTAAAGTTCCGAAATATATGCCCGGAATTTGGAAATCCTGACTGCTAAAGTATCACCTTGAACTATACCAAAGGCGTCATTGTAGAAGGTAACAAGTCGGAGAATGTCAGCATCTGAGTAATCCGCCACTCGGCCATTGAAACCAGGAGGAGAAGCTCCAATCTCCGGTACAGGGTCCAAGGCAGTGATCGCACCGTCAATGTTCCGAATCACATTTGCCAGGATATGTCCTGAACCAGCAACCTGTAAACAACGTCGAGTGCCAGAGAAGAAAGTTACCCTGAAAAAGGCTAACCGTTTTTTGGAGAGGCGCGAACGGATCGGGCTCTTGGACACGCGAATTGCGGGAGACGATGCGGTTGTTGAGAGCCATAGCATTGGCGCTGCGCACTTTATCGATAAGGTCGTCCAAAGTTTGCTTGATGTCGGCAAGACCTTGTTGGATATTGACTGTGCCATAGCGCGCAGACGCGTCTAGACCGCTTGAGCTGCTGGGCACGAGAAAGCGACGAATTTGAAGTCGTACATGCCTGCTCAATGGCAACACGCCGCATATCAGCGTCCAGAACGATAGCAGCAGTGACAGTAGGGTCTTGGCCCGCCTCTAATGACGAGCATGAGGGGATGATTTCGCCCAAGAGACCAAGCTCACCTCGGGTGCTGCGCAGAATAACAGCAACCGCTCTAGCGTGTTGGACGTGTTCTCCGGTCACAGGCGTGCCCGCCTTGTGCTGGCGGTCGAGGTCGACGTTCGCAAGTGTAGCGGGGAGTGTGGGGTGGAGATCTCGGAGGCTAGCAATATCGGACTGATACGACATGGTGGTTGCGATTCAAGTGATTACGGTCATGTGGGAAGAGTGGCTCAGTAGTACTAGGGTCTACTACTTGTCGATCACTGTGCATGACTCTATTCGACATGGGATTACCAACATGCGAGGGACGGGTACGGGCGAGCCTGGGTAAGAAACTATAAATCGTGCTGAAAGCCACGATTGAGAGGACGGTGGTTAAGATGAACGGAGTACCGAGATCGCTTCAATTATTACAATACGTGTCTACAATACATCAGACCGCAAGATTAACTCTATAAGTGTTCCGTGGTGGAAAATACGATCCCGGTGTGTAAAACTCACGACGCAGCCTGAATAATTCATCGCCGTTCAGTTCGTCAGGATGTCTACAAAGAAAGGTCAATCTCGATATCACTAACGCTGCTACGTAAAGGCACGTACTTATCGCAAAAATGTTCCCTGAAATGGTCCCAGCCCATGCCAATTTCAGCGTAGGTATCCGAGTCCTTCAAGCATGGGATACAATGGAAAAACTTCTGGCATATCATATGTGTATCTTCGTACGCAATCTGCTGCAATTCAGGCGCGGTCCAGGAGATGGTTCTAATCTTGTTATCCTGCATCGCCGTCCTTACCGGAATGGGTTGCTCATAAAACATATGAATCTAGACAATATCAGACGAAGCCTCTGGTCTCATCGGAGTAAATAACTCACGAAAGCACGCCATCCATAGAACCGCTGCCCCTTCCTGAATACGTTCTTCGGCCGTCTAAGCAGCTTACCCGGCGAGTTACACCAAATGAACAAATCTAACCGGTCGAGGTCCAAAACGGTCGCTGTCGCAGGATCCAAACCGAAAAGGTAAATGACGTCGGACACCAGCCGTCGCGTCTCCTGACATATCTCGAAGCGAGCAACGGACCAAGTATCAGGATAATTGGGAACAGGTCCTGAGGTACATCCCTTGTCCGGGTAGCATCGATGGAATATGATTTCTGGGTAAAAAACCGGCTCGCCGCAAGCCTTGCAGTTGAGAACCTTGGATGGGAGGAGGGATGCAAAGAAATTATTTGGACTGCCTAGCGGTGCAGGTTCTTCGCCCTCGTAGGCCGTCTCTACAAGTTCACGACAAGCTCCATCCGCCCACGCAGCCTGTCCTGCATCGAGCTGGTCCGAAAGCGACTGGATGGGGAAGGACATTATGTCGAACGGCGCACCGTCATCGTACAACGCAATTGCTTCCTCGATAGTCGGATCACGGTCAAGCTCCCATGAGTGTGGACCAAGTAGTAGTGGCATCGGAAATGTGAGTATGTCTGATATTGGAGGAATCAAGCGCTTCTCTTGGATCCATCGCAGTTTTGATGGCAGGATCACCTCGTCTCGAAGATCGTCCATGCGCATCTGGAGAGCGTGCTTTCGTTCACGCTCAAGCCTGAGAACGCGTTCTTTCTTCATGAACGCGACCATGTCGCTTTCCAACAGCGCCAATTCTAATTACGGTCAGTAATACTCACGAAGCCTGACATTCGGCATACCTTGGTCGCTCATGTAGGCAACATGTACGGTCCTGGGATCGAAGCGAGATTGCATCGCTGGCGACTCCTTGAAGAGTTCTACTTCAGGACCGTATCCACGTGTGCGCATTTTAGCAAACACTCTGATGAAGGGTTAGAACTAGTCTCGAAACTGACGAAAGCACATTACTTATCCAAGCGAGCCTGTACACGACCTTCTCGTATGTCCAACACATCCTCAAACTCCGCTACAATATGTAGCTGTCTCCATTTGTCCGCCTTCTCGGCTTCCTGAACGAGCCTTAGAAACTAAGCACCAGTTGATACGAGGGGGTTCTGACCTGGATCGCACTAACATGGGCGTGCTCCATAAGGAGTGCTAAGAGCAGTGTCTGACGGTCGTCGTCGGAGAGAGGAAGAACAAGACCCAACGTCTTTCTGAAATCCCGGAGTACGCAGACAAGTTCAACGATGGGCTCTTCGCCCAGAGTTTTAAATATACGATCTACACACACATATGTTAATCGAGTCCTTGTTTAAGCGATGGCACTCACTGCTTGTCGGAAGGGTAGCCATGATCTCAGCAATCATGTCATCTCCAAACACCTCTGAAGGAAAGAGCGCTTCGAGTTCTTCCAAAGTAGCGAGTCTGCGCGTCGGGATTAGCATTGTTCGGGCAGGATTAAGGTCCGCAACGCACTCTGACCGATAACACTTCGGACAGCACACGACTCTCAGAACCAGGTCTCGCTTGATAACGTTCTCCGCAGAAGGGTTTCCACAGAACTGCGCATACGTTAAATGAACGCAGTGAAAGAATCGTGGAATGGATACGTACGGTACAGTTGTCGCTGAACAGGAGCGTTAGCCACGCTGCAGGATTTATTCCTCGAGGGAACCCGGGGAAGGGCGGTCCAGGGAGGTTGGAGATAGACGCCTTCCAAATGCTTAATGCAGAGTCTCGAAGAAAAAAGTCGCGTGTTTCATGATTCGTTCGTATCAGACGAAGGATGTCTCTGGGGTGAAGGAACTTGACGATCTGGGTATGGCATGAGTTATGACGTCCTAATCTCAGGGCAATACGCGTACGTCGGTCAGAGTTTCTAACGGCAAATGCGCCAAATTGTTACGGCGTCGCCGCAACATTCACAAAACGGGGGGTTGTTGATGACTGTAGGACGCCCTTATTGGTGATGAATCAATTCGAGTTCAGATAAAACAAAAGCAGAATGGCTTGAAGTCGAGAATGGAATGAGTCGCGGTCGATTGATTGCAATAGAGCAAGTGTTCTACCAACATCCATCAGTTCTAGCTCAGATAAAGCACAAACAGAGTAAAATTACCGTAGGGATAGAGCTCAAAGCAAGTCTGGGGCCTACACCCCTGCACCAGTGGCTCGGGTAAGTGATAGTCGAAAGCAAAGGCGACTATAGTCGAAACAAAGAGACAATGAGGTACGGTACACGGACCGGGACTCCCATTTTAGGAACAAGGCCTCAATAACATGGTTGCAATGGTACGAGTGAGTACAGGTCGAGTTCTTCAGATAAGAGCGCACCATACTGAGGGTACGAAGGAAAAAGGATTTTGATCTCGTGATCGCCTACGCCTGACGTAACACGTGTTCGTTTCCGAGCATGATACCATCATATCTCGTGCACAGAAATCGCTTGGTTCTCTTGCTTTGCCCTATTTGAAAGCAAGCACATCTAACTAGCAGATCTTAACCTCGGTGCGTACCTATTGTACGAGGACCGCCTCCTGAACAGTGATCCTGGGGCAACTGAAGTCATCGCGACACGTTTCGCCGGCCGGAAACCGTAGGTCGATGTTCATTTTTCAGGGCTTATCCTGTTCCTCCCTCGTCGGACGTGATTTCCTTCGTCACTACGTCTTCCTCTGATGCGGACTGGATCGACTCCATTTTTAGTTCTTAACTAGACTGCCACAACAGCTGCCACATATTCACCATGCCCTAAGCCCATCGTTAATGCCAACGTGCCCTACAATGTGCCAAGTCCTTTCATCATGCTCCAACATACGTTGCGGTACTTGGAGTTCCCATCAACGAAAGTCTTCAGATCTCGAACGTTCGGCGGCATATCCTGTTGCCTCCACGAGACCTTGTACTCCAGGAGCAATCTGAACAGTGTCAGAAGCATGTCAACCTGGAGCATATCGCAATCATGGAACTTGTACAGGTCCCCTCGATCGACGCCTTGTGGTAGTTCAAGCCTTTGCCAGCGAGCATCCGGTTGACGAACCTCGTCATCACCGTGTCCAGTGTGGCGCCCTCTCTGTCCGTGATAAAATCCTGCTTGACCTCCTCGGAGGAGGACGACACCGCTGAGTAGCTGAAGCCCCCTGTCATCCTGGCGATAACAGAACACCATTCTAACGCACCTGCTTATGAAGACATTCGATAGCCGAAAAGCATATCTAAGATGCCTCGGACTTATCCGTGCTTCCACCATGGATCTTCTTCAGCCTTAACAATGCTGCGTTCAGATATTCATTCGCGTATCGAAGCCTAGGCGAGCTCCTCTTCCTGAGTCGCGTGCACAAGGATATGCGCATGATCATTATCACGCGCTTACTGGATGATTTCGCTGTTCATCGAGTACCAGTTCGTCAGTTTCCTTTTTGACATCCATTGTCTGCTGAGTAGTTCCTGCCAGTTGGTTAACCTTCGCTTGTATCGTGGTCAGCAGTAAACGGCGCGTTGTCGACGTACCTCATCTCGTTACGGCGCTATTTAATCGTGACTTTAACATCTGATTTATGAGGTCGCCTCCGTTCGCAAGCTGTCGCTATGGAGCCTAAATTACACCTCAGTCTGCTTATTCTGCTCTACGCTATTCCATCGCGCGTAAGGGCACTGATTGTACCTACTGTTGTGTAGCCAATCCTCTTCAAGAAGCTTACTTGGTCCTCAGAACATTATGAAAGATGCGTGTGCGTACGTGGAAAGGGATATGATCCAGACTTTTCGCCATGGTTTAGGAAGAAGAAAAGGGAGTATCAGGAGACTCTTAATTCGACGATTTGGTTTTGACCAAGTAACGCGTTCACAGCGTGAGCCTCCGCACTTGAATGTATTTTCTACGAATCAGAATTCAAACCGCAGTCCCTATTGCCTCCCGCGGATCCCCAACAGACTCCTTTCTCGGTTTGTAGTAAGTACTCGTGTCGTCTGTAGAACGTGGTTCACGCGCGAGCTACATTGCGTGCTACATCAGACAGACGCCATGCCCAAACAAGAGTTTCTTGGCTTACCACTTTCATGGAAATCCCGTACGACGTCGATCCAGATCTAGATCTACCCGACGAAGACGAGGCCAAGTAGCCTGGCCTCTCCAGAATCTCCCTTGAGACATGTCGCGAGTTCAAGCTAGAGCCCGTAATAAGTGCATCGTTTAACCTGGATGGCGTCAAGTTGATACCTTGAAAGAAACATATTCGTGTACGCTGTAGCGAGATGAAATGGATTTGTGGTATGCCACTAGTGCCATGCGCTCACCTTTACTCAACAAGAATGTGAAGGCAAATGGCAGCATCAAAGACGAAGACGCGATCTTCGTGATGAAAGCTCCTAGTGCTGTCGCGCTAAAGAGGAATGTCATGATGGAATCGCCACAGGGAGGTAAAAAGTCACCTCACGAAGATACCGTTGTTCACGGTCAGCAGGATGATCCTGTTAAGAACGCTTTTTGTCCTGACCGGAGAGATCATTGTCCATCGAGTCGGTCATAACTCGGCGCACTAACCTATCCTGCTGTTCCCGCCTCCCCCGAAATAAGAAGAAACACAGACAAAGGGCTATGATGATGTCGACCCCTGCAATCATCGCGAAAGAGAGGGGGATGAACACCTGCGCATGATGCATGATTAGTACACGGTCAGTGACGTTCGAGTTGACACTGGCAGTGAGCACCTTCTCGCCTGTAGGTGGGCCGTTTTGTATCGAAGGGAAACGTATCCTGTGAGTTTGCGAACTTTGAGAACGTATCCAGTTCGTATATCTGAGTGCCTACCCTTGGATCACGTCGACTAGGAGTAACAATGTTGAGGATAAGATACCATTTTACAGGGGAAGAGAGACTCACGTAGAGCGAAGCCTGTGCTCAAAGAAGTCAGAAGTCATTCGCGTGTAGCTGATGTAGACGTGGCGCACCAAGTGATGCAGTCGCAAGCAGGATCTTACCGGGTCGAAGTAAGCATCAAGAACCCATCGAAGGGGACATTGAAGACACATACAATAATTCCAAAGAGCGGTTTGCTTCGCCCGCTCACTGCCGAGTTCGTAAATAACACGCTGGAACGTGAGAGCTGAGGGCTCACTGATATAGACTTTGTGTCCGAAGAAGCTTAGGCCACGAATGGTTAGTGTCTGATCAGCGGAGAGCAGGAGGCTCACAGTTGTATGATCGTTCCCTCAATACCCTACCGAATATGTCAAGTTGGCGAATGAACACCATAAATAAGGCGTGTACTAACCGTAGTTCCGGCTGGAGCCTTTCCAGACGGTGAGCATCGCCGTCTTCAGCTCAACTAGTACGGAGATACGCACCACAAGACTCCTATAAGCCGGTCAGTTGTAGGTCAGGAGAAAAAGGACGGGCTAACCATATGATAGTCGAAAGAGCACGGACGTCCGCCTGTTTGGTTATCAAATAGTGATAGAGCACATGCGAATTGAAGCACTGCGTGGACGTCTCCAGTAGACTGGGCCATGCGCGCTCATGAGGAACCATCCGTCTTCAAATAAGAGCTAGAGCTCACAAAACGATTGTAACCTAAACGGTCTTTAGCACCGAGGTGTTACGGGCGCCAGTGAATGGGACGGACGAGAGTTTTCAAGAAAGCCGAGTCCGAGCTGCCGGAACGGGAGTAATACTGCCACGCCTGGTAGCACACGACACCGTATAACCTGCAAAGAAAGCCGTGAGTCATGAGCACTCGAGTCGTCCAAAGTTGAAACGACGTCACGTACGGCGTAGATATCATGAACGCGACAAGGAGCACACCGAAGGTCTCGTCTAGAGAAGGAAGTAATGGAATGACAAGCGGCGAGGTGGTGGCGGGTGGAGACATAACGAGGGTGTACGGACCATTGAGCCGGACACACGAGTTATGTAGCTTGATGTGGCGTGCATCAAGCGCCCGAACACAATCATTTGATTGACGTTAGCTTTTAATGAAGTGTCTTCCTCAATGTGAATGATAGGAACAACTGATAACATTGTTGATTGATGCCAGCGAGCGGTATGCCGTGAAGTAGAGCGTTTGAGTCGTTGAATCGGAGAATCGAAAAGTACGAGAGCTTGTGGGGAAAATACTGATGGATATCCCAATATTAAAAGCACGCATCTTGAGCAAAACCAGGGCGTGTGGCTGAGAGGAAAACGTCACGTCGTTTTCTGTCGACGTGATGGAGAAAGTCCAAGCCGGAATATATTCCCACGCCATATGTGCCTCTCAACCACATCGTGATTCGAACTGTCTTGGAACCGTCGCAACATACGAAGGTCTTGCTAGCCTCTCGAAGCTTAAATAAATTGTGATGGAACGTGTCTGCGTGTACGTGCCATTCCTATCTAGGTTAGAGGATTATCAGATCTGAGCTGACAAGTTCATTGCGCCAGACCAAGCTTCAGAGCGGCTCCGTTACACCCATCGTAACACCCCCAGCGCCTTGCCAAGATCTTGCAGCGAGGTAAATTCACCTCCCGCCCCTCCCGCGGGGGCTCTTTTAGACAAGAGGAAACGCGCCTGTGATACTACTACTTCAAGTTAAGTACTCGTACCGGGTAAGTATGCGGGGAGTCGCCATCATGATGCTGTTCTCTTAATGAAATGCTTACCAACCGTTTAGGCTCTCTCCGCCAGAATGGCATTGAAATAAATCGACCCCGTACAAGGTACCGGCAGAAAAGGCTCATGTTCCGATTTGTTGTTTCTCGGGATGCGCAAGACGTCTTTACTCCCTCTGATAGCCGTCAATACGGTCACTCGATCGCGTCGTCACCTATGATAGTCAACGTCGTTCTCTGTTGCATCTGACTGACAGCTATGTGGCCGCGAAATGGTTGTCGACGCACACCTGCCCCACGAGGGGGAGACAAGCGGCTCGCACTCCCCTCTCACAATCCTCCTCTTCGTTACGAAAATCACCGGCCTAGAAAACCCACCCCAAGCCCTTACAGTAAAACGAGGCGGCTTCCTGGTACCTCCAGCTTCTCTTCGATGTGCATGATCCCGCCCAGTTCTGGAGGTACCACAGGCAGCGCATGACAGGAGATCATTGTTGGGCTGGGCACGGGAAGAAGGGGCGCTTGACGCTCGGTCGAGATGGAATACAGTGAATATGTGCAGTGAAAGCGACGAAGTCTATATGATATCAGATATATCGACCGAGACACTCCAGCTGTCGAATCTATAACAAACCAACACACCGCTACTGTCGATGCTTAACATCCGCCATCGGGCGAGTTCCCAGCGTGCATCACATGCATCAAGAAGAGAGAAAAAATCACATAACTTCGCAGCAGTGGATGTATGCAAGTAGCCGGTAGGCCACGAGCGCTCGGTGGTGTCACCAAACACTGAAGGAGGTACTCTGTGCTCAACAAGGTAAGCACTGCTTGTTCAAGTCCCAAAGAAAATAAGGCCACCGCGGAAAAAGAAAGACAACCCACTTTTTGATGCACGCATGCGACCGCTGAGCTATGATCGCACGACTGGACAAGCGATTTGGCACAGACGTCGATATCTGACAACCATGGGACTAGCATCCTAACCCTTGTTGGTAGTAGAAAACCTACGTGCCGTGTACTGTCGAGATTCGTTCAATTCGTCACCCCATGTGACGTGTGACCGCCGCGACGAAAATTTGATTTCGTCGCGGCGCCGCAGGTGCCGTGACCCGGGGAAAATTTTTCGTCGGATTTCGTCAAGTTTGGATGGTTTTGGACGATTTTTTGACCATTTCCGGCTACCAGATTCGTCAGATTGCGGTCGGACCTGTGACCCATGTGACATTTCGTCGATTTCAGGTCGCCGGTGACCTGTGACCGACGAATTGAACGAATCTCTACAGTATCGACTTCCTTCCTTCCTTCCTAAAGAGAACAATGTTACGGACCTGCCAGCAACCTGGGCTGTCTTTTATGTCTGTAAAGCCTCTAAAAATGATATTGCAGCTTTTGACAAGGCACTGACGTCTCCGAGTCGTTGCGGAGGAAACAGAAAAAGGGACGGATTCAATGGTATATGCATGCAAGTAGCTGGTAGGCCACGAGCACTCAGTTGGGGATGTCGCTAACTTGAAATGCTCAAGGAGGCACTTTGTACGCCACCATGTGAAGCATCAAGCTCCCAAGGAAAATAAGGTGGCCGCGGATAAAAAAGACAAGTTCCCTATTTGCTATACGCATGCAACCGCTGAGCTACGATCGCACACCTGTAGAAGCGATTTGGCACTGTCATGTACTTACTCCGACGTCCGCCAGTCCGATGGTAGCATCTCAACTCTTATCGCCAGGATGGACCTAAAGGATGATGGCTGTCACGGTCTACTCCTTCAACCCGGGCTTTTCACAGAAGCTTGTCTTGAAGGCTCAAAAATACATTACTTGACGGAGCCCAGGGGCTATTGATGCAGTTACCCGTTAAGCCATTTGCAGTCGTAAAGGATAGGCCACAGCTCTTCAGATGGAGGCTCATCGTAGCCTCTTGTACCTTTGGAGTCCTAACGCGAGAAGAGAACTTCGAATCATCTTCATCAAGATGAAAAAAATCTGAAGAGGGCTTCGATGTATGCAAGTAGCCGATGGGCCACGAGAACTCAGCACTCAGTGAGGATGGGGGCTACATAAACACTGAAGTACTACACAATGTAAGCAGCACCCTAGAGTCAAGCTCCCAAGGAAAACAAGGCAAGGTCAGGAGGTCGCCGCGGAAAAAGACAACACCTGATGGCAGACTCCTGTTGGCCTACGCATACGACCGCTGAGCCACGATCGCACATCGGGAGAAGCGATTTGGCACTGTCATCTACTCTGACGTCCGCCAGTATAAGTATCCGATGAAAGCCTTGTTGCCAGTATAAAGAAACTCACCTAAAGAACATCATTTAATGACGGCTGGCTACTCAGCATTCTTTTAACGGCCGCTTGTCTTTAAAGCCAAAAAAATGCATTTTCCACCTGGCTGAGGGCACGCAAGTAGCTGTTGAGCCATTTGCGCTCGGCTAGTTAGAACAGTATCGTAAGGAATTGCCATCTAGGAAAACAACAAAGGGTACAAACCGTACGATGTAACTAACGTCCAAGCGTACAGGATACAACAACAAATGAAAGCGATAATCAAAGCGCAGTAGATAATAATCCGAGCACGAGTACCGCACCCATCTGCAGCACCACCGAGGCGCCCAACGCATCCGCACCGCTACGCTCCTCCAGCGAGCGACGAGTCCCGATAGACACAGACGGACCGAGGGTAACATTCCTGAGCTGCTGCGTCGGGAGCATATTCGGGCTCGTCGAGTACTGCTTAAACGGCGCCCAATACGTGCCATCAAATTTCTGCATCGTAAGCACGAACCCGAGCTCCGCGTCCTGGTTGATATTCTACCAGTTGACGACGATGGTGTCGTTGTTGTTCTCGATGAGGTTGGACACGGCGGCGCACGTCTTCTGGACCTGCTGGTACCCGTCGCCGTTGGGTATAAGGAACATGGAGCCGTTGACTTCGTTGGTGTATGTGCCGTGCGACCAGAGCATAAAGCTGGTGATGCACGTCAGGGGAGGCGAAGGAATATTGGGCGTATTCGTACCAGCCGTCGTCAGAGCTGTGGGTATGATGAGCAGTGTGAGCGAGGGATACGCCGACGCCGGTCGTTGACGGGTATGTAAAGCGCATCTTTGCAGGCGACGCAAAGTCCTAGCACGAGGTCATTCAGACGCGAACGAGGGCAGACAGGTAGGCAGAAGGCCCACCTGGCCATGGGGACATCTGGTATTTATGCGAATGTCGCCTATTGCGCCAGTTGGTGTTGCATGGCTATCGGCGTCGCCATTGTCGTGATTTAAACGCGACGAAGCAAGACGTGCTAAGGAGAACTAGCAACCGAGGATAGAGTAAGAATCAAACCATGAAAGACGGGTTGAGATGGTTGTTGGAGGCAATGTGTTACGGGCCGATCGGTCCGCTGATCATCGCGCTGCTTCAATGACCATTTCGTACTATGATACGAACTAGTTTACAGTAGTGTTAATAGTATAAGTACGCTAGAAATGTACGCGTGCATTATCAGAAATGGATAGCACGCGACGCGACCTTAGCTAAATCGAAATCAACCAAATGTCGGTGTTGGTCGAAGAAGGCCACGGCAGGTGCTCGAAAGTCAGCAATTAATCCGCTGGCTGATGAGCAGGCGTCTTTCTGGACGCACTAGATACCCTGGCAGCAGTGTGTATGCGCGTGGATAGTATAACATGAAGCATCGCACCACCAAACAATACTGAAGTCTCTTAGGCTTATTATTGCGCCACACACCCGAAAATGGCTGGTACAACGCCTCAGTCGTGTCGTGCCAATGGTTCGGCGCACCTCCTGAGCCCTCCTCGTCAAGCAGACCGTAAATTAAACTCGCGTGCACTGCAATCAACGAACACTGATGTAGGAACAGTGCAGGAAAATCAACAGCTGTGGATCTGATCCCGGATCAAAGAGTTGCATTTGCAAAATCAAAACGCGCACACGATCGTGTACAGGAGTTGGTATCTCGGTAAGTAGAAAGTACAGGTACAGATCAACTGTAGGATAGCGACGGCGACGATGAAAGCGAGATAAATAAAGACCAAGAGAGAACACGGAGGGGAATATAACAATATTTACAATCGAAAAGAGTCCACTTTTCAGGCTCCTGGTCAGTGGTGATCAGCTATGGTACCTGAGTCCTGGTCGAGGACGAGCAGTCCGGACACCCCCACAGAGGGAATCCTCACACGGACACTGCAGTCTTTTCAGGCTCCTCTGCGTCTTTGGACGGCTCGTCCTTGACCAGCGACGGCGGAGGGCTCCACGGCTGCCTCTCGCCGGCATTCCAGTCCGGCGGTGACGGCTCGCGAGAGTTGTATGGATGCTGTGGCGTATACGGACGCTTCTCGACGTTAGAGAACGGCGGCAACGTAGTCCCGGGGTACATGCTCTGCGGCGGTGGAGGGGCGGAAGGGGATGATTCATACTCGGGGGCGTGTGGGTAGGCGTCCCGCGCATCATGTACGCGCCCGGATCGGCTCCCCGCTGCTGCTGCTGCGAGAGCGCGCCCCCGGAGAGCGGGCCGCGTTTGTGGGGAAACTGCTCGGGCCGAGGGCGCGAGTGGGTGCGCTCAAACAATCCGCACTTGTTGCAGAGGACTTTTCCCGGGGAAAGGTTGGAGCGGCGCCACGTGGAGGTATCGGTGGTGCAGCAGTTGAAGCAGCGCCGGCGGACGCGGTCGCTGAGCTTGGTGCTGGCGTCCTCTGTGTAGACGATACTCGAGGGGTGGGGAGGAGGGGGATAAGCCGCTGCGTGGGGGTGGTGCATGTGGTGAAGAGAGGAAGGGTGCGAAGGGGGGAGGTCGTAGTATCCCCCGTGATGAGGGGGAGGAGGAGGTGGTGGGTAAGGCTGGTAGGCCGATGGGGGGTAGTACGGCGGCGGAGTTCTCGGACCGCCCAGAGTAGCGATAGGCGGCGGGGAAGGCCGACGTTGCTGCTGTGGTCGGTGGCGGGGGTAAGGTTCTACGCGGCCTGGCATGTCTTTGGGAGAGCGAGGTGGCGGTGATGAAGGCTGCTGTGGAGGGAAGCTCGGAGGGTAGGGATTGACGGCCTCAAACTTGAAGGCTGATTGCCTTGGTTTATCCTGGAGTTGTTTAGTTAGTCAACAAACGATCTTGGAATTTTGATACACACCTCCAGCGTTGGGTCGATGACAGCCTGCTTTGAAAGGGGGCTTTTTTCCTGCTTTGGGTGGTCCTCGTCGCGATCCTTGTCGTCCTTTCCGTTCACTGCTGAACGGTCGAGTTCTGCTGAATGGCAGGGCTCAGATTGCTGGTGGGCGTCGTCCCTCATCTGCATCAAAGCCAAGTTTAAGAACGGTTTACACAGCGGACCTGGGCACCATCACTATCACGGATCACCCAACCCTCACCTCGATTCAACAGTCCCACAAACCACTTCCCTTTGATGACAACAAACCACGGTGATGCACGCGCTCGGTTTGGTTTGCGCGTAGTACTAGACGAAAATAATTCAATCTCCGCTACTCAGCTCCCCGGCCGCTATCTCCGCTTCCCAAGATTTCGCCACCTCGATCATCCCTGTATATCTTCTGTGCTTTTCTCTAGAATACCTTCAACCAATGACTGTCAATGTGGCGCACTCTTATCTGTCAACATTATCCATCCCATGTATTTTTTCTGGCGACCTGGGCGCTTCTTTCGTGAGAACCCATACCCACATAACATAAACACCCTTTCTCCTTGTCCTTCTCGGGTTCTATTTTGCGTGTCCCATGCCATCATGCTCCCCGTCAACGCAACATGATCCCGGCTTCTCCTTCCCTCTTTCAACCTTCCTCTTCCACCCCAAAGAGTGTACAGCCAACAACACCTTCGGCATCTCTTGGCGGCCGAGAAAAAATGCACTTGTGCCATCCTAACCACGGAGAGAGGCCTGCCTCCATTCTTCGAGAATGAGAACGCGTCCCCACACATACTTACAAACGTTTCGGATTCGCTCAATTCTCAATTCCTTCAAGCCTTCGTCCTTTCCACACTTCCTTCTCTAGCCGCCCGTGCCCGCGCGCAAGGCAGTACGAAACGGAAACGGAAATCCAAACAGCTTCATGTCCTGCTTCCCATCCATCCCCGGTTATGATATCGAAACTACATATAGCCTGTGAGTAAATACCCTCTCTCTCAGAGAACGCTGTGATAGACAGATTCCAAGTGCCACCAAGGTTATGCACCACATGGTGACTCGTCGCGGGTCAATGATGTGTGATCCCTCATTCATATGTCCAAGCTTCGGGTTCGGGAAGAGAAGCGGGATTACGTTGCCAGAGTAAGTACGTAGTGGGAGTCTTTCAATTAACTGCTGGGAACTCACTCTGCTGTTTCTATTCCGAGAGTTCTCTGGGAATTCATGGCTGAGGCTCGGTGCCCGTACGCGCTTCAAAATACCGGCATAATCATCCCCTCCCACGTCCATCGTCCATCATCAAGATTTACAGCCATCGCCTTCGCGGGGTGATCGTGTCGCGTCTTCTTCTTCGCTGAAAGCCGTAAGACGTCCGTTTATCCTTGCCCAACGTCTCACCGCACCATCTCCAACGGTGATTAGCGCTAGGACGGATTGCGCACCGATGGGACAGGATTAACGAACTCTCCCTACGTCGTATATTTGGCAGACCATGCCCGCTTTCTCACTCTCTCACATGCCCGAGCTGAGACGAGGCGACTCGGCCTTGTCTGTCAATCTGTCTGTCTTCCGGCGAGCCTCGTCCGCGTCCTCGTCCTGATCATGATCGTGGCGGCGAAAATCATCAATCAGGGATTTGCAGGTCTACACGGCCTTTTTATGATCGTTTGGCATTTTTGGGGGACGGGGAGTCTCCGCGGGCTTAGATGTGGGTGTGTACGAATGGGATGCGTGTGTTCAACCTTTTCTCGTGCTGATTGTGTTTCCAGGATTTTTTGTCGCGGGTCGGGTCAGGATTTACATGCGGATTCACGAGGCCAATGTACAGGTAGTTTGGAAAGAATACATTCTGTACCACGCGCTCTTCCCGTGCTGGGACGCGTCTCATGTTAAGTCCGCATGTCCTCAGAAAATCCTACTATGATTGATACTGTATTCGGATTTTCATTAACGATTGGCGCACATTCCTCAATGCCCGAACGCCCCATTGATATTCGTGTCTGATCTCATGGGATTTTCATTAAACGATTGGCGCACCTCCCGCCCAAGGACTACTTCCTGTATATACAGCCGTTCCCGCGCTCCCATTGAAAAAGTCCTGACAGCACATCGTGATGATCACCCGCTCTAGTACTAGTGCTTGCCTACTCGAACTGATGTCCATCATCAGCTCGGAATCATCAGCCCAGCTCGACGTCGAATCATCAGGCCGGCGGCTCGACATCACTCGCAAGGAGAAGGGAAGGGAGGGAGAGGTAGGGGGTTCCCGAATAGCCTCTGATGATCATCGCATCGTCGAGGCAGGCAAGCTTCGCGGGTGGATGGGTGCGGTATTATGGTACTCGATACTACTTTACTACTTACTACTACTACCCGCCCCTTCGTTCCGTACACACATACTACGTGGCTTCCTGTAGTAGGAGTAGTAATGGAGTCTATCCTTCCACGCCGTACATAACTACCTTGGGGACTCTTCTCACCTTCACTTCGGGATCATGTTGGCATCAAGATTTACGCTTCACCGCCTTGGCGACATCATCATCATGGATGGGTGGATCGGACGGACGGAGTTCCTCTCCGGTGTGGGATCGTGCCACTCTTCCTCCATCAGGGTTCTCTCCAATATAGTAGTGCAGTAAACCCCCTTTCATGTGGCGGCACGGCACGGCGCGCGCAGGTCTCATGTGCTGGCCGGGTACAGTACGCGCAATTCAACAGAACACTTATGAATAGGTCCAAGGTCCTTGTATGGAATCTGGATTCGGACGAAGCATGTGCTCTCTCTCGTACACTTGCACTTGCCCGGGTTTCGAGCCTTGCGATGGGAGGTTTCGAGCGACACCGCCACAGTATTCCTTCCTGTGATAAGATTCGATTTGTGTCAATGGAGATAAGTAAGTACGAAGTTTGAGAGGAGGACTGGGGAATCATCGTGACTGTCAGTGATGGATGGGAAAGATAAGAACAGTGGGTGTAGAAGGATGAGGTCTAGACTCTAGCTCAAGTTCGAAGAGGGCGTGCTAGTGGATGGCGGAAAATACTGAGTGTCCTCGTAAGTAGGTAGCCTGGAGCATTGTATAGGACGAGGCGTTTCCGAAATTCGGACGTACCACACTGTACAAGTATGATGTGCACACCTTTCGAAGACAGTGATGATGATTAATCAGCGGTGGTGGTGATTATCTCCCGATGAGCGTGTTCTCCGGTTTCGCGCCACAATTAACGTAGAGGTGTTGTACATCAAGGGATGGATGGTCCGAACTTGAACTTCCCATGGGAGCGCTAAGAGAAAGAGGACGAAGATTGTCTTGTATACCAGTACCAGTGCAGAGAAGAAGTTTCCGATACTGATGCAGTCTCAAAGGACTCGGAGAAGCTTTCCTAGCACACGGAACAAAAGTCTAAATAAGCAGCAACTCATACTCATGGTGTGCAACTTGTGATATGATTATGATTATCTCCCGCGTGAACGCAAACATGACTCAAGGAGGATCTCCGGTTTCGAATAAGTATAAGTACACGGCAAGCCTGAGTATCAGTATGTGCTTAGGTACACGCCCTCCATGGATAGGGACATTCGTGATACATTATCGCTCATGTCGAACAGCTAGCATCCTAGTCGTATGTATCATCACAGAAGATGGAGATAAGATTCCATCATCGCTGTCGAAATCATCCATCATCCACGAAGAGGACATGATGATGGTACGTACGATCATGATCGCAAAGGGGGGAGGGGGAAGGGGCGATTGTCGGGTTACACGCAGAAGGCTCTCAGCTTGGGATAGTGGATAGTGTCCCCCCCCTCGCCGAAACTCGCGCTCGTGATCGTCCTGCGAGATAACCGTGGCATCTGCTTTAGATGTCATGAGGCTCGGGGACGGGAGAACGCTGGCCGAGTCGTATCAGCTAAGCCTAAACTGTGACGCCCTTTGAACAGACATACACTGGCGACACGACGTAAAAGAAAAAAAGTCAAATTCCCTGCCCATCAACGTTCATTTCGGCTAAATAGGGTGAGGGCGTGATCCGGGCGCGCACTGCCACTGATGATGTCGTCGTCGGCATCCTGCCTTTTGCAGGACATTGATGTCGGGATTCTTTTTGGTTGCCTTGCACCACTTTTGTTTCTTGACGGCCACGTTCATTGTGATGGACTGGCGTATCATTGTCGTTTTGACTCACCACTGGATTGTAGATGTTGACCGCGTCACCTGCGTCGTCTCGGCCACTGCTCGTACCTGAGGTTAGCGATTCCGTGGTGAACGTCGGTCAGCACCGCTGGCCTGTTCTCGACTCGACCGGACCTACTTCATGCTATTCAAGAGGCCTCTTATATAATGTCCAGTCTTCGCGTCAATGCCGGCTCGAATTCCAGGTGACGCAGAATAAGCAATCCTGACACGGGCGGCCCGACGTGACTGTTCATTCACTCGAAGTGAGCCTTTCGAACCAGAACTTATGGAGGTACGAATATGTGCTTACCCTCAAATTTTTTTCGGAGCTAAAACCTCCGGTCTATAGTACCCCTTTTCAGTGTTCACCTGGTAAGCGCCCGTTCCCACCATCTCCTCTTCATCCCCGAGAGAGACGCTTCCACTGAGGCTATGTCGTCCAAGAATCAAGAGTGGTTCTGGCGCGCAGGAAACAGCACCAAGATTGACATGGAGGCGCTTAAAAGATGTCATCTGATGATTCCGAATGTCATCATCATTGATTTCATGTCATGTCCGCGTAGCAAGGAATCAGGATTCGCAAGACAGGGTTCTGCGGGTACAGCTTCAACTCGTTGTTCCCACAAGCGCTCTGGACGTTCTTGTGCGCCTGCATGGATTACCCTTTGACGCTTCTAATAAAAGGACGCCTGCCGTCCGTTCCGGGGTTAACTTCTTTTTTACTGTTGTGGCTGGGCTCTAGAACTGTCATTGCTAAGAGGAACGACAAGAAGCGAGGCTATGATTATAAAACCTGTATGTATTCCGTCTTCTGCGACGTGCATTTAGACATAACTCTGCGGTTCTTTAGTGGTGGAAGCCTGAAGCGGACGCGAAAGATGCGGGCCGTCCTCGAGAACCCATGGTCAGACTCGCTAATTGGAGGCGCTGAATTAACGCGATTAGTGAGCCAGTTCTTTCACCCCAAACGGTTTGTCTTTCATATTGATCATAACCTTATTCAACGATGTGTCCTCCACACGCGTACCCACTTCGTTCTATTCGGGTATGCAACTTCGGACCATCATGTGAACTACGTATCACTGACAAGGCTGGAATGTGGACAGGCAGCGACGGATCATCGAGTCTTTGCGTATTCTCCACCGCCGGGCGACTTAACATTTCATTATGCCTCAGATACATCCTTCATTCATGCTCGCATATATTGCTTTGCGTTTGTGGACTACGCCTCAATCGCCTCACCGCCCTTCCTCAATACTCGGCGAACTTCTTTCCACGTAATGAAGAGCCAGGCGGCAGGTAATACGACTCAATGAAGGACAACCCGTGAAAGATGGTGGCGCGGCCAGGCCGCCGCCTCAACGCTCCCGTGTCTTTCCTGGGTCGAGGTACGTCCCACTTTCAACAACCAACCGAACGACGAAGAAGCTCAATTGAATTTCTCTTCCTTCACGCTCTGCATAATTAACAGCGGTGTCATATGTACGTTTTATCTGATGGTGGTCGCAGGCACGAACTGATGCGTCCAGGATTAGCCACGTTCACGCTCACCCGACCCGACCGAAGTCGCCGCTTCGTTGTGGACCCACACACCCGATTGTCAGGCTCTCTTCGAATTCTCTCATCGTAATTTTCTCGCAAGTATGGCGGCGGAATTAAGGAATTGAAGACGAGCGGATGTATTTTTCCCTTCAAAGGTTCTAAGCGAATGGGCAGCCGATTAGGCATAGTATTCAATGAATTTCGCTTCGCCTGGGGCCTTATGGCGATGCCGAGGTTCCAACCTGTAGCACACAGACGTTCCTGTGTCGTGTTTGTGGAGTCGCTGAGGGCATACTCGAGGAAGTGTGAGTATACATTCTTCTCATACTGACGAGGAGTTTCATCATCTTCGGGGTAGGTCGTCCCTCGGTGGCGTAGTATCGTGTTACTAGCTTCCCTTTCCGCTAGAACATTCAATGGGAACTGGTGAGATGCTACGGGGAATGCGGTGATACACCACTCGACGCTTCCATATTACTACGAATCAATGCTTATGTTCTTCAATGCGCAAGCGTTGGCCCTGTAAAATTGCTATGTGAATCTGTGACATAAAATGTATCTGGTACACGAGTCAAGTATGGGAAGATGTCGTGTTCCTTGTTGTGAGAGGGAGAAGGAATGTCCAAGATTCATTGGTGTGTTGACGTTCGGGAGAAGGTCTCTCTGGGCTACACTGGAGAATTGAGTTGACCCGCACACTGATTCGGAGCTCGGGACGCGTACCCTAGGCATTTCCCTAACTGACTGGGCGTTCACATCTCAACTGACTCTTCTTGTCTCGGGTTCTCCATACACGCGCATGAATGGCCCTATGTAGCATATGCCTGGGGTGCATCTTGACATCGATCCCGGGGCCAGTATACTTACTGTGATGATAACGATAAGGAACAAGCAGATGCATATCCATTGAATTAGCTCGCACGATGTCCTCGTCGTTTCAATTGATGCGCCATCAATAGAACGTCCCGTACTTTATTTTAACCGTGGGTTATCCAAGAAGCTCGTGGAGTGTACTCGCGCCGGAGACGAGGTATTTTGCGTGACACGGAGCAGAAATGGAGCACATACATGCACTGTATGCGTTTTGGGATTAGCAAGAGCCGGAGAAGCTTCGAAAGGTCCTGAATTAAAGCGAGCTTCCGGCTTCTGATGCGCCGCTTTCTCATCCCAACTAATCAACTATCACTCAAGTCAGGCTGACAGCTCATATGTATTTGCGGAGGAACATACTGCGGATTCAATGGACCTTCCTGCCGACTCTAGACAATCCCATGCTTTTTTCGTGACATGAGGGGGCCGGGTAAAGCCACACTCGCTCAGAGTACGGCCATTCCACTGCCGTACCACGGATACAGTGGGAACTCCAGGGCCTCTGTCACAATACGCATCATTCCATCGACGTAGGTCTCTCTGTGAACTTGAATACCGCCTCATCATGATCCAGATCAGAGAACCCAACAGATCTCATCCTACCGAGATCGAGAGTTCGGTGATTATCAGTCCCCAAGCGTGATGGGTGATGGAACGGATCCCATTGAATTTGCCGACTATCCTGGAAAAGCTGTGACCGGAGCAGGGATCCCAACATTGACCGGATCATGGAAATCTGATGAACTGGTTCACGCGAACGTGTAATATAGGAATGCGTGGGTCTCGGATAGCATATAGGTGGGATTACGGTACCAAGGACATTGAATATCTGCGGAGTCGCATGAAGAGGAAGACACGAGACTCCTCCATCAAAGGCTCGTGGTAGATACGAGGTTCCTGTGGTGCCTTGCGAGATCATTAGCACTTTCGAGCAGAGTGAGATTGGCGCGGCCCCCAGTGGAGTTGGTCTTCGCAAGGTCGTCACCGCCACAGCTGATGATGGAAGATATAGGTGACACGGGCATAGGTTTTTTGAAGTCCATGGGTTGCGTCCATGACTCAACCCGACGCAACCCTACGGAAATGGACTTGAATTGGACGCGATGATAGAAAACACCTGAGACATATAGTCTTGACAATGGACGCAGAGAGACGTGGATAGCTGCAACCGCCGAGATGGACGCAAGTCTGTTGACCCTAGCCTAGGGGCACGGGTATCCTTGGTCTGCCACTCTCATCTGGTGTGCTTTTTTCTGTGCGTGTGCTTCGTTATCCTGATGCAGGTTGTGGAATATAACTGCGCGACTACAGTGTGTATTGTCCTTGCCGGCCCAGCTTTTTTCTGGCAAAAAGGTGTGAATCTTTGGGTTCACTTACATGTTGAATTCTGATATATTCCATTAGATCCACGGCTTGGTAATGTCAACAGTGGCGCATAGTGGCCCTAGGCGCCCGATCTGGATCTTGCCGTGCTCGTATTTGCGAACGGATTGAGACTTTTCGTTAGTGAAGGACGGTTAGCAGGTACGTTGCCTTGTTCTTCCTGAATTCCCTCGCTAACTTATTCTCTCAGTGTCATGAAACTGCGTTCAACGCATTGAACAGCGGCTCTTGCGCTCCCGCCGGGGAGCTTCTCACCGCTGGCGCCACATTTCGAGTTTGGTCTTAGCTCACCTTTTGACGAGTTAGTCTGTCTGTGAGTCGCCGTCTGAAAGCACTGTATACTTCCCTCTGTTGACCAAAGATGAGGCAAATGATCAGGGTAAGGCTCAGTAGAGGTATCGACTTGTAGCTCTTGTCTATCTGGTTGCAATACAAGTTGTTTTGAGAGCAGCAAAATTGTATAGCCCTCACCATTAGTACATTGGTGTGTCTTCAGTTGCCGCGTGCACTATATTACATTTCTTACTGGCACCGTTTGCATCGTGAGTACTCAGCACATGGACGCAACACTTCCGCCTATAATAGCCGTAATGGACGCAGGTATCACTCCTTATGGACGCAGGTATCACTCCTTATGGACGCAGGTATCCATATAGATGGACGTGAGTGGCTACTCAGATGGACGCAGACCAGACGCAGACCGGACGCAGATGGACGCAGATGGACGCAAATACGGATGCAGGGTTAGGGTTACTCATACAAATGGACTTGAGCTGTACTTGACATGGACGCAACACTCTATAGCGATGGACTTGAGATCGATGTAACGTAGGTATCTGCGCATAGATTATGGAATGAAAATTGTGGCCATATTTGGCCCCACCACACGATACGTCGAATCCGACTTCATCTGGAAATGCCTTCTGGCTACATAGAGCTCCAGGAGATGGCCCATTCTACAGTAGTGTCCGTTTTCTATAGGCTCTACTGGGAGATATGGGAGGATACCAGGAGGGTGCCGCATGCGCAAAAATGATGGTGTTCGGAAGCAATGCGGTGATCAAGCCGTGGGAAGGGCTATGGCCTAGTATAGCATCCGTAGATCTGTAGTCTCCCATAGTGTTTTTCCTTCCACCATCATCTCCCTGCTACAAGTCGTATGACTACGCAGATACACCGGGCACAATCATATTTTTTTTCTTGCTAAGTCCGTCTAGTCGCGTGCCTATAACTACATAGACTCGAGACCCACTGTACCGTGATGCTTTCATCGCCTCCCACCATCAACTGGGAATGCATAGGTTCGACAGCTCTGTACGAGGACCATATCAAGTACAATAGGTGAGCCGCCTCCATCTCTAGCTTGCTACACTAGCTGACATTGCCCAAGGTCTTGGATGTTAAACGCCGCCTGCCCCCGTGGGCCGTGGCTCGGGTGATCCACCTATTCATACCTCACCATTACCGCTGTTACCGCTTTACCGTCACCACTATTCAGAGTCATACGCTCTGATAATTTACGGTACAACAGTGTACATGAATCTGCGCCGGGTACTGTTGCTTATGCGTGTCGCGAGGGGAGGGAGAAGGAAGGAAGTTGCTTGCCGCCCATCTGGCACTATCTACCGTACATATCCCACCCGTACATACCGCGAGCTCAATGACCACCAATTTCAATCACTCTATCGATCACACTATATGTTCTCTCGAAAACATTCTTCTCAGCAACTGTACTGCAAGGAATATCGGGGGCACTGATGGGCACAAATTGACCAGCAGTGTTCCAGCCAGACCCCAATGGAATGAGTGCCTCACATGTAACCAGTAGTCTCATATGTCAGTAGAATGGTAGCACCATAGGCTGATAGAGACAGGCACGGCAACTACGGTAGAACTGCCCGTTCTATATAGCTCTATGTAACGGGGGGTGATCTATGGCTGCTACAGGTACTACCAGGCTACTGTAGAGCTACATAGAGCATATGCATTTTCCAGATGTTGAGCCTGGCCCGTTCTACGCTTGTGTATTGATCACTTCTCCTCTTACCATCAAGGCTAACTAGGACTGTTGTTTCTTTCTTCATCTGTACTCAACAAGGCTACATATATGATATCGATACAGGTGGTACACTTTAGACTGCCTGGCATAGCCGTGACTAACGGCTATTCTAACCCATGAGACGCGTGCCGTCATGTTTCTGGTCATCCTTCCATGTCCTCAGCCATTCCGACTCGGTCCTCGCTCATTCGGACTGCATTCTCAATATATACACTCCTCAGCGACACTGGCCTCCCTCCAGCCCCACACTCGTAGCTCCTTCGCAGTTGCGTGGGCGCCTCCAATGGGCATAAAATCATATGCTGGTATTCTGAGCCCGCGATGAGGTTCTTCCTATGTGTCAGATGTGGATCAGAGTCGTTAATGACGGTCGTCCTACCTATGGGATTTTCGGGCCAGTCTTGGCTTGTGCTGCATGGTTCAGTGGTCTCGCTCGTGGTCGTTCCTTCTTCGGCTGTTGCTCCTTAGCAAGCCGAGCCTCACTCTCCTTGCGCATCCACTCTATCGTGTATTCATCATTCTGAAATCTCTTCCCAGGCTACATTGTTATCATTACCATAGGAACAACTCAATAAATTCCTCGAAACATACCTTGCATTCCTCCTCGTCGTCACGAATGTTGTCGAAGGCCGGCATTCGCTCCAAGTATGGGTTCCAATTCTCTTGATGAATCCCAACATCTAGTCCCCATTGCCAGTTTCCCGCTCGTCCAGCTTCTTTGGAGTTATCGAACATGCGGTCTTCCAAAACAGCCAGCGATTCTCGATCAACGTCTACAGGGGTTGGTACCTCTCGTCCATCCTCTGTATGACCCGTGTACTCCACGACACGTTCCCATGCCTTTTGGTATATATACTGTTCTGTGCGGTCATGAGGGCAATCCGGCAGATTTGAGAACTCGTGCTGATCCCGGTGCGCAATCCAAAGCATGAAGGCATCCTGCAAGGGTCCAGATACGATCCAGGTAGGGGCTACAGTCTTGATGCCAGGAATGACATTATACATCCAGTTGATGAGACGCGAACGTGTCGTCACAGGAAGACCACCATCAAACGGAACGACGACTCCGGACACGATCCCTTTCCCAAATGTATGACGATTCTCCTCCTTCCACCTTAACACCGGGTACACATCTTGATTGAGGGTCTGTTCATCATTGAATATGAGGTCTCGGAGTCGCTCCTGATGAGGTTGCATGATTCGAGCAACTTCCGAAGTGTATGGAGCGGAAACCTTTGGATTTTCCAAGCGATCCCTTACTGCCTCTTCATCTTCGTTAAGATTGCGTGTAGTAGTCCATTTACCAAGCTGTGTCATAATGAATGAGGGGTGACATTCATACCAATTTCAAAGTGTAAACTTACTCGAATTAAGCGTCGGTTCTTCCAATCACCCCATAACGCGTCCACCAGAGCATTTATTCTCACTTCCAAATAACCTCCAGGTGTATGCTGTGCGCCACGACTGCGTTCTGGCTGATTTAGTCGCCAGAACTTGACCGTCCAAAATGTCCTTTGATTTTGCTCCTTTCGGGGATGAATGAGCCGTGCTGGGTAGTAGAAAAGACCGTCTTGAACAAGCACAGAACGGCCACGACTACTCCAATTGTGTAAGTTCAAGCTAATACTAGCAGTGTTAGGATGCTCTACCTTAGCCGGCTGGGAAGATCCCTGAGAAGCTCGGGAGCATCAGACCTAAGGTATAGATCAGTTTCGCAGTAGAATATGAAGAGGTCCCTGAACAGTACGTACAGGCGTTTCGAGGCTCGAGTAGGCTGATGTGTAGGAGCTAAAAGACATAAATGGCAGAACCACTTTCCAATGGTCACAGCATCTCCTTGAGGCTGACAGGCAACATGCGAATGGCGGTGACAAGAGGAGCACTCAATAGCATCCTGCTTCACAGCCTGTCGGTTTCCGTCTTCATCCTCTCCACAACGACATTGAAATGGGATATGTACGCGTGGCGGTGAAGAGGTTGGAGGTGGATCCATTGAGACGGGGGAAGCCAGATCTTGTGGACCTTCTTTACTAACATCTGAATCGTTCTCGTCACTGTAGTCGACATATTGTGAGAGGGTTGGAACTGTAGCATGTTCTGCATCAAGTGACTCGTGAATCATGTTGTCAATGGTGGAATTCGAATCTAATGCAATGAATGAGATACTTAAATATATCAGTATGCAGAGACCAACCTCGACTTGGAGCAGCGTGAGGTGCACTAGACACCGCATACTCTCGCTCCGGATTGAAGTGCTGTTTCCGCCGCAGCCTCTCTGCCTCGGACAGCCAGCTCATTTCTTCGAAAGGCACCTCCTTGAACTGTGCTTTGACAAGTGTCGGTTTTGCAAGTAGTGCCTCCGCTAAAGAATGGTGCGAGAATTCCACTGCTATACCTTTAAGTCGATTCATTTGCTGTGTCCAGAGCCATTCCTGGGCCGTGCGGCCCCCGCGTAGCCGATAAACGACAGCTGAAGTGGTATATCCTTCGTATCCGGAGGGTAGCGGCGGATTCTTTCCCCCGAGTAGCTGCTTGACCGTCTGAATTTCCCGAACGCTACATCCGTCATTTCGCATGCCATCATAGAAGAAGACACTACTCATCCGTTTTGGTGTATCCGTGATTATTGAGCAGCGAGCGACGTAATGGCGTCTGTTGTAGAATGAACGTCCAACGATGTCATAGACGAGACCAGCCTGTTTAGCAGCAGGTCCATTAAGAGGATAAACACAGTGAGGAAGCGTCCACTCGGCATCTCCATCGATGCGTACAATCAGGACGATAGGGAGAGACATCAACATTTCGACTAAGGTCGCCGTCCCGTGGCACAGACGCTCGCCATCAGATGTGTGCCAGCATCCTATCGAGTTGGCCTCTTCCTGCCTGTTCAAGCCACCATCAAGTTGATACCGCAGATGGGCCTCGAAGTTGCCTTTAGAGCGAGCATGGCTAAGTTCCGAAAGGGGCATTATGGGATTATGGCATAGTACTGGGCTCAACGTGCAGTGAGAAAATGTGTGTTCTTCTGTTCGAATTGTATGATCAGAGCCAGTACAGAATTTGAAGAGGATGTGATGTGGAACAAAGTATCGCTGCAGCGCAAGCAGTGCCGGAGTGAGAATCGCCCCTAGTGTTTTTGAGGATTGAAGGCGTGAAAGCACTGATCGAGCTATGAGTGCTTGGCCAAGCCACCCAAAGTCGTTCTCGTCAGAGGACATGGTACTTTGAGGACGCATCCAGCGACGTGTTTTGTCGATGATGTATGAGCGGAGCTGGACTTTGTCTGACAGAATGTTGCTAAGAACCTCCGGCAGTGCTGTTTTGGCCAAGATCATATGCCGCCGATGATCTAGAGCACTGAAGAGTGGCCGAAGGGATAGATCGGAACCACCGGTCGAATCAGTGAAGATATCTGCAAAATCTGTCCAGTGACCGGATACGCCCCAAAAAATCAGCTCTAACGATGTATCAAGCCAACATGAGTTGTCGCCCCATTGATAAGCGGGTATTCGTGTAAGTGCATTTGAGACAATCAGACGACGAGTGCCGCTAGCGTCATTCTCCATGAAGTAGTCGTGATGAACAAGGGTAGCGTCTGGACGATGAACGGTGGTTTGTCGAGACGGTGTATTCGGAAATAGAACATCACCAAGTTTGGTGCTCGAACGCGGCGTGGATGGATCCATAATGTCTCGATGATGCTTGCGAAGTGCTTGAACATGGGGTGATTTCGGTGGAAGTGTTGTACTCGTTCGTTTACTAGGTGTCTCAGGTGGTAACTTAATACCACTCCATGAGGATTCACCATCGTACTCTTCATCCGAGTCAGACTGTGGCGGCGGCGGTGGTGGTGGTGGTGGCACAGAATTATCGGAGTTCGACTGATGTGGTGCTGATACACCATTCCAGGCTTTGCTCTTCATCCGTACATGGCGCTCTGATGCTGATGGTGATATTGGTGATGGAGAGGGTGCTGAAACGCCATTCCAGGACTTGCGCTTTGCCTTGGCATCCCTCGCCTTTTTGAGTATGCGACGACGCTTGATAAGACGGTCGATATTATCCGGCGGACGATAATCAGAGGTGCGAAGCCGGTTCTTTCGTTGCTGTTGCTTGACAGCATCGGGAGCACGATTCTTCTTGGTGCGGCCAATAGCGCGCTTGAGTTTCCGTCGACGTTCGAGTGGAGTTAAACCGTAGTTGAGGGGTACACCAACTAGTAATGAATCGTTACAGACCGCACTCAAAGCTCGAAGAATCACGTACCACTAGCATTGAAATATAACTTTTCCAGCAATTCAGAAATACGTAGACACTTCTCGAGGCCGATCAACAGCTCATGATGTTTCCCCTGTTGAGCATACATGCTATAATGCTGCGCCTCTTGCGGATTGGTGGTGTCGGGAAGCATGTCCATGATATGTGGTCGCGCCTCTCGCTTGTTCCGAAAAAGCATCCTCGCATGCTCCGGCCGTTCCCACCAGTCAAGCCAAGGCTTGATCTTCGGAAAGCGGTCGCGAAGGATCTTGCACTGTGCGTGAAACTCTTCTTCGGTGGTAACCTTGAGTAATCCATGAGCTAGCTTTTCAAACTCGTCACGGCGATCTCGATCCACGATAGCTACGATCTTCTTGACACGAGTGACGGAGTTGCGAAAATGCTGCCAACATCCATTCAACAACTTCTGTGCAGCTAAGCGTAGTTCTGCCTCGCTTCGAGAGTCGTGTGGATCCTCCAGAAAAAAGCGAATAACAGCATTAGTGAAGCCGTCGCGTTCCGCGTCAGAGAAGTCGACGACCTGATTAAATAGGTAAGTGACAATGGAAAGTAACAAAAGGGTTGACTAACACCAGCGAGATCATCATCGATAACTGGGCCACTCTTCATTGTTCGAATACTTCGAAATAGACTGAGAAAGTGGTACTCATAGTGAATCGCTGACGAGCCATTTGAGTAGGAATATATGACTGGAACCCATCGCTGCATGCGGGGATTATACACAGACGAAGTAATTAGAATTGCAGTGCGCTCTTTGAACCATCCGTGGGCAGCGTCCGATACTAGGCCATTGAGTCCTTTCGGATTTTTGCATGATAGGTCGATGAGTTGATTGGCCATGAATTCGGATTGAGCGGAGATGACTGTGATGCCGTTGAGAAGATGTGTCGCAATGATAAAACGGGGGTGATCCTCTTGAAACTGCGCAAAGCGAGCTACAAATTCGTCTCCAGAGGCTGCTGGTTTGTGTTCCTTCTGCACCTCCTTGCGTGCCACATCTTCAGTCGCGAAGCGAGAACTGATATCCAGCAGTGATTTCCCAGAGACAGTATTTCCTGAGCGTAGAGCAGCAGCGGTAGCTGTCGGGTTCGCCGCTACTAGCTCTTGAAACTCTGCCCGCTCGCCGTCCAATAGATGAAGTTTACGGGTGAGGTGTTTGTGATTATGATCGACACCATTAAAGTATCGAACACCACCGGCCCATGTAATGAATGTAGCCTTATTAGGGCAGTCGAAATGTTTAAGCTTGGCCTTGCCGCACTCGCATAGAAGACCAATCTGACGTCGAAGACCTTCGCTAGTCGTCTGTGGCCGAACGATAATGGCGCAGTCATTGTTGTCGCATTGTATGTGGCCCAGGCAATGACGCGTCTTCCGCTTGCCCAGTTCCGGTGTTTCTGCACTGTACGAGGCACCCTTGAGCTGACTTCCTCCTGTTGTGCGTGTTGCCCAGTGTACTCGCAGCTGTTCCATGGCCGCAACCTGCTCAGTTGTCAAGTCCATCCAGAAGTTACCCTGTGGCCAGCCATCCCAACCGTGGTCCAAATCCTCCGGCTTTATTTCGACAGCTGTACCAAAGTTCTTGGGGTTGATTATTGTTGGAAGAGAAGTGTCGTCAGGTAGTGGAGGAGAGGAGGGCAAGTGAGGTGAAGAAGGATGTGAGGGCTCAGAGGGAGGATTCGAGTACTCGTTAGAGTGAGAATGCGAGTGTTCTGAAGATGAGGGCGAGTCTTCGGAAACTGAGGTAGAAATGTCGGAGGATGACTGAGAGGGTGAGGGAGAGGGAGAACGGCGACGCTTAGCTGATTGCTGTGATTGCTGACGCCTCGAAGATTGTGGATATTGACGTTGAGAGCGTGGTTGAGAGCGGCCTTCAGGGTGCTTTCGATCAGCAGAGGAACGACGTTGTGTGGATGATACGGTTGGACGCGATACACGTTTAGCTGGTCGTGATACGGGAGATGGAGATATGAATCGAGTCTTCTTGCGTGGGTGTAGAACTATAAATAGGAGGTAAGACAACGGTTGACTAGCTGTTTCCTGAGAGGAATACCGGAGGAAGATTGCTCTCTAGTAGATGTATCGCGGTCGCGTTCAATTTGCTTATCAGGAATACGATCTGTGGGAATTGAGGAAGGCGCCACAGGTCCGGTAGTACGTCGATACACCTTGCGCCTTGGTTTAGCGCGACCCTCGTTATCGCGTCCAAGAAGGACTCCAAATGCACGTTGCTGAATATTATTAGCATAGCAATGGGAAGAATTGGCACTACTAACTATGCGTCCAAACATGGTGACCGTTCAGAAGATGTAAGAGGAGAGAGGAGAGATGTCAAATTTGCAACCGATCGCGGAAACAGTACCTCCCGAAGTCCTCGTCGTCAAGTGTTAATGTTCATGTTTATCCAGGTATCTACAAGGACATCGTCTTTCTCAGAGTACACCACGCGATGCATGAGAAGACCACAAATTCGGATTTGAGGCACTGTGGTAATGTAGACGTTGAGTATTCGTCTAGGTAAGAGTACAGAGAGCTAGGTATAGAGAGATGTAAAGATTCTGTGCATTCTTAGTAAATAAAGGTTAAGATCCTGTGAAAGGACTTACCCATGCTCAAAATCGCTATGATGGTTTGTGGAGAAAGACCTTCGGTAATTGCCGGTTCCTTCCGCTGTGACCGAATTTGGTGCACTACACCACCAGTGCGAGTAGCAATACAATTCTGTAAATAATGTTGAGAAGACTTGTTTCTTAATAGCAGAAGCTACAGAATTTTCCTGCTCTTGAAACAACTTGTACTGCAATCAAGCAGGCTACAGCTACAAGTTGGTACCACTTCTCAACCTTACCCTGATCATTCGTCTTGTTGTTGGCGTACATAGTTATGTGCAGTGATGTACATTCATCAATAGCAAAGGCTGCTGGATTTTCCTGGTGCTGAAACAACTCATACTGTAACCAGACAGGCAGGAGCTGCAAGTTGAGACCACTTGTCAGCCTTACCCTGATCATTCACTCGGTTGTCAGAAGGGACTCGAATATACAACAGTAACTAGACAATACAGCCATGGGATTCACAGACGACACTTAGACTACATAAACACAACAAGATTCCACTGACTCTATATACTGCTTCTCAGTCGCCGTCTAGGACGAGCAATGTCCACCTCAACACCTTCGTTCTCCTTATTATCAGCCTGAGATCGCCGGCGCTTCACTCTCCCTGAGTCCTTGGGCACATTAGATGTATCCACCACCAGCACCGGCACTACCTCGACTTCTCCCTTATCCTCAACGTCTTCCTCAACCTCTCGAGGAAACATGTCGTTATATTTCTTTCGCAGGCGGCTACTTTCAGACTGGATGTTATCCAGACGTTTCGCGGTTGCTTTGAGGTCTTGAGAGGTCTTCGGACGAGGCAGACTTCCGGGTCGCGTTGATTTCGCGGGCTATAACCGTTCATGAGAACTCGACTAAGAATACACAACAAAAATACAAACCTTTCGAGGTCGGCCAGCACTCCGCTTAAAGGCATCTACTTGATTGATGTCCGGCATGTTGAGCTTCAGCTCGCGGAAATTGACCGGCCCCACAGTAGTTTTATACCCATCAAGTAGATGATCGCGGGCATCTGTCTGAAACATCGTGAGCTGCGAAACTCGTAGGCATGGAAGGAAATGAACGGACCTCAAGACCGCTTTTCCAACCCAGCGGTGCTTGCGCACGTATCACAGTGTACGCTTCTAAGGTTTCTCGGAAGTAGACAGGTAGGCGAACGGAATCGACCCCCTTTGCAGGTGCGAGAGCCCTTTCAGTAGCAACATATGGACAACCTAGACACTAGTCAGTGAAGGACAAGTATGTCTGTATTAGTTACATACCCATAACATGACAAGGATCCAATAGACCGGTATGCGCTAGACGCTTATACAGTAAAACTGGGACTTGTACTACGGCCTTTCGAAACACTTTCATGTACGACGTGTCGTATTTTCGGTTCGCAGAATCCTGAAAAAGAAAGGGATTCGAGCTGAGGTTCCTCGATGCGCAGTCTTTAAGAAAGGCTGGTGATGCAAAGCTGGCAATATAATCGAATAGGCCATCCACAAAGTTGTTGAAAATGTCATCGTCGCCACATACGCACGACACCGGCATCCCCGGATAAAGACCAAGGACGTGCAGTGCATCGTTAGCAAGGTGTCGACCAAAAGGACTAAAGAACTGCTTCGACGCATCTCCAGTAGTCAAAGCATCGAGCAAAGTTTGGCGTCCAATATTAGGTGTAGTCCGAACCAGTGCTCTCCACGTCGTCCGCAATTCCGATTCGGCAAGTTCACGTTCTTCAAACCAATCCGGACCACTGCTGAACTCGCCCTCGCAAGCCCAAAGGCTTTCCCATTCCTATAAGAAGGAAGTCAGTTCAGAAATGATAAAAGCATGACTGAAATGCGAGACTTACATCACTACCTGGTTGAAGGTCATCTTGTGTCCAGACAGCGTCGCGACTAATGACGTGTAAACGCATGAGCCTAGCAAAGTCACAGAGGATCCAGACAGTCTCTTCGGCCACTACTGCTGCCATGATTCGAATGACCCTGTCTTTCTCCTCGTCTTTGCTTCCATATACCGTGTACTCGGGAGGAATGCGGAATTGACGCAGCTTCTCTGCTTTGCTGCGCTGTCGGTTTGGGCCTGGGATAGAGTAGGATGTGGTTTGATCATACACAGCGCGAGGTATCTCCACGGGATGTCCCTCGAGACCCCAATGGACTACAACGCAATGCTATACTGAATATTAGCCAGGAAAATGCAGGAACACGATACTTACATGACCAGCAGCAATAGCCATCAGCTTTCCACGCATGGCAATGCATATAGCACCCTCTGTCAAGTCCTGGAGTAGGTACCGGGCACTCTCGTACTTCCTGCCTTCGCGGCATCGCAATTTGGCGTCATCCCATTGGTCGATATCACAGCCAGTGAGAGGTGATGCGGGGGAGGGAGAATAACGCGTCGAGTCAGCGGTTAACGTTGTGTATGCTTTCGTAGCTGAACCAATAGCCCAATTTGAGGGGTGGAAGACCAAGTGACCTAAATTCAACGTGAAATGATAAAAATGAGTCAAACGGGTGGCACACCTTTCATGTCAGTGCCATGAATGTGTCGATATTGCTTGAGTGACTTGTCGAACTTCTCATAAAAAGCCTTGTTCTCTCCGCCCTCGGGCATGATGGTGGTCGTTGATGGTCAACAAGCAGACGCGTCGCGGTGGGTCACCTGATGTGACTGTTCATAGGCACAACGCCGTCCTGGACTTGGCTTCACAAACAATCTCAGTATAATGTACGCTACAAGGACGCTAACAAAATCTGCTTGTGTACGCAACCTGACGCAAGTCGGACTTGACCCGGACTTGAATCGTATTCAAGTACATACGCAACCCATGGACTCAAAAAAGTCGCGGCCCAGGTGACACAATTTGACTGCATCGAGATAAATTTAACTTTGGAATTCAATTGACGCATAAAGGGCATACCATCGGAGGGGAAGCGAGTACGGGTCGAGGCTCAGTCTATCATCAGACTCGCCGTCATAGCGGGGAGATTGAATGGAATGCCAGCCTGACATTCTATAATCCTACCGATGTGACGGCCACCGCGGTCGAAGGGTACACTGTGAAGCGCTGTCAACTTCATGCAACATCTAGGAGTGTTTGCAGTTTGACTCTCAAGAAAGCCAACCCTATGCAACATAGTTGTCAGCTGCATGTGGGAAGAGCGACAGCGTCTCTGGCGTTGGTTCTTCGGGAGAGCGTTGCAGGGATGATTCCGTTCTTGTTTAAGACAGGCGTGTCGTCCGTACTGCAGGGCTTGGGTCGAATCTCTGCTTAATTGCCCAAGTACACCTCTCTATCGCAGGTTTCGCTTATTGTAGTGGCGTCATAGTAGGCAGAAGTTCGCGGATAATCAAGGAGCGATTCTCCTCCTTCGCCAGCTGTAGCGCTGAAAGAACCTCGGGAATGAGGACACGCTCATTATTCTACTCGTCGTCCCTGTCCGCAAGTCCCTTCCCAGAGAAGAGTGTGGAGAAAGAGGTAAGACGTCCAATTGCAGGCTAAGCTTCTGGTGGCGGGATGGAATAGAAGACTGGCAGGGTAGGAAAGCGAGTAATCGCGTATTCCTGTCCTAGACGTTCCGGATTGAGCATGGTGCGAGACGAACGGGCAACAAAGATCCGTACCGGCTTTTCCTACGACAAGTATAAGAAGCGTGAGAGGAACGGTGCGATAGCAATCTCACCTCCTCCGAGTTATCATCACTCCGTGCAGAATAACGGTGGACCCTAGCAGATCGAAGGCGTGTGGCTCGTCTTTATTGAATGCACCCATATCGACCCAAGTCCGATGATTGTCTTGGCTAACAGGATTTACATAGTAGGGAAGATTTGTGCGCATGGCGTTCAAAGCATTATGAACAAAGACATCTGGAACAAGGAGTGGCTGATCGAAAAGGACTGTCGGAACCCGATGTACAATTGACAGTGCGTTTCGGCCCAGACCACACGGAGAATTCCAGCATTAAAGAGAGTCAGTCAAAGGTGAAGTCTACCGCACTGTTCTTTGGAGTGCTGGCGCTGCTATCGAGGAAAAGAATGCCCATGTCGTGGTTGTTTTCCAAGTTCAACGATCAGCCGCGCGTACCTTGTTACCTTGATCCCGGGCCGTCAGGTGACCTTCAGCTTGCTTTTGGTGCTGTAATTATTTCTGGAGAGCGTCATTACGCGTCTATCTATGTCTGTTTGATGTTGGTGTTGTTGAGCAAGACGCGTTTGACACGCGTGTTACGTTACGATCAGCGGTCACGGGATCAAAACCATTTTCCTTTCGCCCCACCATGGCCCAAGCCCAGTCATCGGAAACCTCCCGCCCAGCAAAACGGGCACGATCAAAAAGCCCTCAGCCTGACCACACCTTTACCGGTAGCCCAGACTTTTGGTTCGAAGATGGCAATATCATCTTGATCAGCGCTGGCGAGGGGCCGTCAAAGACTGGGTTCAGAGTCCATCTCGGTTTTCTGGCCAGACACTCTGAGTTCTTTGACGACATGTTCAAGCTGGCCCATCCCTCTGCCTCAGATGGACCTGCTTGTACCAATCTCCCAGTCACGGATTCTGCTGAGGATCTGGACCATTTCCTGCATGCCGTGTATGATATTGGGTACGCTCAAGGTTTCTTTTTCACTTGACTCGTGCAACAATAAATGTTTTTATCAGGTATTTCGTCCCCGAAAAAGGGCGTACTCCCTTCATTCAGCTCGCGGCTATGCTTCGCATGGCAACCAAATACATCTGCCCAAAGCTGCGCGCAGATGTGATCACTCATCTCGAACAGATTTATCCAACCCATCGTTACAATCTTGTTATCGGCCATGATCTCCTCCCCAAGGAATACGTCCTCAATCGCGTTCATGCGATACACGCCATCCAGATGGCTCGCGAAAACGACGTCCCCACCATCATGCCTGCGGCTTTTTATCTTGCCACGACAATCCACCCAATGGAGTACGTCCTCTACAACCACATCCTCACCCCAGAAGACGATCGACGTGTCATTGCGGGTCGGGCACGTATCACCGAGAAAGCGCTTGAAAGTGCATGGAGTTGGCTCCTGGACCCGTTGGACCATTGTACCTTTCATGAATGTCGCCGAACGCGTTGGATAGCGACGCAGGATCTCGCGCGGAATGCGAGCACTGCGGCAAACTTGTTCATAGAACCCATGCCCCACGAGAGCATAGAAAAAGTGGCGCTCAAAAACGCACCACTGGTGGAGAGGGGTGAAATTTGCTTTAATTGCGGTGGGCAGTGGGGGGCATACGAAGAACATCAGTATGAGAAGCTCTGGAAAGAGCTGCCTCACTATTTTAGCCTGGAAGATTGGAAAAGATAGAGTATCTAGAGCCAAGATCGATTTACGTATTTGGAAGAATACAGTCCAGGTACAACAAAACACATGAAAGAATGGAAATGAAGGAAACATTATATGTCGCACATTATACACTCTTGGCGTACTCCTTCCCTGCCTTGCGACAACACCTCTTCAAATCATCAGCAATCTTTTCCCTGTCCAATATATGCCGGCTTGCGACTTCGTCAATAGCGTGCTGCCGGAACGTTGCAATAATAGCATCTGCCGCGTTTAACATCTGTTCTCTAGTGACCGGTGCACCCGGGTGGCTACCAGGCCCAGCGGCAAAATGACGCGGGGATAGGTTTCGACTCCTGTGCATGGCACTATTAAATAATTGATTAAATAGCAATTAAATCACTCGCCGGTTAACTATGAAGCCTTCGGAGACTACCCATGCTCTGTAACTCGAGTGACGGATTCTCCTAGTCGAATAGACTATTTCTCACCTATCAACCCATATATTCGGTGTTCTGTACGCTCCACAATTAAATAGTCATTTAAATAGCAATAAAATCGTTCGGTAATTGATGCAGCCTGTGTAGACTATTGTCGCCTATCGTTGAGGGGTAAGAAACAGTGTTTAGACTCGTAAAGTCAAATCTCATACCTCATCTCAGTCATTAGATACTCGTACAAGTCATTCGATAAGAAACTGTCTATTTATCTCTGTAGATATTTATTGCGCTGTGGAGGGTCGTCGTACTTGAGTTGTATGGCAATATTGGGTCTGACTGATTTATGGAATATTATAAAATTAAAATCTCATAAATCGCCTGAGCGCAGATGCCTCTAGACCAGTTCAGATAGTATAAACATCAGACAGAGCATCGCTTTACTGTTAACTGACTATCGAATTTAGTCACCTCGGGTATCTATTTCCCTCCTTCCTTCAATCGCACTCAGCACAAACTAAACACACTCTCATCCGGGCATTCATAAATTAATTAAATACCTGGTTCACTACGGGATGCGTCGGAATCAGAAATACGCGCTTTGCCACTACAGGCTTGAATCGGGGTTTTTTTTTTTTCAAAGAGTTACGTCTATAGCGCCACCTCTGCGAACCCTAACTGTATGTTTACTGAGAGTTTACGTGCTGGCCACTCCAGGCGGGAATCAGGGGTTTTTTTAAAGGGTTACATCTACAGCGCCACCTCTGCGAACCCTAACTGTATGTGCTTTAAAAAAATATGTACCATGTCCGAGAGCAGTTTAAAAATTAAGACAGAGTTACGGGATCTCCATAGTGTAACATCGCTCTCTCAGGATTGAGGTGGGCAACTACAGAAGTCCGAGTATCTACGTCTGATTGAATAGATCCATCTCAGATGCATCGGTTAAATTCTCAGATGCAGAACGACAACTTGGACCATTACATAAATTAATTAAATATCTGGTTCGCTCATCATCAGAGGCAGAGTCTCCCGAGATGCATCGGAAGCAGAAGTATAAGTATCTGCATCTGATTGAATAGAGCGCCGTCGTACAGATTAAAAGGATGTTGCAACTGCAGTGAGCACACCTCTCACTCGACGCATCTGTCACTTCAATCGGACCAAGACTTTGAAGCAAATACGAGATCAGACAGTCACTCGGATCGAATTCAAACTCAAAACACTGATACATTTATGACACCCTGTGAAATCAAATTCCACTCTCTCCGTCCTCGTGACGCCATTCGGATCTCGCACTTCAAGCTGTCTGCTCTCCAAGTCTACCAGACACTTTACACACTCTGTCACTCTCAACTCGCACACCGACACTCAACGCTCCTCTCACACCATCCCTTGCCAACGCCATTCGGGGCTTGCGGCCAAAATTTACTGTTCGGCATTCTTTATACTTGCTTCGCTGCATGAACTGACTCTGCCAACTGTTGAATTTAGTCACCTTGGGCGTCCATTTCCCCTCGACAATCTCTCCTTCTTCACAACACTCCACACAAGTTGACAAGTTTAATTGCAGTCGGTATTAAACTCAAACTGAACGTACTCTCGAATTCTCTCACCCGGGCATCCATTTCCTATGACTGCTCCTCTTCATACTCTACGCAGTCCCACCTTCATGCATACACACTCCACATCCTTCATCAGCAACTCTCCTTCCTTGACGCAGTTCGGGTATCGCGCCTGAAATTTACTGTTCTTCGCTCTTTCAACTTGAGATGAACGACGGCCTCACCATGTTTCTGCTTCTCATCAGACTTGAATTCAGTTACCCGAGTGTCTATTTCCACATCCATCACCTCGTCGCATCTCGTATTCTTGGCGTTTATCTTATTTCTTTTAAATTCACGCACCCAAGCACTCAATTCAATTCACAGAGCCCTCTACGACATGCAGAAATCCCCCGCACAGGGAAATCAAGCTACCCGGGTCCGTGAACAACCCTGAAGTCATGGGCGTCATTCATTCCGGGAGCAGGATATTAGCCTGCTTCGACGTAATAGTCTGATTCCAAGTAGCAGACCATTCTTTCTTTACATTCACAGGTACTGGAGACTGCTCATGCTCCCAAAATTGAAGGACATATTCTCCTCATCGAACCGAGTATTTTTCACCTATAAAGTCATAGGTTTCGACTCCTGTGCATGGCACTATTAAATAATTGATTAAATAGCAATTAAATCACTCGCCGGTTAACTATGAAGCCTTCGGAGACTACCCATGCTCTGTAACTCGAGTGACGGATTCTCCTAGTCGAATAGACTATTTCTCACCTATCAACCCATATATTCGGTGTTCTGTACGCTCCACAATTAAATAGTCATTTAAATAGCAATAAAATCGTTCGGTAATTGATGCAGCCTGTGTAGACTATTGTCGCCTATCGTTGAGGGGTAAGAAACAGTGTTTAGACTCGTAAAGTCAAATCTCATACCTCATCTCAGTCATTAGATACTCGTACAAGTCATTCGATAAGAAACTGTCTATTTATCTCTGTAGATATTTATTGCGCTGTGGAGGGGTCGTCGTACTTGAGTTGTATGGCAATATTGGGTCTGACTGATTTATGGAATATTATAAAATTAAAATCTCATAAATCGCCTGAGCGCAGATGCCTCTAGACCAGTTCAGATAGTATAAACATCAGACAGAGCATCGCTTTACTGTTAACTGACTATCGAATTTAGTCACCTCGGGTATCTATTTCCCTCCTTCCTTCAATCGCACTCAGCACAAACTAAACACACTCTCATCCGGGCATTCATAAATTAATTAAATACCTGGTTCACTACGGGATGCGTCGGAATCAGAAATACGCGCTTTGCCACTACAGGCTTGAATCAGGGGTTTTTTTTTTTAAAGAGTTACGTCTATAGCGCCACCTCTGCGAACCCTAACTGTATGTCTACTGAGAGTTTACGTGCTGGCCACTCCAGGCGGGAATCAGGGGGTTTTTTTAAAGGGTTACATCTACAGCGCCACCTCTGCGAACCCTAACTGTATGTGCTTTAAAAAAATATGTAGCATGTCCGAGAGCAGTTTAAAAATTAAGACAGAGTTACGGGATCTCCATAGTGTAACATCGCTCTCAGGATTGAGGTGGGCAACTACAGAAGTCCGAGTATCTACGTCTGATTGAATAGATCCATCTCAGATGCATCGGTTAAATTCTCAGATGCAGAACGACAACTTGGACCATTACATAAATTAATTAAATATCTGGTTCGCTCGCTCATCATCAGAGGCAGAGTCTCCCGAGATGCATCGGAAGCAGAAGTATAAGTATCTGCATCTGATTGAATAGAGCGCGTCGTCGTACAGATTAAAAGGATGTTGCAACTGCAGTGAGCACACCTCTCACTCGACGCATCTGTCACTTCAATCGGACCAAGACTTTGAAGCAAATACGAGATCAGACAGTCACTCGGATCGAATTCAAACTCAAAACACTGATACATTTATGACACCCTGTGAAATCAAATTCCACTCTCCGTCCTCGTGACGCCATTCGGATCTCGCACTTCAAGCTGTCTGCTCTCCAAGTCTGCCAGACACTTTACACACTCTGTCACTCTCAACTCGCACACCGACACTCAACGCTCCTCTCACACCATCCCTTGCCAACGCCATTCGGGGCTTGCGGCCAAAATTTACTGTTCGGCATTCTTTATACTTGCTTCGCTGCATGAACTGACTCTGCCAACTGTTGAATTTAGTCACCTTGGGCGTCCATTTCCCCTCGACAATCTCTCCTTCTTCACAACACTCCACACAAGTTGACAAGTTTAATTGCAGTCGGTATTAAACTCAAACTGAACGTACTCTCGAATTCTCTCACCCGGGCATCCATTTCCTATGACTGCTCCTCTTCATACTCTACGCAGTCCCACCTTCATGCATACACACTCCACATCCTTCATCAGCAACTCTCTCCTTCCTTGACGCAGTTCGGGTATCGCGCCTGAAATTTACTGTTCTTCGCTCTTTCAACTTGAGATGAACGACGGCCTCACCATGTTTCTGCTTCTCATCAGACTTGAATTCAGTTACCCGAGTGTCTATTTCCACATCCATCACCTCGTCGCATCTCGTATTCTTGGCGTTTATCTTATTTCTTTTAAATTCACGCACCCAAGCACTCAATTCAATTCACAGAGCCCTCTCGACATGCAGAAATCCCCCGCACAGGGAAATCAAGCTACCCGGGTCCGTGAACAACCCTGAAGTCATGGGCGTCATTCATTCCGGGAGCAGGATATTAGCCTGCTTCGACGTAATAGTCTGATTCCAAGTAGCAGACCATTCTTTCTTTACATTCACAGGTACTGGAGACTGCTCATGCTCCCAAAATTGAAGGACATATTCTCCTCATCGAACCGAGTATTTTTCACCTATAAAGTCATAGGTTTCGACTCCTGTGCATGGCACTATTAAATAATTGATTAAATAGCAATTAAATCACTCGCCGGTTAACTATGAAGCCTTCGGAGACTACCCATGCTCTGTAACTCGAGTGACGGATTCTCCTAGTCGAATAGACTATTTCTCACCTATCAACCCATATATTCGGTGTTCTGTACGCTCCACATTAAATAGTCATTTAAATAGCAATAAAATCGTTCGGTAATTGATGCAGCCTGTGTAGACTATTGTCGCCTATCGTTGAGGGGTAAGAAACAGTGTTTAGACTCGTAAAGTCAAATCTCATACCTCATCTCAGTCATTAGATACTCGTACAAGTCATTCGATAAGAAACTGTCTATTTATCTCTGTAGATATTTATTGCGCTGTGGAGGGGTCGTCGTACTTGAGTTGTATGGCAATATTGGGTCTGACTGATTTATGGAATATTATAAAATTAAAATCTCATAAATCGCCTGAGCGCAGATGCCTCTAGACCAGTTCAGATAGTATAAACATCAGACAGAGCATCGCTTTACTGTTAACTGACTATCGAATTTAGTCACCTCGGGTATCTATTTCCCTCCTTCCTTCAATCGCACTCAGCACAAACTAAACACACTCTCATCCGGGCATTCATAAATTAATTAAATACCTGGTTCACTACGGGATGCGTCGGAATCAGAAATACGCGCTTTGCCACTACAGGCTTGAATCAGGGGTTTTTTTTTTTTTTCAAAGAGTTACGTCTATAGCGCCACCTCTGCGAACCCTAACTGTATGTCTACTGAGAGTTTACGTGCTGGCCACTCCAGGCGGGAATCAGGGGTTTTTTTAAAGGGTTACATCTACAGCGCCACCTCTGCGAACCCTAACTGTATGTGCTTAAAAAAAAAATATGTACCATGTCCGAGAGCAGTTTAAAAATTAAGACAGAGTTACGGGATCTCCATAGTGTAACATCGCTCTCAGGATTGAGGTGGGCAACTACAGAAGTCCGAGTATCTACGTCTGATTGAATAGATCCATCTCAGATGCATCGGTTAAATTCTCAGATGCAGAACGACAACTTGGACCATTACATAAATTAATTAAATATCTGGTTCGCTCATCATCAGAGGCAGAGTCTCCCGAGATGCATCGGAAGCAGAAGTATAAGTATCTGCATCTGATTGAATAGAGCGCCGTCGTACAGATTAAAAGGATGTTGCAACTGCAGTGAGCACACCTCTCACTCGACGCATCTGTCACTTCAATCGGACCAAGACTTTGAAGCAAATACGAGATCAGACAGTCACTCGGATCGAATTCAAACTCAAAACACTGATACATTTATGACACCCTGTGAAATCAAATTCCACTCTCCGTCCTCGTGACGCCATTCGGATCTCGCACTTCAAGCTGTCTGCTCTCCAAGTCTGCCAGACACTTTACACTCTCACTCTCACTCTCAACTCGCACACACCGACACTCAACGCTCCTCTCACACCATCCCTTGCCAACGCCATTCGGGGCTTGCGGCCAAAATTTACTGTTCGGCATTCTTTATACTTGCTTCGCTGCATGAACTGACTCTGCCAACTGTTGAATTTAGTCACCTTGGGCGTCCATTTCCCTCGACAATCTCTCCTTCTTCACAACACTCACACACAAGTTGACAAGTTTAATTGCAGTCGGTATTAAACTCAAACTGAACGTATCTCGAATTCTCTCACCCGGGCATCCATTTCCTATGACTGCTCCTCTTCATACTCTACGCAGTCCCACCTTCATGCATACACACTCCACATCCTTCATCAGCAACTCTCCTTCCTTGACGCAGTTCGGGTATCGCGCCTGAAATTTACTGTTCTTCGCTCTTTCAACTTGAGATGAACGACGGCCTCACCATGTTTCTGCTTCTCATCAGACTTGAATTCAGTTACCCGAGTGTCTATTTCCACATCCATCACCTCGTCGCATCTCGTATTCTTGGCGTTTATCTTATTTCTTTTAAATTCACGCACCCAAGCACTCAATTCAATTCACAGAGCCTCTCTCGACATGCAGAAATCCCCCGCACAGGGAAATCAAGCTACCCGGGTCCGTGAACAACCCTGAAGTCATGGGCGTCATTCATTCCGGGAGCAGGATATTAGCCTGCTTCGACGTAATAGTCTGATTCCAAGTAGCAGACCATTCTTTCTTTACATTCACAGGTACTGGAGACTGCTCATGCTCCCAAAATTGAAGGACATATTCTCCTCATCGAACCGAGTATTTTTCACCTATAAAGTCATAGGTTTCGACTCCTGTGCATGGCACTATTAAATAATTGATTAAATAGCAATTAAATCACTCGCCGGTTAACTATGAAGCCTTCGGAGACTACCCATGCTCTGTAACTCGAGTGACGGATTCTCTAGTCGAATAGACTATTTCTCACCTATCAACCCATATATTCGGTGTTCTGTACGCTCCACAATTAAATAGTCATTTAAATAGCAATAAAATCGTTCGGTAATTGATGCAGCCTGTGTAGACTATTGTCGCCTATCGTTGAGGGGTAAGAAACAGTGTTTAGACTCGTAAAGTCAAATCTCATACCTCATCTCAGTCATTAGATACTCGTACAAGTCATTCGATAAGAAACTGTCTATTTATCTCTGTAGATATTTATTGCGCTGTGGAGGGGTCGTCGTACTTGAGTTGTATGGCAATATTGGGTCTGACTGATTTATGGAATATTATAAAATTAAAATCTCATAAATCGCCTGAGCGCAGATGCCTCTAGACCAGTTCAGATAGTATAAACATCAGACAGAGCATCGCTTTACTGTTAACTGACTATCGAATTTAGTCACCTCGGGTATCTATTTCCCTCCTTCCTTCAATCGCACTCAGCACAAACTAAACACACTCTCATCCGGGCATTCATAAATTAATTAAATACCTGGTTCACTACGGGATGCGTCGGAATCAGAAATACGCGCTTTGCCACTACAGGCTTGAATCGGGGTTTTTTTTTTTTTCAAAGAGTTACGTCTATAGCGCCACCTCTGCGAACCCTAACTGTATGTCTACTGAGAGTTTACGTGCTGGCCACTCCAGGCGGGAATCAGGGGGTTTTTTTAAAGGGTTACATCTACAGCGCCACCTCTGCGAACCCTAACTGTATGTGCTTTAAAAAAATATGTACCATGTCCGAGAGCAGTTTAAAAATTAAGACAGAGTTACGGGATCTCCATAGTGTAACATCGCTCTCAGGATTGAGGTGGGCAACTACAGAAGTCCGAGTATCTACGTCTGATTGAATAGATCCATCTCAGATGCATCGGTTAAATTCTCAGATGCAGAACGACAACTTGGACCATTACATAAATTAATTAAATATCTGGTTCGCTCATCATCAGAGGCAGAGTCTCCCGAGATGCATCGGAAGCAGAAGTATAAGTATCTGCATCTGATTGAATAGAGCGCCGTCGTACAGATTAAAAGGATGTTGCAACTGCAGTGAGCACACCTCTCACTCGACGCATCTGTCACTTCAATCGGACCAAGACTTTGAAGCAAATACGAGATCAGACAGTCACTCGGATCGAATTCAAACTCAAAACACTGATACATTTATGACACCCTGTGAAATCAAATTCCACTCTCCGTCCTCGTGACGCCATTCGGATCTCGCACTTCAAGCTGTCTGCTCTCCAAGTCTGCCAGACACTTTACACACTCTGTCACTCTCAACTCGCACACCGACACTCAACGCTCCTCTCACACCATCCCTTGCCAACGCCATTCGGGGCTTGCGGCCAAAATTTACTGTTCGGCATTCTTTATACTTGCTTCGCTGCATGAACTGACTCTGCCAACTGTTGAATTTAGTCACCTTGGGCGTCCATTTCCCCTCGACAATCTCTCCTTCTTCACAACACTCCACACAAGTTGACAAGTTTAATTGCAGTCGGTATTAAACTCAAACTGAACGTACTCTCGAATTCTCTCACCCGGGCATCCATTTCCTATGACTGCTCCTCTTCATACTCTACGCAGTCCCACCTTCATGCATACACACTCCACATCCTTCATCAGCAACTCTCCTTCCTTGACGCAGTTCGGGTATCGCGCCTGAAATTTACTGTTCTTCGCTCTTTCAACTTGAGATGAACGACGGCCTCACCATGTTTCTGCTTCTCATCAGACTTGAATTCAGTTACCCGAGTGTCTATTTCCACATCCATCACCTCGTCGCATCTCGTATTCTTGGCGTTTATCTTATTTCTTTTAAATTCACGCACCCAAGCACTCAATTCAATTCACAGAGCCCTCTCGACATGCAGAAATCCCCCGCACAGGGAAATCAAGCTACCCGGGTCCGTGAACAACCCTGAAGTCATGGGCGTCATTCATTCCGGGAGCAGGATATTAGCCTGCTTCGACGTAATAGTCTGATTCCAAGTAGCAGACCATTCTTTCTTTACATTCACAGGTACTGGAGACTGCTCATGCTCCCAAAATTGAAGGACATATTCTCCTCATCGAACCGAGTATTTTTCACCTATAAAGTCATAGGTTTCGACTCCTGTGCATGGCACTATTAAATAATTGATTAAATAGCAATTAAATCACTCGCCGGTTAACTATGAAGCCTTCGGAGACTACCCATGCTCTGTAACTCGAGTGACGGATTCTCCTAGTCGAATAGACTATTTCTCACCTATCAACCCATATATTCGGTGTTCTGTACGCTCCACAATTAAATAGTCATTTAAATAGCAATAAAATCGTTCGGTAATTGATGCAGCCTGTGTAGACTATTGTCGCCTATCGTTGAGGGGTAAGAAACAGTGTTTAGACTCGTAAAGTCAAATCTCATACCTCATCTCAGTCATTAGATACTCGTACAAGTCATTCGATAAGAAACTGTCTATTTATCTCTGTAGATATTTATTGCGCTGTGGAGGGGTCGTCGTACTTGAGTTGTATGGCAATATTGGGTCTGACTGATTTATGGAATATTATAAAATTAAAATCTCATAAATCGCCTGAGCGCAGATGCCTCTAGACCAGTTCAGATAGTATAAACATCAGACAGAGCATCGCTTTACTGTTAACTGACTATCGAATTTAGTCACCTCGGGTATCTATTTCCCTCCTTCCTTCAATCGCACTCAGCACAAACTAAACACACTCTCATCCGGGCATTCATAAATTAATTAAATACCTGGTTCACTACGGGATGCGTCGGAATCAGAAATACGCGCTTTGCCACTACAGGCTTGAATCGGTTTTTTTTTTTTTTTTTTCAAAGAGTTACGTCTATAGCGCCACCTCTGCGAACCCTAACTGTATGTCTACTGAGAGTTTACGTGCTGGCCACTCCAGGCGGGAATCAGGGTTTTTTTTAAAGGGTTACATCTACAGCGCCACCTCTGCGAACCCTAACTGTATGTGCTTTAAAAAAATATGTACCATGTCCGAGAGCAGTTTAAAAATTAAGACAGAGTTACGGGATCTCCATAGTGTAACATCGCTCTCAGGATTGAGGTGGGCAACTACAGAAGTCCGAGTATCTACGTCTGATTGAATAGATCCATCTCAGATGCATCGGTTAAATTCTCAGATGCAGAACGACAACTTGGACCATTACATAAATTAATTAAATATCTGGTTCGCTCATCATCAGAGGCAGAGTCTCCCGAGATGCATCGGAAGCAGAAGTATAAGTATCTGCATCTGATTGAATAGAGCGCCGTCGTACAGATTAAAAGGATGTTGCAACTGCAGTGAGCACACCTCTCACTCGACGCATCTGTCACTTCAATCGGACCAAGACTTTGAAGCAAATACGAGATCAGACAGTCACTCGGATCGAATTCAAACTCAAAACACTGATACATTTATGACACCCTGTGAAATCAAATTCCACTCTCCGTCCTCGTGACGCCATTCGGATCTCGCACTTCAAGCTGTCTGCTCTCCAAGTCTGCCAGACACTTTACACACTCTGTCACTCTCAACTCGCACACCGACACTCAACGCTCCTCTCACACCATCCCTTGCCAACGCCATTCGGGGCTTGCGGCCAAAATTTACTGTTCGGCATTCTTTATACTTGCTTCGCTGCATGAACTGACTCTGCCAACTGTTGAATTTAGTCACCTTGGGCGTCCATTTCCCTCGACAATCTCTCCTTCTTCACAACACTCCACACAAGTTGACAAGTTTAATTGCAGTCGGTATTAAACTCAAACTGAACGTACTCTCGAATTCTCTCACCCGGGCATCCATTTCCTATGACTGCTCCTCTTCATACTCTACGCAGTCCCACCTTCATGCATACACACTCCACATCCTTCATCAGCAACTCTCCTTCCTTGACGCAGTTCGGGTATCGCGCCTGAAATTTACTGTTCTTCGCTCTTTCAACTTGAGATGAACGACGGCCTCACCATGTTTCTGCTTCTCATCAGACTTGAATTCAGTTACCCGAGTGTCTATTTCCACATCCATCACCTCGTCGCATCTCGTATTCTTGGCGTTTATCTTATTTCTTTTAAATTCACGCACCCAAGCACTCAATTCAATTCACAGAGCCCTCTCGACATGCAGAAATCCCCCGCACAGGGAAATCAAGCTACCCGGGTCCGTGAACAACCCTGAAGTCATGGGCGTCATTCATTCCGGGAGCAGGATATTAGCCTGCTTCGACGTAATAGTCTGATTCCAAGTAGCAGACCATTCTTTCTTTACATTCACAGGTACTGGAGACTGCTCATGCTCCCAAAATTGAAGGACATATTCTCCTCATCGAACCGAGTATTTTTCACCTATAAAGTCATAGGTTTCGACTCCTGTGCATGGCACTATTAAATAATTGATTAAATAGCAATTAAATCACTCGCCGGTTAACTATGAAGCCTTCGGAGACTACCCATGCTCTGTAACTCGAGTGACGGATTCTCTAGTCGAATAGACTATTTCTCACCTATCAACCCATATATTCGGTGTTCTGTACGCTCCACAATTAAATAGTCATTTAAATAGCAATAAAATCGTTCGGTAATTGATGCAGCCTGTGTAGACTATTGTCGCCTATCGTTGAGGGTAAGAAACAGTGTTTAGACTCGTAAAGTCAAATCTCATACCTCATCTCAGTCATTAGATACTCGTACAAGTCATTCGATAAGAAACTGTCTATTTATCTCTGTAGATATTTATTGCGCTGTGGAGGGTCGTCGTACTTGAGTTGTATGGCAATATTGGGTCTGACTGATTTATGGAATATTATAAAATTAAAATCTCATAAATCGCCTGAGCGCAGATGCCTCTAGACCAGTTCAGATAGTATAAACATCAGACAGAGCATCGCTTTACTGTTAACTGACTATCGAATTTAGTCACCTCGGGTATCTATTTCCCTCCTTCCTTCAATCGCACTCAGCACAAACTAAACACACTCTCATCCGGGCATTCATAAATTAATTAAATACCTGGTTCACTACGGGATGCGTCGGAATCAGAAATACGCGCTTTGCCACTACAGGCTTGAATCAGGGTTTTTTTTTTTTTTCAAAGAGTTACGTCTATAGCGCCACCTCTGCGAACCCTAACTGTATGTCTACTGAGAGTTTACGTGCTAGCCACTCCAGGCGGGAATCAGGGGTTTTTTTAAAGGGTTACATCTACAGCGCCACCTCTGCGAACCCTAACTGTATGTGCTTTAAAAAAATATGTACCATGTCCGAGAGCAGTTTAAAAATTAAGACAGAGTTACGGGATCTCCATAGTGTAACATCGCTCTCAGGATTGAGGTGGGCAACTACAGAAGTCCGAGTATCTACGTCTGATTGAATAGATCCATCTCAGATGCATCGGTTAAATTCTCAGATGCAGAACGACAACTTGGACCATTACATAAATTAATTAAATATCTGGTTCGCTCATCATCAGAGGCAGAGTCTCCCGAGATGCATCGGAAGCAGAAGTATAAGTATCTGCATCTGATTGAATAGAGCGCCGTCGTACAGATTAAAGGATGTTGCAACTGCAGTGAGCACACCTCTCACTCGACGCATCTGTCACTTCAATCGGACCAAGACTTTGAAGCAAATACGAGATCAGACAGTCACTCGGATCGAATTCAAACTCAAAACACTGATACATTTATGACACCCTGTGAAATCAAATTCCACTCTCCGTCCTCGTGACGCCATTCGGATCTCGCACTTCAAGCTGTCTGCTCTCCAAGTCTGCCAGACACTTTACACACTCTGTCACTCTCAACTCGCACACCGACACTCAACGCTCTCTCACACCATCCCTTGCCAACGCCATTCGGGGCTTGCGGCCAAAATTTACTGTTCGGCATTCTTTATACTTGCTTCGCTGCATGAACTGACTCTGCCAACTGTTGAATTTAGTCACCTTGGGCGTCCATTTCCCTCGACAATCTCTCCTTCTTCACAACACTCCACACAAGTTGACAAGTTTAATTGCAGTCGGTATTAAACTCAAACTGAACGTACTCTCGAATTCTCTCACCCGGGCATCCATTTCCTATGACTGCTCCTCTTCCATACTCTCTCACGCAGTCCCATCTTCATGCATACACACTCCACATCCTTCATCAGCAACTCTCCTTCCTTGACGCAGTCGGGTATCGCGCCTGAAATTTACTGTTCTTCGCTCTTTCAACTTGAGATGAACGACGGCCTCACCATGTTTCTGCTTCTCATCAGACTTGAATTCAGTTACCGAGTGTCTATTTCCACATCCATCACCTCGTCGCATCTCGTATTCTTGGCGTTTATCTTATTTCTTTTAAATTCGCACCCAAGCACTCAATTCAATTCACAGAGCCCTCTCGACATGCAGAAATCCCCCGCACAGGGAAATCAAGCTACCCGGGTCCGTGAACAACCCTGAAGTCATGGGCGTCATTCATTCCGGGAGCAGGATATTAGCCTGCTTCGACGTAATAGTCTGATTCCAAGTAGCAGACCATTCTTTCTTTACATTCACAGGTACTGGAGACTGCTCATGCTCCCAAAATTGAAGGACATATTCTCCTCATCGAACCGAGTATTTTTCACCTATAAAGTCATAGGTTTCGACTCCTGTGCATGGCACTATTAAATAATTGATTAAATAGCAATTAAATCACTCGCCGGTTAACTATGAAGCCTTCGGAGACTACCCATGCTCTGTAACTCGAGTGACGGATTCTCCTAGTCGAATAGACTATTTCTCACCTATCAACCCATATATTCGGTGTTCTGTACGCTCCACAATTAAATAGTCATTTAAATAGCAATAAAATCGTTCGGTAATTGATGCAGCCTGTGTAGACTATTGTCGCCTATCGTTGAGGGTAAGAAACAGTGTTTAGACTCGTAAAGTCAAATCTCATACCTCATCTCAGTCATTAGATACTCGTACAAGTCATTCGATAAGAAACTGTCTATTTATCTCTGTAGATATTTATTGCGCTGTGAGAGGGTCGTCGTACTTGAGTTGTATGGCAATATTGGGTCTGACTGATTTATGGAATATTATAAAATTAAAATCTCATAAATCGCCTGAGCGCAGATGCCTCTAGACCAGTTCAGATAGTATAAACATCAGACAGAGCATCGCTTTACTGTTAACTGACTATCGAATTTAGTCACCTCGGGTATCTATTTCCCTCCTTCCTTCAATCGCACTCAGCACAAACTAAACACACTCTCATCCGGGCATTCATAAATTAATTAAATACCTGGTTCACTACGGGATGCGTCGGAATCAGAAATACGCGCGCTTTGCCACTACAGGCTTGAATCAGGGTTTTTTTTTTTTCAAAGAGTTACGTCTATAGCGCCACCTCTGCGAACCCTAACTGTATGTCTACTGAGAGTTTACGTGCTGGCCACTCCAGGCGGGAATCAGGGGTTTTTTAAAGGGTTACATCTACAGCGCCACCTCTGCGAACCCTAACTGTATGTGCTTTAAAAAATATGTACCATGTCCGAGAGCAGTTTAAAAAATAAGACAGAGTTACGGGATCTCCATAGTGTAACATCGCTCTCAGGATTGAGGTGGGCAACTACAGAAGTCCGAGTATCTACGTCTGATTGAATAGATCCATCTCAGATGCATCGGTTAAATTCTCAGATGCAGAACGACAACTTGGACCATTACATAAATTAATTAAATATCTGGTTCGCTCATCATCAGAGGCAGAGTCTCCCGAGATGCATCGGAAGCAGAAGTATAAGTATCTGCATCTGATTGAATAGAGCGCCGTCGTACAGATTAAAAGGATGTTGCAACTGCAGTGAGCACACACCTCTCCTCGACGCATCTGTCACTTCAATCGGACCAAGACTTTGAAGCAAATACGAGATCAGACAGTCACTCGGATCAATTCAAACTCAAAACACTGATACATTTATGACACCTGTGAAATCAAATTCCACTCTCCGTCCTCGTGACGCCATTCGGATCTCGCACTTCAAGCTGTCTGCTCTCCAAGTCTGCCAGACACTTTACACACTCTGTCACTCTCAACTCGCACACCGACACTCAACGCTCCTCTCACACCATCCCTTGCCAACGCCATTCGGGGCTTGCGGCCAAAATTTACTGTTCGGCATTCTTTATACTTGCTTCGCTGCATGAACTGACTCTGCCAACTGTTGAATTTAGTCACCTTGGGCGTCCATTTCCCCTCGACAATCTCTCCTTCTTCACAACACTCCACACAAGTTGACAAGTTTAATTGCAGTCGGTATTAAACTCAAACTGAGACGTACTCTCGAATTCTCTCACCCGGGCATCCATTTCCTATGACTGCTCCTCTTCATACTCTCGCAGTCCCACCTTCATGCATACACACTCCACATCCTTCATCAGCAACTCTCCTTCCTTGACGCAGTTCGGGTATCGCGCCTGAAATTTACTGTTCTTCGCTCTTTCAACTTGAGATGAACGACGGCCTCACCATGTTTCTGCTTCTCATCAGACTTGAATTCAGTTACCCGAGTGTCTATTTCCACATCCATCACCTCGTCGCATCTCGTATTCTTGGCGTTTATCTTATTTCTTTTAAATTCACGCACCCAAGCACTCAATTCAATTCACAGAGCCCTCTCGACATGCAGAAATCCCCCGCACAGGGAAATCAAGCTACCCGGGTCCGTGAACAACCCTGAAGTCATGGGCGTCATTCATTCCGGGAGCAGGATATTAGCCTGCTTCGACGTAATAGTCTGATTCAAGTAGCAGACCATTCTTTCTTTACATTCACAGGTACTGGAGACTGCTCATGCTCCCAAAATTGAAGGACATATTCTCCTCATCGAACCGAGTATTTTTCACCTATAAAGTCATAGGTTTCGACTCCTGTGCATGGCACTATTAAATAATTGATTAAATAGCAATTAAATCACTCGCTTGGTTAACTATGAAGCCTTCGGAGACTACCCATGCTCTGTAACTCGAGTGACGGATTCTCTAGTCGAATAGACTATTTCTCACCTATCAACCCATATATTCGTGTGTTCTGTCGCTCCACAATTAAATAGTCATTTAAATAGCAATAAAATCGTTCGGTAATTGATGCAGCCTGTGTAGACTATTGTCGCCTATCGTTGAGGGGTAAGAAACAGTGTTTAGACTCGTAAAGTCAAATCTCATACCTCATCTCAGTCATTAGATACTCGTACAAGTCATTCGATAAGAAACTGTCTATTTATCTCTGTAGATATTTATTGCGCTGTGGAGGGGTCGTCGTACTTGAGTTGTATGGCAATATTGGGTCTGACTGATTTATGGAATATTATAAAATTAAAATCTCATAAATCGCCTGAGCGCAGATGCCTCTAGACCAGTTCAGATAGTATAAACATCAGACAGAGCATCGCTTTACTGTTAACTGACTATCGAATTTAGTCACCTCGGTATCTATTTCCCTCCTTCCTTCAATCGCACTCAGCACAAACTAAACACACTCTCATCCGGGCATTCATAAATTAATTAAATACCTGGTTCACTACGGGATGCGTCGGAATCAGAAATACGCGCTTTGCCACTACAGGCTTGAATCGGGTTTTTTTTTTCAAAGAGTTACGTCTATAGCGCCACCTCTCGAACCCTAACTGTATGTCTACTGAGAGTTTACGTGCTGGCCACTCAGGCGGGAATCAGGGGGTTTTTTTAAAGGGTTACATCTACAGCGCCACCTCTGCGAACCCCTAACTGTATGTGCTTTAAAAAAATATGTACCATGTCTGAGAGCAGTTTAAAAATTAAGACAGAGTTACGGGATCTCCATAGTGTAACATCGCTCTCAGGATTGAGGTGGGCAACTACAGAAGTCCGAGTATCTACGTCTGATTGAATAGATCCATCTCAGATGCATCGGTTAAATTCTCAGATGCAGAACGACAACTTGGACCATTACATAAATTAATTAAATATCTGGTTCGCTCATCATCAGAGGCAGAGTCTCCCGAGATGCATCGGAAGCAGAAGTATAAGTATCTGCATCTGATTGAATAGAGCGCCGTCGTACAGATTAAAAGGATGTTGCAACTGCAGTGAGCACACCTCTCACTCGACGCATCTGTCACTTCAATCGGACCAAGACTTTGAAGCAAATACGAGATCAGACAGTCACTCGGATCAATTCAAACTCAAAACACTGATACATTTATGACACCCTGTGAAATCAAATTCCACTCTCCGTCCTCGTGGACGCCATTCGGATCTCGCACTTCAAGCTGTCTGCTCTCCAAGTCTGCCAGACACTTTACACACTCTGTCACTCTCAACTCACACACCGACACTCAACGCTCCTCTCACACCATCCCTTGCCAACGCCATTCGGGGCTTGCGGCCAAAATTTACTGTTCGGCATTCTTTATACTTGCTTCGCTGCATGAACTGACTCTGCCAACTGTTGAATTTAGTCACCTTGGGCATCCATTTCCCCTCGACAATCTCTCCTTCTTCACAACCTCCACACAAGTTGACAAGTTTAATTGCAGTCGGTATTAAACTCAAACTGAACATGCTCTCGAATTCTCTCACCCGGGCATCCATTTCCTATGACTGCTCCTCTTCATACTCTACGCAGTCCCACCTTCATGCATACACACTCCACATCCTTCATCAGCAACTCTCCTTCCTTGGCGCAGTTCGGGTATCGCGCCTGAAATTTACTGTTCTTCGCTCTTTCAACTTGAGATGAACGACGGCCTCACCATGTTTCTGCTTCTCATCAGACTTGAATTCAGTTACCCGAGTGTCTATTTCCACATCCATCACCTCGTCGCATCTCTCGTATTCTTGGCGTTTATCTTATTTCTTTTAAATTCACGCACCCAAGCACTCAATTCAATTCACAGAGCCCTCTCGACATGCAGAAATCCCCCGCACAGGAAATCAAGCTACCCGGGTCCGTGAACAACCCTGAAGTCATGGGCGTCATTCATTCCGGGAGCAGGATATTAGCCTGCTTCGACGTAATAGTCTGATTCCAAGTAGCAGACCATTCTTTCTTTACATTCACAGGTACTGGAGACTGCTCATGCTCCCAAAATTGAAGGACATATTCTCCTCATCGAACCGAGTATTTTTCACCTATAAAGTCATAGGTTTCGACTCCTGTGCATGGCACTATTAAATAATTGATTAAATAGCAATTAAATCACTACCGCCGGTTAACTATGAAGCCTTCGGAGACTACCCATGCTCTGTAACTCGAGTGACGGATTCTCTAGTCGAATAGACTATTTCTCACCTATCAACCCATATATTCGGTGTTCTGTACGCTCCACAATTAAATAGTCATTTAAATAGCAATAAAATCGTTCGGTAATTGATGCAGCCTGTGTAGACTATTGTCGCCTATCGTTGAGGGGTAAGAAACAGTGTTTAGACTCGTAAAGTCAAATCTCATACCTCATCTCAGTCATTAGATACTGCGTACAAGTCATTCGATAAGAAACTGTCTATTTATCTCTGTAGATATTTATTGCGCTGTGGAGAGAGGGTCGTCGTACTTGAGTTGTATGGCAATATTGGGTCTGACTGATTTATGGAATATTATAAAATTAAAATCTCATAAATCGCCTGAGCGCAGATGCCTCTAGACCAGTTCAGATAGTATAAACATCAGACAGAGCATCGCTTTACTGTTAACTGACTATCGAATTTAGTCACCTCGGGTATCTATTTCCCTCCTTCCTTCAATCGCACTCAGCACAAACTAAACACACTCTCATCCGGGCATTCATAAATTAATTAAATACCTGGTTCACTACGGGATGCGTCGAATCAGAAATACGCGCTTTGCCACTACGAGGCTTGAATCAGGGTTTTTTTTTCAAAGAGTTACGTCTATAGCGCCACCTCTGCGAACCCTAACTGTATGTCTACTGAGAGTTTACGTGCTGGCCACTCCAGGGCGGGAATCAGGGGGTTTTTTAAAAGGGTTACATCTACAGCGCCACCTCTGCGAACCCTAACTGTATGTGCTTTAAAAAATATGTACCATGTCCGAGAGCAGTTTAAAAATTAAGACAGAGTTACGGGATCTCCATGGTGTAACATCGCTCTCAGGATTGAGGTGGGCAACTACAGAAGTCCGAGTATCTCGTCTGATTGAATAGATCCATCTCAGATGCATCGGTTAAATTCTCAGATGCAGAACGACAACTTGGACCATTACATAAATTAATTAAATATCTGGTTCGCTCATCATCAGAGGCAGAGTCTCCCGAGATGCATCGGAAGCAGAAGTATAAGTATCTGCATCTGATTGAATGAGCGCCGTCGTACAGATTAAAAGGATGTTGCAACTGCAGTGAGCACACACCTCTCCTCGACGCATCTGTCACTTCAATCGGACCAAGACTTTGAAGCAAATACGAGATCAGACAGTCACTCGGATCGAATTCAAACTCAAAACACTGATACATTTATGACACCTGTGAAATCAAATTCCTCTCTCCGTCCTCGTGACGCCATTCGGATCTCGCACTTCAAGCTGTCTGCTCTCCAAGTCTGCCAGACACTTTACACACTCTGTCACTCTCAACTACGCACACCGACACTCAACGCTCCTCTCACACCATCCCTTGCCAACGCCATTCGGGGCTTGCGGCCAAAATTTACTGTTCGGCATTCTTTATACTTGCTTCGCTGCATGAACTGACTCTGCCAACTGTTGAATTTAGTCACCTTGAGGCGTCCATTTCCCCTCGACAATCTCTCCTTCTTCACAACACCCACACAAGTTGACAAGTTTAATTGCAGTCGGTATTAAACTCAAACTGAACGTACTCTCGAATCTCTCTCACCCGGGCATCCATTTCCTATGACTGCTCCCTCTTCATACTCTACGCAGTCCCACCTTCATGCATACACACTCCACATCCTTCATCAGCAACTCTCTCCTTCAGCCAGCGCAGTTCGGGTATCGCGCCTGAAATTTACTGTTCTTCGCTCTTTCAACTTGAGATGAACGACAGCCTCACCATGTTTCTGCTTCTCATCAGACTTGAATTCAGTTACCCAGTGTCTATTTCCACATCCATCACCTCGTCGCATCTCGTATTCTTGGCGTTTTATCTTATTTCTTTTAAATTCACGCACCCAAGCACTCAATTCAATTCACAGAGCCTCTCGACATGCAGAAATCCCCCGCACAGGGGGAAATCAAGCTACCGGGTCCGTGAACAACCCTGAAGTCATGGGCGTCATTCATTCCGGGAGCAGGATATTAGCCTGCGCCGACGTAATAGTCTGATTCCAAGTAGCAGACCATTCTTTCTTTACATTCACAGGTACTGGAGACTGCTCATGCTCCCAAAATTGAAGGACATATTCTCCTCATCAGACAGTATTTTTCACCTATAAAGTCATAGGTTTCGACTCCTGTGCATAGCACTATTAAATAATTGATTAAATAGCAATTAAATCACTCGCCGGTTAACTATGAAGCCTTCGGAGACTACCCATGCTCTGTAACTCAGTGACGGATTCTCTAGTCGAATAGACTATTTCTCACCTATCAACCCATATATTCCGGTGTTCTGTCGCTCCACAATTAAATAGTCATTTAAATAGCAATAAAATCGTTCGGTGGTGATGCAGCCTGTGTAGACTATTGTCGCCTATCGTTGAGGGTAAGAAACAGTGTTTGGACTCGTAAAGTCAAATCTCATACCTCATCTCAGTCATTAGATACTCGTACAAGTCATTCGATAAAAACTGTCTATTTATCTCTGTAGATATTTATTGCGCTGTGGAGGGGTCGTCGTACTTGAGTTGTATGGCAATATTGGGTCTGACTGATTTATGGAATATTATAAAATTAAAATCTCATAAATCGCCTGAGCGCAGATGCCTCTAGACCAGTTCAGATAGTATAAACATCAGACAAGAGCATCGCTTTACTGTTAACTGACTATCCAATTTAGTCACCTCGGTATCTATTTCCCTCCTTCCTTCAATCGCACTCAGCACAAACTAAACACACTCTCATCCGGGCATTCATAAATTAATTAAATACCTGGTTCACTACGGGATGCGTCGGAATCAGAAATACGCGCTTTGCCACTACAGGCTTGAATCGGGGGTTTTTCAAAGAGTTACGTCTATAGCGCCACCTCTGCGAACCCTAACTGTATGTCTACTGAGAGTTTACGTGCTGGCCACTCCAGGCGGGAATCAGGGGGTTTTTAAGGGTTACATCTACAGCGCCACCTCTGCAGAACCCTAACTGTATGTGCTACAAAAAATATATGTACCATGTCCGAGAGCAGTTTAAAAATTAAGACAGAGTTACGGGATCTCCATGTGTAACATCGCTCTCAGGATTGAGGTGGGCCTTCTGAAGTCAGTATCTCGTCTGATTGAATAGATCCATCTCGGATGCATCGGTTAAATTCTCAGATGCAGAGCGACAACTTGGACCATTACATAAATTAATTAAATATCTGGTTCGCTCATCATCAGAGGCAGAAGTCTCCCGAGATGCATCGAGGCAGAAGTATAAGTATCTGCATCTGATTGAATAGAGCGCAATCGTACAGATTAAAGGATGTTGCAACTGCGGTGAGCACACCTCTCCTCGACGCATCTGTCACTTCAATCGGACCAAGACTTTGAAGCAAATACGAGATCAGACAGTCACTCGGATCGAATTCAAACTCAAAACACTGATACATTTATGACACCCTGTGAAATCAAGATTCCACTCTCTAAAATCTCAACGCCTTCCATCTAGCATCAAGCTGTCTGCTCTCAAGTCTGCCAGACACTTTACACACTCTGTCACTCTCAACTCGCACACCGACACTCAACGCTCCTCTCACACCATCCTTGCCAACGCCATTCGGGGCTTGCGGCCAAAATTTACTGTTCGGCATTCTTTATACTTGCTTCGCTGCATGAACTGACTCTGCCAACTGTTGAATTTAGTCACCTTGGGCATCCATTTAATCTCTCCTTCTTCACAACACTCCACACAAGTTGACAAGTTTAATTTTGCAGTCGGTATTAAACTCAAAC